>AWNI01000042.1:316728-365107 GCA_000517465.1 Moesziomyces aphidis
TGCAAGGTGTTGTCTTGAATTGTCGCGTGCGCAAGCGACAGAAAGGCGCACTTTGTTGACTCCAGAAAACGGGGAACGAGAGGTCCCCAGTGCCCTTTGATCCGACAGGATCGAAATCCAGGCTGGACGGCAACAGCATCAGCAATTCTGCCGTAGAGCCGGGAACCGATGGCCTTGACATGCAATGGTGTATGGCAGCTGCCACAGGAGCCTTTTTCGGTGCACACTTTTGACGGAGGTTGGCGTCTGCTGCGCTGTTTGCAGCAGGCCGGCAGAATGTATTGGCATTGAGGGCCACATTGCTTAGGAAGTGGCAGCGAGCCATTCATCCCGGGTGAAGGTGAAGTTGACTTCCTCCAGGCCGTCCTTGCGGGTATTGTGCTTGGGTTCGGGCTTGACGGGGAGCTTTTCCTGGATGACCTTGACCATGGCTTTGTTGGCTTTCATGGTGCCGAACCTGACTGCGTTGAGGCCGAGCTCTTTGAAGGCAAAATCGGTGGAGGTCTTGAGCGCGTTGGTTGCGACGCCCTTGCCGGTGACCTGGTGGTCGAGCATGATGCCAGACTCGGCGGTCTTTGTGTTCCAGTCGATGTATCCGAGGGGACCTTCGCCGATCACCTTGTTGGTTTCGGTGTCCTCGACGACGAGGAACAACGAGTCCTTGTTGAAGCCCGCCTGGACGGATTGGATCCACTTCTCGACATCCTCAACGGTCTGGTTCTCTTTGCCTTGGAGGTGCGGGAGGTACTTAACGTTCAAGGGATCGGCGCATCGGTCGCGCAGGTTGGGCGCGTCCGAGAGGCGCACGGGGCGCATGCGCAGCTTGCCGTCAGCACTGAGCAGCTCGAAAGTTGCGTTGTCGAATGTAGGGTGTGTCATGGTTGAGATGTCGTTGGAGCAGACTGACACCTCAATCACTGCTGCCTGTATACGATCTTCGCGATGCGCGAGGTTGGGGCAGTTTTGCTGGGACACACGCAAGGGACCGTGTAGGCCGCGGATGTCGCAGCGAGCCAGCAGAGATACGCGCCTCTGAATGCACGGTGCACCGCTCCAGCCGACATGCTCGCCGCCGGTTCCCAGTGCTTCCCGCGGAAAGGTGGCAGCAGCGCGTTGTTGCAGGAGTCACAGAGGAAGCCGAGGGTAGCGTCGGAACAGCCCCAGCCGCAAGCGAAGACGACTCCACCAGTTCTAATTAATTTGCCGCACCTAATCTCGCTCTCCGCACCCGCGGATGCAATCAGTGACTCAGGGTCCAACACCGCACGCGAGGCGAGCTCGCTTAGGCGTATATCGAGTCACGCCAGCATGGGCCGTTTGCCCGGCTGGTTCCTGCAGACCGAAAGGCATGTAAATGCCACAGAACAGAAGGCTTGCACACGGCTGGGGAACAGTGCATTGCAGTTGCGAGTCGAAGCGCGGATACAAGCTCGCCGGAATCAGGGCTCATTTGGACATGCGGAAAGAGGAGAAAGGGGAGACAACAAAGAGCAGGGCTTACATCTCCGACCCGCGGCGCGGAACTGTGGAACCTCAAGCCTCGGACTTGATCGTCTGGTCGCGACCCTTCTTGCCGCGGATCTTGTCAGTGGTGCGACGAATACGAGATCGGATGCCGTCCTTGGCCCAGACTGCAGACCTGGCCGATCCGTATCCCATGACGCCGCGGTGTCGCGAGTGGAGCGCCTCGGACTTTGCACGGTTGATCTGCTTCTGCTCCTTGCGGTCGATCACGCCGTCGTCGGCCGCGTGCGAGTTCTGCACCGCACGGTTGGGCATGCCCTCGAGGCGGTTGTACACCTCGAACTCGTGGCGGTCCTTGCGTCCAGAACTGTGCTCAACAAGTCGCAGGTGGTCGTCGTCCAGGCCGGCGTCCATGCGCACCTTGACGCGCAGCTTGCCCACCACCTCGAACGGATGCGTCTTGCGCGTCTGCTCGTTGATGTAGTTGCGCTTGAGCGTGCCAAGGTTGTCGCCAGCCATGAGATCGAGCTCCAGATCCACCACTTCTCCATCCGGAAGGTCGCAGAGCGCCGCAACCGCTACGGCATCCGGCTTGCCACCGAGCGGTCCAACCGAGAGGCCTCCGCCGCCCAGGTCGAACGTGAGCAGCGAGCTGTAGCGGTCGTACACGGGCAGGCGCACCAGCGTCTTCTCCCCAGCCTCAATGTGCTGGTCAGGGTGGACCTTCTTGGTGTCGTCGCCAGTGGACACCTTGATCTTCTTCTGCTTGAGCTTCTCGTCGCCCTCGATCTCGATCTCGGACAGCAGCTCGACAGTGGCAGTATCCCATCCGAGCAGCGCCTTGGGCAGCTGCGCCTTGATGCTGCGGAAGACCAGACTGGCATGGACCTTGCCGAAGCCGACACCGTCCTGGAGGGAGAAGGACTGGGACACCTGGGACGACTCGCTGAAGAGTTCGGTGAGGTCGATGGCCACGATGCCCATGATAGGGTCGTGCTCGCGCAGACGGGCGTCTCGAACGGCCAGGCGCACCTCGGTCTGGGTCCAGTCGCGGATGAAGGTCTCGGTTCCCGCCTCGTAGAAGGGCATGTTGGTGTACTGCTTGACGCGAGTCTTGTATACGATGTCGTCGTTGACGATGAACTCGACATAGCCGCTGGGGAGTGCCTTGCCTTCGCCCGCTGCGGCGTCCACGTCCTGACCGTAGCTGCCCTCGCGTTCCTTGCCCATGACGCCCTTCTCGACGTCGCGGTTCTCGAGGCCCGAGATGTGGTGCACGATGATGCTCAGAATACCCGACGGGTACTCCGGATCGGGCGGGCAGTGAAGGGCCGTGGCCTCTTCCGCCGAGTCGATGGCAGAGGCCTCGCGCTGCGTCTCCTTTTCGACCTTTGTCATTTCCTCCTGCTTCTTCTTGGGCACGAGAGCCTTGTTGAAGTCGGCCTTTTCGTAGAAGGCGACCTTCCACTTGAGCGTGCCGGGCATGTCGTCGGCGTCCTCGAAGCCCATGAGCTTGTCCTTGCGGTCCTGAGGATGGTTGGCGTCGCGCACGAGGTCCTTGAGCGGCTTGTTGACGCGGCCGACAATGTCGTCGGCGGTGCGTGCGTCCGAGTCCCAGAGCTGGATGGACAGCGACTCGTTGGCGCGAATGTCGTCCTTGGTGACAAGCAGGAAGGCCGTCTCCTTCCAGACCGGGTTCAGATCCTCAAAGATGATGCGCGAGCTGTAGAGCGGGCGACCGAATTTGGCAAAAGAGAGCACGACGTACGGGTCGCTCTTGCCGTTGGCATCCTGGGCGCTGAGGCCTTCGCCGTACTCGATTTCGACAACAAGCACACCGACGGCATCGGTGTCCTTCTTGATGCCGTCGCCCGAGAGCATCTGTGCCATGTTGAGCGTCATGCTCTTGGGAGCCACATACATGTTGGCGGCGGCGGCGATGGAGGACTGGACGAAGCCCGAGATGAGGGGGAGATCGAGCACGTTGGGAAGTGCCTTGAGCATGGGGATGGCCGAGATCTCGACCTTGGGCACGCCCATGAGACTGAAGGTGAGGTTGCGGATGTACGGAGGCTGCTGAACCATCTGGCAACGCAGGCGGACCGTTCCAGAAATGTGCTCGATCTGGATCCAGATGGGCAGCGGGATCTGGAAGAGATCGTAGGCACCGATGAAGAACTGGATCATGAGATGGATGTTGGCGGCGCGGTCCTTGTTGGACTGACCCGGACGGGCCGAGTAGCTGAACGAGATTTCGTAGTTGAGGAAGTCGCCCGACTCGTCTTCGTCGGCGACGCCATCACCATCGGCGTCCTCGTTGGCATCGAGCGCCTTCTTGGCGTCGCTCTTCTTGTCTTGCTCGTTGTCGGGGACTTGTTTGCCCTGGGTGATCCATTCCTCGCGCGGATATTCCTTGTCGCTCATCATGTCGGCGAGACCGCGCATGGCGACGAGGCGGAAAGGGTTGTCTCCGATGCCAATGTCGTCGATCTTGACCGCATCGACGAAGCCGGGGAGCGACTGCTGCATGATGTCCTCGACCATGTCGGCCATGGGCACAAACATGTCTGGGTTGATCTGCTTCCAGATGCAAGCGATGGCGGCGTTGAGCCATTCGACACTCTCGGGCATCGGGGGCGACAGCTGCTGTCCGCGCTGCTTGTGCATCTCGGCGCGGATCGCCTCGTGCTCCTTTTCGATCTTGCGCGTCTGCAGATGCAGGCCAGTCCAGCCGGCGAAGCCGACGGCAGCGATGACGGAGGTGCGCAGGAAGAACCTCCACCAGCCATTTCCGAAGGCGACGAAGAACCAGATGATGGCAAGCGAGGCGCCGAGACCGATGGCGAGCTGATTGAAGGCGGCCTGCATGCGCTTCATAGCCTCGGTGTTGACGGGCTCGGGGAAGCGGTGGAGGAGGATGTTGGAGGGCTCGGCCGGGTTGGGAGAAGTGTGAAGCGGGTGGTGCTTGGAAGGATCTTTGGGAAGGTGGGATGAAAAGCCGGGGCCGTAGCGGGAGTCGAGCTTGTCCGGGTCGATCTTTGCGTTCTCGGAGGCGTCGCGGATCTGGACTTCGCCACCGGTGGTGGGGTCGGTGACGATGCGCTCGCCCTTTTCCTCGAACTCGTTGGCCTTGCCCTTGGGCGCATAGGCTTTCTTGATGCGCTCCTTTTCCTCTGCTCCGCCTCCGGGCGCCTGGTCGACGTCGTCTTCCTTGGGCGGTCTGCTGGCTTTAGAGTCGACGCTGGCAGCGTTGGTAGAGTCAAGGCTTGCGCCGTTGGTGGCCTGTCCAGGGGCAGTCGAGGTGCTCTTGCGCTGTCTCAGACCGTCGAGAGAGCCCTGAATGGCGGGCGCAGCGCCGCTAGCGGAGACGGGCGCCGCCTCGTCCGCCTCGGAGCTGGCAAGCTTGGAGGCATTGTCGTGAGCGGTAGCGGCACGGAGCTGCTCCTGCTGGTCCCTGTACTGCTGTACGGTGGGGACTGGGTTGCGGTCGGACCAGCCCTCGCCCGTGTGATGGTGCGACATGGCGGTCAAGGGTGGTAGCTAAGTGGAATAGGGGATGGGGATCAGGTGGCCGGCGTTGGTGCCCTGCGATCAGATGGAGGAGGGAGGAAAGGAAGAGCACAAGGCTGCCAAAGGAGGGCCTTGGCTGATGCAGACGAGCGAGCTACGACCGACGGGGGAGTGGAAGCGGAGGCAGTTTCAGTCCAAGTGAGACCGAAGCTCGACGGCTGGCTTCAAGTTGCCGATGAGCCTGGAACGTTTGCGCTCGATTCGGAACACTCATCAGTGGGCACGCCGGCTCACGCCACGGGACTATCTGCAACGACGCAGGAAGAGCTCGAGCCAGCCTGGCTCGCGCGCATCGGATGGAGCTGTCAAGAAACGGGCGGGTCAGCAGCGCGCACTCGAGCCAGATGCCCGAAAAGGCCACATGCCGAAAGGCGATATGCGGAGGCGGAAGAGCAGATCGAGCTGAACCCGCTCCCACGCCTGCACTGAGGAAATTACTGCAAGACGCCGGGCAGTTTCACTCGAGTGTCACTTGAGCCTGTGATACATTTCGTCATTCTGCACCGGCGCCCGTGCACAGCATGCCAGCGCCAAGCCTCGTCCCCCACAGCCCCTCGACATCGCAGCTCAGGCAAGCGCTTTGTGGACAAGATCCGTGGTGAAGGTGACACTGCTACTGCTACACTTGCTCGCACGATGAACAAGACCACCGTATCAAGCATTGCGTGCGTCGCTCACAGAACGGAGTTGGATGACGTCTTTCGGGAAGGCAAGGCGAAGCGGGATGTCTCTGCGATGGCAATTAGCTTCCAAGTACATGGGCTTCCTTGCCTTGCACCTTCTGTGCGCCCCACGTCAGCGTGCAGCGTTGCCCAGCCCACACAGTCATGCAGCTTCGGAATGTCGAGCGCTGAGATATCGGGCTAGCTATGTGGAGGTGAAAAATGGTCGCAATGTTACGCCGTCAAGTGAAACGCCTTTTGTCGAAAATCCGCTCAGGGTCCAGATTTGGGTCCCCGCAGATGCGCTGCAGCCTCCGCATGTCGTCGAGCCGATTCACGCGGATCAGCATCCAAAAAGCGGACGCCGGAACTGGTTTGGCCTCCCCACACGACTCCATCCGCGCCGCTGCCGACCCATCCACCCATCCACAACAATCACCGTCCTGTCCATCCATCCGTGCCTCCGTTCGATCGTCTGCTTTGCACAAGGTCACACCACAGCAAATGTCCGAGCCATCTGAGCCAGGTCCCAGCTCAGGGTCACAACCGCGCTCGCACGCAGCCGCGATTGCGCGCAGGAGGTCGTCGGGCAACCGCACCGCGCGCCCACGACCATCGCGAGCACGCGCCACCTCGTCCATCAGCCAGCGATCCGACGCCAGCAACATCAGCAGCGGCATACAGAAGCTCTCCTGGACTACCGGCGACTCTTTCGACTACGTCGACGACGATGCGCGCATCAGCGCCTTTCTCCATTGCCCCATCTGCCTCGGGCCCTTCCTCGAGCCCTTCGTCTCCAGCTGCTGCTCTCACACCTTCTGCAAGCACTGCATCCATACCGCCCTCTCAGAAGATGCGTCAGCACGCACGGATGCAGACGACGATGCCACCGCACCGCGCCCCAAGCGATGCCCAACCTGCCGAGCGTCCGCCGACTTTTCCCACTTTCAGCCTACCGCGCTTCTCATCAAGAACATGGTCGATACACTTCGCGTGCGATGCCCCAACAAGGACAAGGGCTGCGATCACCAGTGCGAACGACACCTGCTTCGCGGCCATGTAGCGTCGGAATGCGCGTACGAGTACGTCGACCAGAATCTCACAGAGGGCCGTCGATGCGGCTGCTCGGCCAAGGTCATGCGCAAGGATTGGGCGTCGCACGGCCTGACCTGCCCGAAGCGCCCAGTCACTTGTGCAACGTGCGACTCGGAACTTTGCTTTGACGAGCTCCAAGATCACTTGTCCACCTGCTCGCCCGAGCCGGCCGAATGCGAGTTCTGCGGGCTCACCACCATCAAGAGCCGCCTCGCTCTCCACGTCGTCGACGAGTGCACCGAAGCGCCCGTCGAGTGTCCACATGCTGCGTTCGGCTGTTCTTGGACGGGGCCGCGTCGCCGGCTCCGACGCGCCTCCAATCCTCTCTCCAAACAGATCGACCACGCACATCTCGAGGACGACTGCCGCTTCGAGCCACTCAAGCCGTTCTTTGGCGTCTTTACGCATCACGTCGAGCAGCTGCGCGACGAGAATCACGCGCTCAAGTCGCGCCTCGACGAGCTCGAGGCTCGGCAGTATACCCAAGCGCGTAGGGTGGATGACTGCGTGCACAGCCTGGGCACTTGGTATCGCTCGGCGGGCGAAATGCGCGCAGCCGATTTGGAGCAGAGGGCGAGGGGCTCGCAGGTGGGTGTGGACGGAGAGTGGGACGAGTTCCCGCTCGATGCGCAAAACTGGGAGAGGTCGCTGAGCCAGCAGAGCTTCTCGCGCCAGACGAGGGCGCACAGCGCGTCGGCTGTGGCGAGCATGGATCTGGAGATGTGGGCCAGAAGGCAGTACGCCGAAGCGTTGACGCCCGATCCAGTCGCCACGGCGCGGCCCAGCACTGGCTCTCAGCGCGCTACGCCTGGCGAGAGCAGTGGCTCTCGGTACTTGACGCCCGCTGCAGCTCGCTCTGCTCCCACATCATCCGTGCTTGCTCGGCGCCCTGGCCTCGTACCCTCGCCATCGACATCGCGCGAACGCGCACCGCAGCTCGGCGATGCCAGTGCGGCTGCACGACGTTCCGGGTCGAGCATAATGCTCGCGGCTCTTGAAGCAGGAAGCCTCGGTGCCGTGTCTCCTGGCAGCTACGGCTTTCCTGCTGCGGCGATGGAGGCGGAGCGCGAGCTGGACCGAAGCAGTCTAGACTCGGCCATCGCATCCCTCACTGCCTCTGTGGCAGGCCTGAGCTCCGGACTCAACAGTCTCGATAAGCGCACCGAAGAAGGTCACATTGCGGCCGTCAAGGCCGGCTTCGACGCTGGTCGCGTGCAGGAAGAAGTGGCGAGCCTCCGACACGGACTGCATGCGGTTCGAATGCAGATCCACCAGATCCTTATGCACCAGCAACGTCACGCGCTCTTCTCGCCACCCGTATCGAACCTACCTTCTGCTGCGTCCGGTTCCAACGCTGTGCTGCACGAACAAGCTCCACCGCACAACCCCGCCAACCTACCCATGCTCACGCCACCGCTACTGCGCAGATGGGCCGGGCTCGACCAAACCAAGCTTTGACGCGCCGTCAGTGCGGACATGGTTATGTGTAATGCTAGGTATATTGCATGCGTGACCTCATACCGAGAAAGAAAGGTACGCTAGAGAAAAGCCCAGACGGTGCCTGTGGCGGCCATGACGGCCGAGGCGGCGAGGATGAGGATGTCGAGTGCAATGCGCCAGCGCCTCATCTCGGCACCGAACAGCTTGAGGTTGGCGAGCAGCGGGCCAAACACGCACGTTGCAAACGCGAGGAACGCACCCAGGAACGCCATCACCTGTTCGAAGCCCGGCAGCACCACGGCCGTCACGGCGATGAGCGCCGTCAGCCCGACCTTGAGCGCGATCTGGCAGTTGCGTCGCATGCGCGGAGACAGTTTCTGCGCCACCTCGGCGGCACGGATCGACACTGCTGAGCCCGCCAGTGGGTTGTCGTCGGCTGCCGCCTCTGCCGTCGTTGGATCGGCGCCGAGCGCACCGTTTGCAGCCGCGCCAGGAGACGATTCTTGGGCGGCCACCTGGGGCGTGGCGAACGAGACACGCTGGTTGGGCGAGACCGAGAGCGGCGTACCCGTTGCCTCGGTCGTCAGCTGGGCGAAGCGGTCTGTCGCCGAAATTTCAGCCTCCAACGCGCCCGAGGTAGGCTTGGCACATTGCGCCTTGGTGATGGAACGCGCTGCTGAGGAGCGCCTGCGTTTGCGCATCTCCATCCTCGCTGCCGTCTGATCGTCGATGCCGAGCAGAATCTCAAAGGTGGTCTGGATGGGCCTTGTTGCGAGCGCAAACTTGGAGAGCGGATTGATAACGATGAGCCAGATGGCGATGCTGTTGAGCACGACGGGGAATCCGGGGGTGCGCGCGAGGTCCTTGGTGATCTCATCGGAGACGCTGACGCCAAACATGGCATAGCCCACCATGCCCATCCCAAGGTAGAGCACGGTGGCGGCGACGTAGGCGAGGTTGAGCATGCGCGGGAACTTGGTCGGGTCCTTCATGTCGCGCACCAGCGACGGGATGATGGGATGCGACGAGAAGCCCGACATGATCAGGCCGAAGCTGAGCGGCAGCCGGTTCCAGCGCGGCCCGAGCGTGGTGGGTGCGATCTCCCACAGACTTCCCGGTGCCTGCTTCTTGATGAGGCCGTCGCTGACCACGACGACGACGAGCGTAAA
This sequence comes from Moesziomyces aphidis, assembly GCA_000517465.1. Taxonomy (NCBI): domain Eukaryota; kingdom Fungi; phylum Basidiomycota; class Ustilaginomycetes; order Ustilaginales; family Ustilaginaceae; genus Moesziomyces; species Moesziomyces aphidis. The sequence continues at coordinate 326,129 of AWNI01000042.1, forward strand.
GGTGGACACGATGCCGATCACCGAGATGGGCGACAAGAACTTGAGCGGTAGGAAGACGGAAGGCAGGACGATGAGGTAGCCGAGCAGCTTGAAGGCCGAAGGGGCAACGTCGGGGAAGATGGCGGCCATGGAATCGCCAAAGAGGATGATGAGCGCTACCGAGACGGCCCAGAGCTCCAAGCAGAAGAAGAGGCTGATGAGGATGCGAGCGGAAGGGCCAAAGGCGTAGCTGCCAATGTCGGCGTAGGTGCGCAACGATGGCTCCTTGGACATGATCTTTGCGAGCACCTTGCCCGTGTAGTTGGTGAGCAGACCACAGATGAGAAAGAGGACGGTGCCGCCGACCCAGCCGGCGTAGGAAAAGGCGAGAGGTAAGGCAAGGATGCCGACGCCGACGAGAGCGTTGACCGTGTTGAACCAGGACTGCAGGAGGGTGCTGGTGCCGAGCTCGTGCGGCTGCTGGAGACCGGATTCGGAGCGGTGAGAGACTGCGCCGGAGCCCGAGTGGCGGCGGATTGCACCGTAGGAAGCCGCCGACTTGCGCCTGGGCACGCCGGCGTCCGAGGTGGGGTCGCGCGAAAGGAGAGGGGCATTCTCGGCACTTGCGTTGGCGAGATCGGCGTCATCTTCGGCGAAGGGATCGCGAAGGACGTGACCGGAAGCGGTAGAGTAGTGGGATTGTCGGTTGGCGTCTGAGCGGGAGGGGTTGAGCTTGCTGTTGGAGGCGCGTTCGCGCGGGCCCGAGAGACGCTTGGGCGATCTGCTCCTGCTTCTGCTGCGCTCGTCCTCGTCGGCGCTCTCGAGTTGCTCGAGCCGGCGGTCTCTGAGCTTGGAGCGCCGCCGTGTGCGTTGGGTTGCGTTGGGGGGCAAGGTCTCGCCTTCCCAGTCGAACTCGTCCGAGGGGCCGAATCTTGCGTCGCTTGCCATGGAGGCGTCGTCAGTGTCTGCATCGGTGCCGGAGCGAGAGTGTGAGGTGTTGGCATCGTAGTCTGTGCTCTCGTCGCCCGAGAGATCGTCCTCGTCGTCCTCGTAGATGCTGTCGCCGTCTTCGGGATCGCGGCCCGCCCACCTGCTTTCTACAAACGACGGCGAGGTGGCTATGTTGTTGCCATAGAATGCTTGTGAGCGCGAGTAGGACCACACCAGGTCGAGACTGCTCCTCCACGCGGCTTGCTGTCCGTCACCACGTGCGGAAGCTCTGGCCTGGTCACGGGGCACGGGGATGCTCTTGTTGGATGTGCGGGGCGCCATGCTGGTCAATAGCTTGGATGGCGAGCTGAGTGATGTTGTGGCAGTGGCATGGCACGATACGTCGGAACGAGGATGGCGATCTTGGTCAGATGCCGCGTTGCGACGATGGTGGTGAGAGGCGAAAGAGGCTCGTCGGTTCTTGGGTCGAGGTAGGGTGACCAAGCACGAAAACAAGCGTGGACGGCGTGGACGGCGTGGGTGAGCTCGGAAGGATTGCGAGCACCGACGGGCCAATGGCAAGCTGCGGCGAGGTGTGGGAGGGAGGAAGGGAGGGTGAGTCGGTTGAGTCGGAGCGACGCCAAGCACCATGCATCTGAGCTGCAAAGCAGGCGTGTGCATCCGACGCTGTCCATGTGGGGTGCGCGCTGCCAAAGTCGCGCTGTGGAGGCGGCCCGACGATGTGATTGGACAGCGATGGCGGAAAAAGTCGAGGGCTGCTAGATAAAGTTGGATACGCCTGCACTGCTCGATTGCCGCTGGCTTCAACTGCACTCGCTTCGGACGCTTCCCGCTTCATCTGCTGTTTCGAAATTGCGCCGCAAAGTCTCGACCGCTTTCTCGAAACAGTTGCGCCGTGGGAAGCCGGTGGGACGTCTCGCCTCCCGTCACACGACATGTGGGCTGCAGCCCAATCAACCACAAAATCACATCACATCAAATCATTCGCTCTCCAGTCAATGTCGGCTTGGCCGTTGTTGAGAGCAAGGGTAAAATCATTGTTGGCATTCCGAAAGATCTACAGACAGGTCGACATCGGAGATCAAGGCATCACCGGCGTTCAGTTGATGGCGGCCACCTCGTGCAGGTAGAGGCCGAGGAGCTTGGTGCCCTCAATGTAGTTGGAGATGTCGAGCTTCTCGTTGATCGAGTGCGCGCCGTCGTCGCTGCGGCCCATCGGCAGCAGCAGAACGTTCTTCTGCAGCGTGTCGGCAAACGTGAGCGTGACGGGAATCGAGCCGCCCTCGCGCGTCAGATCCGGCTTCACGCCGTAGATCGTCTCGGTCGCCTTGATCGCCGCCTCGTAGTTCCAGTGGTTGGGGTCGGCCAGCCACGGCTTGCCACCGTGCTCGCTCGTGAGGTTCATCGTGTTCTTGCTGCCGATCTTAGCAAACTCGTCGTTGACGTACTTGGTCACCAGCTCGTTCACCTTCTCCGGCGTCATGTCCGGCACCAGGCGAAGCGAGAACTTGCCCACCACCTTGGCAGGGATCACCGTCTTGGTGCCCGGCTCCGAGAACGCTCCCTCGATGCCGTGAAGCGACAGGCACGGGTAGCGCATGCGTCCCATCAGCACCGCCGCCTTGTCGTCGCTAACAGTGGTCTTGCTGCCCGTGGCGCCCTCAATGTCGCTGAGTTGGAAGTCCATGACGTCGTAGCGCTTGCGCTCCTCGTCCGTGAGAGGAGCCACAAGCTCCTTGATGCCAGGGATCAGGATCTCGCCCTTGGCGGTCACCAGCTTCGACATGATCGTGAAGAGGTCGGTCATCGGCTCGTGCACCACACCGCCGAACACGCCCGAGTGCAGGTCGCGGGCCGGGCCCGAGATGGCCAGCTTGAAGTACGCAATGCCACGCAGGCCGTGCGTCAGGCAGGGCTTCTGCGTGCCCAGCCAGTAGTTGTCCGAGATGCAGACAGCGTCGACGCCCTGGAAGAAGCTGTCCTTCTCGGCCGCGATGAGCTCGTCCAGACCCACGCTGCCGCTCTCCTCCATGCCCTCGAAGCAGAACTTGAGGTTGACCGGCATCTCGATGCCAGCCTGCTGGTGCGCCTCGATGGCGTTGAGCCAGCCAAGGATGGGTCCCTTGTCGTCGGTCGATCCACGGCCGTACATGCGACCCGTCTTCTCGTCGGTGATCAGCTCGAAAGGCTCCGTGTCCCAGCCGTCCGACTTGAGCGCAGGCTGCACATCAAAGTGGCCGTACACAAGGATGGTCTTCTTCTTGGGATCCTTGCCCAGGTCGCCGAGGATGACGGGCGGCAGTTCGATCTCCTGTCCGTCCAGCACCTGCTTGCCCAGAGGCTTAAGCTCGGCCGTGGCACCCAGCTGCTTGAGCTCGGCGAGCAGCCAGTCAGCCATCTCGAAGCAATGCTTGCGGTACGCAGCGTCGCCAGACACCGACGGGATCGAGACGGCCTTGGCAAGGCGGTCGATCAACGCCGCCTTGTTGGCGTCGATCTGCGAGACGAACTTCTTTTGCTCTGCGGTAGCCATGGTGAAGTCTAAGGGATGGGATGGAGTGAGAAGGCAAGAAGCTCTTGGTGGCCGATTCGCCACATGACCCCACCGAAGGTTCAGCCGAGTTTCCACTCCCCCAGCTCCACTCGATGTCGTCGCTGGCTGCCCAACTGCCATACAGATAAGCTTCCCGCTCTCTGCACAGACCAAAAATTTCGCCTTTGCCGCCCTATTATTCAAACTGGCTCGAGCGTATCAGAGCTGTGCGTCGACTTTCGCGTTTATCGGTCGGAACTCTCCGCAGTAGTTTCCAAGCTTCCTGCGTGGCACCGATAGCCCAGCACAACCGGTCATTGGTGCTCTTCCTCGTCGCTATCTCGGCCTACTGTAGCCCTTCCATGATCATAGTTCGATGGCAACCTGGCAGCCTTGCTCGTTTTCGCTGCTTTGGAGCCGCATGACCATCGGTGTTCCTGGCGGCGAAACAGCAACGAAAGCGTTTCGGGCCAATTTTTCGGTGTTAGACTCGCACTTTGTTTTTCACGATTTTTCGAGCCGCTCGAGCCACTGCAAAGCTCCACTCGGTCCTCGTGGCGTTCGCGCATCGGTCTGCATCTTCACGGTCACCTGCAGCACAGCTTGTCATCCTTTCCTTCCATCATATACCCGATGACCATGTCGACATCAGCTCCCAGAATCGTATGTATTGCACCTCCCTTGCAGAAGCTGGACACGAGGCTAACAACCATCGTGTTCCTGCACTGCGGCCGAGCAGCAAGCACTCGCCATCGTCTCACCACGAGGCGGGCCGATCTACGTCCGCCAGTTCGGAAGCGCTCCAAGCTCGTCAACGGCGGCTGATTTGCGGTACCACTACTTTTCCCATGCCGCACTCGATGTGATGGACGAACGCACCGCGCTTGCCACCGCTCCGGGCGCATCGTCGAACAGAACCAGCTCAGAGCAGTACCTTGGCCTGCTGTCCACGCTCGAAGACCTGGCGATCTACGGCTTTCAGACATGCGCCAAGCTGCGCTTCCTGCTAATGATCTCGTTGACTGACCATGCGGTGCGCGACATCGACATGCTCACGCTCTTCCGCGCTGTCTACACATCGTACCTCAAGTACTCGGCGAATCCGTTCCATTCGCTCCCACCAACAGCATTCGCACGAGCAGCCGATAGTAATAATGAGGCAGCGGTAGCACAGGAGGAGCTGGAGCAACGGCAGGCGAGCAATCTGCCAATCAATTGTCGGCCAATACGCAGCTCGGCTTTCGATGCCAGGATCGACCGCATCGTCTTTGGAAGCGCGAGCACTGCAGGAGCTCCGAGGGAAAGCGGGTCAGCCCCAAGACCAACAGCTGCTTCAGCTGCTCGATAGAACTGATAATACCCTGTGTTGCTGTCATACACATCTGACTGTGTCGCTACAGAGTGTGTGCAATCGCCGTGTTTGTTGCAGAACGGCACCTTCCCTCTTCATCTCCTCCATCCGGTCCACAGGAGCGTTGTGCTGACAAACCCCGTCGTGGCCGGTCTCACGATGCTCTGAAAGCCCCCATATCGTGGGACTGTGCTGCTCCGGGTCGCACAACAACCCCCAGATCCTCCTCGACCAAGATCAATCTCTACACCGTTCGCACGACGAACAAATCCCACACAGACGCCTCCGATTGAGCGACCACAAGCAGCTTCCAGAGTGGCCAGCACAGATACGGGCGTCACATTTCTTCCTTTGCACAACGATCAGATGACAGCCATTTGCCGCTGAAATACAGGGTCGTGTTCAACCTCGAGCGCAGTTCTACTTCTTCGTCTTCTTGCCCTTGCCGTTCTTCTCTTCAGCTGCGCCCTTGCGCTTCCTGGGCCGCTCCTCCTTTTGCTCGTCCTCCTGCTTATACACGATGTCATCCGAATCACTGCCATCCTCATCGTCCTCCTCGTCCTCCTTCTTGGCGGCACCGTTGGTGTCGGGAGCGCCTTTGGTGGTATTCTCCTCTCCCTTTGGCGGCTTGGCCCAGTCAGGGATCTTGGCACCGGGTCGATTGTTCCAGTCGAACTCCTTGGGCTCTTTGAATCCATGCTTCTTCCTCAGCATGTCGTCCGCCTTGCCATCGAGCACCTCCTTGCTCGTGCCGTGCAGGTTGGCCTGGTAGCAGATCTTCATGCGCTGCATGTTTTCGCCCTTGGTCTCCTTCTCATCCAGCATGGGGAACGGATAGTCCTTGCCGATTATGCATCCGGCCTTCTGCTGTACGTCCTTGGGCGCATTGAAGGGCTCATAGATGTACTTGTCCGGGAACTTGGCCAGCTCGGGGCAGTACTTGCGCACCAGCGCGCCCGTCTTGTCGTACTTGGCCGGGAACGTCGCGAGTCCGTACAGGCGGAAGTACTGCGTGAAGAAGGCCGAGCACGAGAGCCACATCCAGTTGCCTGGGTTCGAACATGGATCCCAGTCGATCAGGTACTCGTCAAAGATCTCGGCACCACGTTCCCACGAGATCCAGCACTGGCCGCGGGTCAGGAAGGCGGCGACAGAGTGGCGTCCGAGATGGTGCATCCAGCCTTCGAGACGGAGCTGGCGCATAAGCGCGTCGATCCACGGAAAGCCGGTCTGGCCCAGCTTGAACGCCGACAGCCTGGCTTCGCTCACCGCATCGCCGGGCGGGCGGGGAAGGATGACTTCGCCATTCTTGTCGTAGTGCGTGGGGAGGTACCAGTCCATGTATCGGCACACCTCGTTTCCGCGCACGCGCTGGAAGTCGTCTCCGATCGCATGCTCGGCGCATGCGTACATGTCTCGGAAGAGCAGCTGGCCATTCAGGTTCTCCGGAGGCCCAGTCTTGCTGCCGCCCTTGTACTTCTTCTTGGCCTCCTCGGCGTCCCACCACAACTTGCGCACACTGAGACAGCCAAACTTGAGGTAGGGCGAGAGCAGCGTTGTGGAAGGATCCTCGGCCGACTGGCCAGGCGAGGTCTTGGGCTTGGCGAATGTCGCCACATACTCGGCGTCTTTGCAGATCTTGGCGAGCTTCTCGAGCGCCAGTGGCTCGCCACCCTTGATGGTGGCCTTGCCCTTGCTGGCATCCATGCCGATCGACTCGAGTGTGGGCACCGCAAACAGCTCCGCAGCTTCGCCGTTGACCGTGTTGTAGCACGTCACTTCCTTGTCGCGCTGCCCGCCGAGCTCGGTCGAGTTGAGGTCCATCGAAGCTGGTCCTTCGCGGCCCTTGCCCGTGTAGTGCGGAAGGCCGTCGAGCGAGTCGGCGAGGTCTGCCAGCAGATCCTTGAGTGTCTTGGACTTGGAGTCTTTGAGCTGAGGCAGCGGCAGGTCTTTGGGGGCGTCCAGCGGCTTAGGAACGTCGCCCATGTCTGAGACGATCTTTTGAAGCGTGCTCATCGCCATGGTGGGCTTGCCCTTGTTGCGCTTCACCACCTCCTCTGGGTCGAACAGATGATGGCCTTGCACCGCGACCACCTCGACCTTGCTCTTCTTGGCCGCCTCGCGGATGAGCGTATCGCGTCTTCGGCCGTATGCGGAGGGATCCTTTTCGATGACGAGATGGGTGATGTCCCAACGCTTCCACAGCTCTGGCAGCAGCTCGGTCGGCTCACCACGAACCACGAGCAGCTGCGAGTTGGACTGCGTCGCGGTGATGCGCTCCGAGAGTGCGTTCATCGATTCGAGCAGGAAGCGGAACCGGTTGACACCGACGCGGTGCTTGTAGACGTAGTTCGGGTCCCAGCACCACACCGGGAAGAGCGCGGCGGGCTTGAGGTCCAGAGCTGCTTGCAAGGCGGGCGAGTCGTGCAACCGCAGGTCGGTGCGGAACCAGTAGAGCACACGAGCAGACTTCGACATGATGTTCAGCAAGCCTCAAGGCGACAGTGAGGATGGGATGCTGTTGCCAGACTGTGTGACAGTCAAGAGGCTGGATGCTGCTGCTGGAAGGAGTGGTTCTGCATTTCCACAACACATTCCCGCGCACAGACAGGGGAGAAAGCAGCCAGCGAGACCATGTGGAGGATCACGGCGCTTCCTCCCCACTTTGCCGTGTCAAGAAGCGGTCTGGTTGATATGCAGACGCCGAAACATGGCATCCATGGGCTCTGTCGCTCTTTGCCTTGCGGCTGCTGGGAGCTTACGTTACAGCCATGCGAGGCGCCGATCTGGACGGCTGTCTTGTCTTGGAAATTCTGACGTTTCGGCTGTGCGCGCTTGCAGTCGCTACATTCTGCATCACCGATACAGGGCTGGCAAAATTCCGATGAGGCCTCCCATCGGGCGACCGTGCGGAGAGCGGTGTGTCGCCTGGACCCGTCCGTACGTCCCAACCGTGCGCGAGTCTTCGAGACGTGCGACGTGCTTCCACATCTTTGCCCACGACAGACATCGATCCGGCTCCTCTTGTCGGAATAGTGGAGCATCGCAGTCATGACAGCTGCAGGGAAGCTGCTGCTCACCATTGGAACCCGTAAGCGTCGATTGATTTGGCACGGATTTGCATCGATCAGGAAGCAAGCGATTGACCGTTCTTCCCATCATCGCAAATCCACCCTACAGTCGTGTTCTTCCATGCGGCCTACTCGACGTATGAGCGTAAGTATCTCTCTCTATCCTGCATCGACTTCTTTCGGCAGCCCCTTGCGTTCAGTCCTGCCTACATAGCAAGGTCCCATGGACTCATCCTGACACGTCTCTTTCATAACTCCGTACCGGCGACAACAGATCTGTCTCTCAGGAAGGCGTTAGGCCTTGTTGGTGCCGAGGCCAACACGATGCCGCTCGATGTAAGCAGCTCTTCTCAGTGCTGTCGCAAGACTTTTGGCCCAAGCTGACTGTCCCTCCTCACGCCCCCGACCCTCTGTGCCGGACAGATCACGCTCGAGACGCTCGTTTCGTTTGTCGTCATCCTGCTCGGCATCGCATTCACAGCTGCACCCCTCAAGAACGTGACGTGGGCAAGCGAGATGCGCACAAAGTACGTTGGATCCCGTCACGATCTCTGCTGTTCTTGCATCACTGCTAACGCATCTCTCCATGTTGCTCCTTTGCTGCACTCTTCAACGACAGAACGATCGACGAAGTCGACTCACGCTCCAGCTTCGCCACACTCACACATCGAGGTCAGGTTCTTTTCGACAGGGAGTAGCCTAGTCACCCGATGCCACTCATACGCGATTGTAATCTCATCTCGGGCGCATTCAAACCAGCACGACCACACAACACAGGCATGCGCTTGCTTTGGCGATCGTTAATGTTTCAAAAGGACACTCGCTGGCTCTAGCGGATCTACATATTATGAGCCGCGTCCTTCTCCTCGGAACTGTGGCTCGCGACTTCGACAGCGGGCTTCGAGTCCCCCGGCAGCGCGGTCGAGTGAGCATGTTGCGGGCGGATGTGAGCCGCGGCGTCTTCTGGCGCTGCACCGAGCGGACCGACGTAGTGCCTGCTGCCCCAGGCGAACCACCATGCTGCACTAAGCACAAAGAAGAAGGCAAACACGACCGAGGCGTAGTTCATCGTCGAGGCCTCCACGGTAGCGGTGGTGGGCATGCAGAAGAGCACGGTGGCCAGCACGATCCAGACGAAGGTGATCGCATTGATGACGTAGCCAAACTTGCCGAGCGTCCAGGGCGCATCCTTGAGCATGGCGCGACGCCTGAACATGGCCACGGCGATGGGAACGCCGTAGCTGATGCTGAGGCAGATGGTGGCGACGCCGGTGAAAGCCGAGAAGGCGGCCGTGTTGCCGAGGTAGATGAGACCGAGCAGCGAGACGACGATGGTCGAGAGGATGAGCGCATTGAGCGGCAGGTCGAGCGTCTTGTTGACCTTGCTCCAGTACTTGCTGCCGGGAATGGCGCCGTCACGGGCAAAGGCCCAGGTGCAGCGGAGGGCGACGGTGAGCGAGCCGATGCCGGCAAAGGTGAAAACGCCGAGGATGATGAAGAGCAGACCAAAGCCTCCGCCAGCGGAGCCCGTGGCGAGGGAGAAGAGTACGGGGATGGGCTGTCCAGCGGCGGTCGAGAGAAGGTCGGCGGCATCGGGGGTCAAGATGAAGAGGATTGGGATGAGGTAGAAGAAGCCGGTGATGCTGGCTGCGAGCACGGAGTAGACCATAGCCTTGGGCACCTGCTTCTCGGGCTCGGACACCTCCTCGCAGAGCGCAGCGACGGTTCCGTAGCCAGTGAGCGTGTACGCGGCCTGCAGAAGGCCGACGAAGAAGGCCCATCCGTCGGGCCAGCCACTGGTGTTCTCCCAGCCCGAGAAGACGAACTTGGCATCCTTGCGGCCGTCCTTGGCGCGGGTAAGCACGGTGATGGCAATGATGATGGTGCCTGCTGCAGTCCAGTAGAAGGAAAGCGTGTTGAGGCGGTCGAGATATCTGTACTTGACACCGTAGGCGTTGACGATGGCGGCGATGAGCATGCAGGCCCAGAAGGTGAGGATGGTGTGCCATGCTTGAGGCGCCCACTCGTTGTTGCGGAACTGGGAGACGGCGGCCATGATGAGCTGAGCGCCGCCAAAGTTGATCGAGAGGCAGAGGGTCCAGTTGGCGACGAGGCTGACCCAGCCGACGATCCACGAGGTGAGCGGCGCCCACTTTTTGGTTGCGACAAAGGCGGCCCAGACATAGACGCCGCCGGAGGTGGGATACATGGAGCAGAGTTCGGCGAGCGAAGCGGCCATGCAGAGCGAGATGATCGAGACGAGAAGCCAGCCGTAGAGGATGGTGATGGGCCCGCCGCAGGTGAGTGCGATGGAGAAGGCTGTGCTGAGACCGAAGGGGGCGGCGATGATGGAGAAACTGAGACCGAGGATGGTCATCATGCTGAGATTGCGCTTGAGCTCGGCATCGTAACCCATGGAGGCGAGCCTGGCGTCAGCGCCGGCGCCTGCCGAGACGACCGAGTGAACGCTGGTCGTCTGCTTTATGTCCGCCATCTTGGCTGTGTGGCGTAGTATTGTGAGAGGATGTGACGTGCTTGACAGTGGAGTGCGTACTGCCGATCAGGAGGCGGTTGGATGACGGAGCGGGTGTCGACCGAGTGAGGGTCGGCGAGTTGCGAATGGAGGAAGAAGCGAGGGTTGCGCTCTGACCGAAGCCGTGCTATTAGAGTATCTAGCACGCGCCCCTTGTGACAGTCGAGCTTGTTGCTGGACAGAGCGTGTGTAGCAACTCGAGCGCGGATGTAGCGGAGGCAGCCAACCACGTGCAAGGCTGCAAAGGCGAGATAACAGACAAGATGCTCGTTTAGGCACACTGATAGCAACGGCGGGCCGTGGGTGCGACAAGGTCAGGTGAGCAGTGTGGAGTGTGGAGTGCGCAGAGGCGGTCAGGCTGAGTATGAACGGCACGCGCGGGACGCGGAGCGGAAAGGGAGATATCGGCAGATGGGCTCAGGAACAGATGGGCGGCCAAGCTGGAGCCATATAGAGAGAGAGGGGGGTCGATTGGCGGGGCAAAGCAAGGCAAAGCACGGCCCGAGCACGGCCCACAGTGACGGGCCACCTTCAGACTCGACTCGTGGCGAGTCTCGTCGAGGTGTAGTCGGCCCGACTCAGCTCGGATCTGCTGGCTAGGCGTCGCTGCAAGGCGTCGCAGCTGCAGGATGAGGCGGCGGCTAAAGCGAGGCGGCCGATAAGGCGCCTACTGCTGTACTGAATGCGACTGTTTGGCCGTGTGACCGCTGCAGCCGCCTATCGAGCATCAAGCATGCGGACTGATTAGAGCGGGGTTTTCATTCCCCTTCCAACAGGCTCGGCCAATCACAGCGCACATGGCATCCCTGGCCTTGGCGGTGCCTAGTTTAGGGCTCGTTGCCAATAAATCGGATATTTGTTAGGCCTTCTTAATGGAACAAACTCGATTTTAAGCCCACGTCGATGACCGCTTCCGGCATCGAAGCGGGTGCGAATCGGAGTGGACCCTGCATCGTGACTGAATCATAACCTCAAGGTCCCTGATCGACGTCGCCCTTCATTTGCGACCAGCATCTCGTATGCTTCCCTCCCAAGCCCAACAAGCATGACCGACTCACCGACCTGGCGGAATGCAACGCCCTCGCAGCTGTATACGGCCGGCGTGATCGGTGCCGGCGCGCTTCTCCTTCTCTGCTCGGCGGCGAGCGTGACCACGGCATACATCAAGGGGGCTCGCACAGCATCTTCGGCGAACAGCCACGATGGGCAAACTGCTTCGGCCCAAGAACAAGCACATCAAAGACGCGGCAGCACCTCGTCCAGCTCAGGCGATGCAAGGCGGCCTAAGCACGGCAAAACAACCGACGAGAGCACCGTGCAGGTCACCTATCCAATCACACTCGAGATGTGCGACAATGCCTTTCATTCAGGCGCCTCGCTGGTCAATCGCTTCGCTTCCGAATCTGACGATGCCTCGGATGCGCNGTGCGACAATGCCTTTCATTCAGGCGCCTCGCTGGTCAATCGCTTCGCTTCCGAATCTGACGATGCCTCGGATGCGCTGCCCAAGATCCGCGCAGGTGCGCTCTTCAAGCTCATCGACGTCGTCGCCGGTGTGTCGGCGCGCAAGCATGCGGAGCTCAGCTGCGTCACCGTCAGTGTCGACTCGGTGCTCCTGCTAGCGCCCATCTACCTTGGCGATCTCGTACACCTCTCTGCCTCCGTCAATCGCGCTTGGGGCAGCAGTCTCGAAGTGGGTGTCCGAGTCGTCAAAGAGGATCCGCGCTCGGGCGCTCGTGAATACGTCAGCCACGCGTACATGACCTTCGTCGCCATCTCTGGTCCCCCTTCCGCTGCTTCTGCATCTTCGTCGCAACCGCCCCCGAGAGTACGACTCGCATCGCGTCAAAGTATGGCCCCGGCGTCTGCATGGCAAAAGTTAACCTCCCTGCTCGTCGGACCGCCGCCCTCAACGATGCCGCCCAAGCCCCAACTCCAACCCTTGCTGCCAAGAACGCCACTCGAGGCGAGGCGACACATCTTGGCCGGCCGCAGACGAGCAAAGCGGATTGCAAATGCCAAAAAGGGCGAAGACAGGGATGGCGTCTCGACCGAAGTCAAGAAGCGGCTCAAAGACGAGGTGCGAGAAATCTCCCGAACTGGTGGTACTTGGAGGGCGCGCGCCGAAACCGAGTCGGGCACATGGACTCCCGGCAAACTCAGAATCGAACGCGCAGACCTGCTCTCTGGATCGGCCGGTAGCGACACGACCGATCTTTCTGGCTCCACCAAGACGTCGCAGGAGTGTCAGCTCGAGGCCCTCGAGCTCGAATTTGTCGTTCAGGCCTATGTGTCGCGCGACCCGGCCGTGTCGGTGAATCACCAACAAGGCATGGTCGAAGTCAACCTTTCCGGTGACATTCCGCTCCGCCACCCGCTCAGCGTCGTCGAGAGGCTCGCTCAACAGGTCACCGACGCCGACGCCTCGTCCGGCTCGACGACAGCGCAAACATCTGCAAGCCTGTTTGCATCAAAGATCCCAGATTCTGGATTCATACCTCTGCCCTCGCCGAGCGCGCCAAATACCGCACGCCCCAGCCTTCCCGTTCCAGCCTCCACAGGCGCACATTCACCGCCCAAGACGCCATCCACACGGCGCAGGTCCATCTTTTCGCCGCTCAAGGCCGCCCAGGAGAGGGAAGGCGATACCGACCTGGACCAGTCGAGCACCAACACGCCCATCAAGACACACACCAACCACGAGCTCACGCGCGCACGCCTATCTGCCAAGCTTTCTAAGCCCATCAAGGTAGCCAAAACTGTGGTGCGGACGCTGCATCTCGTGTTCCCCGAGCACACCAACTCGGTGGGCGTGCTGTTTGGCGGCCAGTTGATGGACTGGATGGAGGAGGCGGCGCTGCTCTCCGTGCGTCACGTCGGACGCGGACGTCGGTGGGGCACGGTGTCGCTCGACGGGCTCGAGTTTGAAGAGGCGGTGGCGGTGGGCGAGAGCATGACGTTTACTGCCGTCGTGGTGCGCACGTTTGTGCAGTCATGCGAGGTCTACGTGCTCGCCGAGGCCGAGTCGCGCAACGGCACACGCAGAATCACCAACGACGCGCTCTTCACGCTCGCATTCCCTCTGGACGAGTCGGACATCTCGTCGGCCATGCTCGCTTCCGTCCGAGACGGCAGTCGTGCCAGACTTCTGCGCCAGGTCGACATGCCGCCGGGTTCGGCCCTGGCTACGTTTGCGGACGTAGCGGTCAAGCGGCGCGCAAGCCGGCTCGAGATGAAAGACATGCTGGTGCGCATCTACTCGGACCCTAGCTGATCGGCGGTGCTAGAAGCTCCGAACTGCCATTTGCATCACAACGACAGAGACCATGTACCACATCACCGTACCAAGGCATGCATGCTGTTCGGAACCAGTTGCCCGAAATAAGCAGGCACCATGACTCGAGATCCGCCTCGGCTAGTGTCACTGCCATCACCACGATGCCAGCCGGATTCCGAGTTTTGTTTTTGTGACTCGGAGCGCCCCGCGCACGCTGCCAAGCCGGAGTGACTCTTGCTCGGGTTGCCGCCTTTTTTCGGATTGCGGAGTTCGGGAAATGCGCCGGTGCCACATGCAAGCTGCACCGGCTGTGTGGAGGAGCGCCGGCGTGCCGTTTTTCCGCTGCAAAAACCTGTGGAACCAGCACCAGCAAGGCTCTCCCATCTCCTACAAGCATCCTAGCGGCTCGAGCTCCTCCTCGTCGCCGTCGAGCCGGGGAATCCACATAAAAAGGAACGGCACATCGGAGAGATCCCCTCCTCTTGGATCAAGCAAGAAGACATCTTACTTTCCAAGATGGTAGACATCCAGCCATATCTCGACACCATCCCCAAGTCGGTGGTCGACACCGCCAAAGCTCTCAAGACCTTCTCCAAGCTCGAGGCTGTCTTGACAGAACATGCTTCCTCGAAGCATGACAATAAAGATGCAGCGAAAGCTGCGCTCGAAAAGAAGCTCAGGCCGGTCCTGACCGACGCCGGCGTAGGCAAGAAGGGTGTGCTTGAGATCGTCGATGCGTGCCTTGCTGTCAAGATCAGCCCTCCCTCCGCAGCTGCCACTGCAGAGCCAGCAACACAGGCAAACGGAGTCGCTGATTCGGAGCAATCGTCCTCGCGAGCCACATCGAACGAGGCTGCCTCGAACGAGGCTGCCTCGACCGAGGCTGCATCGTCTTCAGCTACGCCCGCCTCCAGCTCGGCGGACCAACCCTCGAGCGCTCAAAAGGCATCAGCAAGGAAGAGTAAGAAGAGCGAACGTGTCGTCAAGTCTGCCGCCAAGAAGGCGACCAGCTCAGATGATGAGCTCTCAAACGCAGTCACTGCCAACCTGTACCTCGACAACCCGGATCCAAAAGTGCGTCTCATCCAGGCGCTTTCGCAAGAGTCTCGCTTCCACCTCGACTGCACCGACACCGGCTCGCTCGAGATCGACCTCAAGCAAGTCACGGTCACGCTCGCCGGGCGCGATCTGCTCTCCGACGCGCATCTTCGATTCAAAGCTGGCGTGCATTACGGCTTGGTCGGGCGCAACGGAACGGGCAAGTCCACCCTGCTCACCGCGATCGGCGAAAAGCTCATACCCGGTCTGCCAAGGACACTCAAGATCCTTTTCGTCAGCCAGCTCACCAATGCACGTGCTGCAGATGAGGACCCCGACGCATCCGTGCTCAAAGTCGTCATACGCAGCGATTCCGAACGCAGCCAGGCCGAGGATGAAAGCAGGCTCCTCAGCAACGTGCTCGAGAACCAGGAAGAAGAGGTCGTTCGAGACGCAGTGCTCAAGGTTCGACTCGACCGAGCCAAGGACAGACTGAGGGAGGCACGCAAGCTTGCTGTCAAGTGGTCTGGGGCCCGCGGCTATGGGGCTCGAAAGGACCTGCTTGCCGCCGAAAAGGAGTTTGAGGAGGCAGACGCCGAGGCGGCGCGTCCACCGCCCATCCAGCCCGAAGATGGATCCAAATGGGCCACCGAGGCCGGCAAGCTTCTACTTGAGTCGCAGGCGCTTCTCGACGAGGTGGATGCCGTCACCACCGAGGCACGCGCCCAGAAGATTCTTCACGGCCTCGGCTTCTCTGCTGAACGCATACACGCCCCTTACTCGACGCTCTCGGGCGGTTGGAGGAGTCGCGCCTCGCTCGCATCCGCCCTGCTCCAACCCGCACACATCCTGCTCCTCGACGAGCCGGTCAACTATCTCGACCTCCCCGCCGTGCTGTTCGTCCAGCAGTTTATCGCGTCCATCCCGCACACCGTGGTGACTGTTTCGCACGATCGCGAATTCCTCGACGCCGTAGCTGACGAGCTCATCATCCTGCGCAAGGAGAAGCTCACCTACTTTGAAGGCAACCTCACCACGTACGAGCGCGAGACCCGCCAGGAACGCCTGCACAAGCTGCGCCAGCAAGAGGTGCTCGACCGCAAAAAGGCGGCGGTGCAGAAATCGATTGCCGAGGCGGCCAAGTCCGCCAAAAAGTCGGGCGACGACAACAAGATGCGCATGGTCAAGCAGCGGCAGCGCAAGCTCGACGATCGATGGGGTCTCGAGGTCAACAGCAAGGGTCACCGGTTCAAGCTCAACAGGGACATGGTCGGATACTATCTCTCGCATCGAAGTGGACCCGACATCGAGGAGCTCGATGCGCCAATTCGGTTCTCGTTTGCTGATCCGGAACCATTGCGCTTCCCGGGCAGCTTGGCGCATCTTGATGGCGTGAGCGTGCGCTACGAGGGACAGAAGAAAGACACCATCAAGTATGTCAACCTCAACATTGGACCCGGCGAAAGGGTGGCGATCGTGGGTCCGAATGGACACGGTAAGACGACGCTGCTCAATGCGATGGTCGGCAAGCTCACTCCGTCCAAGGGCACTGTAGAGAGACACGCACGCGCGACCATCAGCATCTACGCCCAACACACTCTCGAGGAACTTTCGAGCCAGTCCGTCACTGCGCTTGCGCACTTCCTCGAGCGGTTCCCCGATGCAGGCGATGCCAATGCGCGCTCGTTCCTCGGTCAGCTCGGTCTCAAAGGTCGCACTGCCGATACCATCCCACTCACCGGCCTGAGTGGTGGACAGCTCGTGCGTCTCGGTCTGGCCGAAGTCATGTGGCTCAGCCCTGACCTCGTTGTGCTCGATGAGGTGACCACCCATCTCGACAGCGATACGATTGATGCGCTCATCGAAGCACTTCGCCTCTACACTGGCGCCGTCCTGCTCGTCAGCCACGACAGATACGCCGTCAAACGCATCATCGAGCTCGCACCCGATCCGGCAGCTGTCGAAGAAGAGCAAGACGACACGGGACCAGAAGAAGACGACCCGGACCTCGATCTCAAGTCGGCAGCAAAAGAACCAGGCAGGACCTATTTGCTCCAGAACGGCATGTTGAGACTGCTCGGTGGCGGAATGGACGAGTACGCCGATTCCGTCATCCAGCGCCTCGAAGCTGTTTGAGGTGCGACGACCTGCTTCGACTCTGCACACTGCAATTTGGGGAATGCATTTGGCTATTGCAGCAGCGACAAGTTGACTGGGGATTTGACAGAGATGAGGGATGGAGGCGCTGTCCTTTTGATGCGGTTGCGAGCGGCGCATCTGTGGGCGATGAGATGCAGCTCAGAGCGGGCTGTACGAGAGTTCAAGCTCGGGCACGGTCAAGCGCAGTGCGCTCTCGACGTCCTCTGGGAGCTCGCGCAGGCCCGTCAGGCACAGCTTGACAAGACGTGAATGCTGGTGTGGATTGTCCAGGCGAGGGCTTCTGTCTTCTTGATTGGACAGTGGTAGGGCCTTTGTCCCAGCGCCTCGCTGGAAAGCTGACGCGGTACGCGCTGACGTGTTGTGGCTCAGCGCCTTGAGAAGCTCGTTAGACGCCTGATGGGCTTTCTGAAGCGTGTCGCCGTTCAACAGACTGTCGCGCACAATCAAGGCCGCAGCCAGTCTTGTCAGATCCAACCGAGACGCATCCAGGGTGAGCTGACGCAGCTTCGAAAAGCGGAAATCGATCCCGCTTTCTCCAGACTCGCTGCTGATTGCTGTCGGAAGCAATGTGGCAACCAACGCCCTTGCATGACCTGCAAACTCGAGGTTCAGCTTTTGAAGATCTGCAAGTCTCTGCAGAGCTGCCGTAATCTCGTTCGGTGCGGTTGTATCTGTGGCCGAAATCTTGAGAGTTTGCAAACACGGGCTCGTCTCCAAAAGCGCCGTGAGACGGGGTTCATAGACGAAGCCACACATGCGGAGGTCTAGAGCTAGATCCAGCACGTTGGGAAGGTGAAATTGGAGCTTCGTACACAAGCCCAAAGCCGCTTTGACCATCTTCGGGAATGTGATAGAGATCTCTTCCCATTGCCTAAGCATAGAGGGATGGGGCCACATGTTCGGTCCATTGATCTCTTCCAACGTGGCCGCGTTGGTCTGGAGCAGCTGCACGACGAAGTCGTACGCGTCCGAAATGTCCCCCGTCGCGGGGTTGGGTAGGCATGCACGGAGGAGTACTAGGGAGGGTGCGAATTCGTCCAACACGCGCAAGCTGTGCATATGGCTGACAAGGCTGGAATACCGATTCAAGGGATCCGTGCGAAAGACTTGCAGAGAAAAAGGCTCCACAAGTGACCCTGGGTCTCCAAGGGGGAGTGTCGCGCCGCCAGAGTCACTTGATGAAGCAGAGGCATCGCATCCAGTGCAGTCGATGGAAGACAGTCGGGGACAGTAGCGATATAGCCGAGAGTAGCAAGTTTCTTGGTTTTTCACCGGCAGAGCCAGATGCGCGAGGGTGGCAGCCGACCCACGCAGGAGGTCCAGAACCTTGTCGAGCAAAGCAAGGGGGAAAGGCGGGATGAAGGTTACACTTTCGAGTGTGTTGTTGGCCCGTGCGGTGCACATTTCGACATGTTGCAACCATGACTTGGACTTGGACTCTGAGAGTCTCTCCGACTTGATGATCACGGATCGCCACAAAGCCGGAATAGACAACAGCGTCTGACGCCATCTGCGGCAGGTTTGGCCCATCGCGGAAAGGTCGCCATAGTCGAGGTGTTGAGCCACCTGAACCAGAACCTCGTTCGGGAGGACATCGATAGGACTCGTCTTGCCCTGATTGAGCATGCGTCGCTGCTTCTGGATCTTGCGCAGCCACTCTGCTTTGGTGGGCGGATCGAGTCCTTGTGCAAGCTCGCAAGCCTGATCTAGACAGTTCTCTGCTTGTGAGCTGTGTCCAGCGTTGGCTAGCATGACGGCTGTGCGGAGGAACGATCCTGGATCGTGAGGATCGAGCTTGAGAGCCTTCTTTGCGTCGCGAAGCGCGAGCTCGTGCAAGTTCCTGTGTTGATAGGCATGTGAGCGTGCCCACAGGAGGTTCTTTCGGGACTTGATCACCTTCTTATCCATCACATTGGATTTCTCTTCCAGCGCCTTGGTGGACACAACAATGAGCTGGTCATAGTTTTGGTCGCGGAGTGCGACGGCGACGTCCTTCTCCGCTGCTGCGAGGCGAGCCTGAAGGTCATGCACAGCCCGCGTGCTGTCTCCACGGCTGGAGGCGTGCGACAATGCGCGTGATTCTGGCATGCTGGCGGACGACTGTCTGGAGAAGCTGAGCCTGGAGCCGATGGTCGCTCACATGGATGGATGGATGAGCTCGAGTCGATGGCAAGCGATGTTATGGGAGGTTGCGAGGATGGTGCCGCCTTGGAAGGCTACCATTATACATTGGAGCAAGAGCCAGATTGGTTGGATGCGGATCGTGATGAGCCATTTGACACGTTTGCGCACTGTTGCTAGAACCTTAATTCAGGGTCCACTTGGCTGCGCATACATTGAGCCAAAGTTCGGAACGCGGACCAACTATACGACGTGACGCGACGCGAGGCGAGGCGGAGGACAAGACCTGAAATTTACTTTCTAGGCCGAGTCAAGAGAGGTCCGCTCGAAGTCGCCGGAACGGCAGGTTGGGTTGGTCGGTGCTGCAAAAAGAGAGAGTTAGTTTGCCGGTGTGCGGGGGCGAGACTCAGCGGTGAAAAAGATTGCCGACCGACCGAGAAGACTGGCAAACACGCATTCCCACCGGTAATCTCGCCTTGACCGACTCTGTGCGGCTGTTTTGCGGAGGCGGGCCCGTGCCTGTGGTGCATACGACATTCGAAAAATGCCAGAATCTCCTTGCCGGGCGCACATCTCTCTCAGCGGCGAGCGAGATGATCTGGACTCCAAGTGGCGAGCAGGGGCACAAGCGCCGCACATTGCCCTGCCAAACGCATCCGGGCTTCTTCCGAACTGCGGAGCGAGAACAACACATAAGAAGACGGGACCTTTGTCCGGTCCCTTCTCATTTTCCCCCCTTACGGTCATCTCCCTTGCACAAGCCTCGTCTCCCAGTCCGATAAGCAACCATGTCTGCTCAAGTCGCTCCCAACAACTCGCTCGCGACCACGCCTGCCGAGGGCAACGTCTCCTTCGTCCTTCAAGAGATCGAGAAGGTCTCGTTCGAGGACCGCCCCGTCGTCGCCCCCAAGCGCGGCCAGGTGCAGGTCAACATCCGACAGACGGGTCTCTGCGCCTCGGACTGCCACTACCTTCACCACGGCCGCATCGGAGACTTTGTCGTTCGCAAGCCAATGGTCCTCGGCCACGAGTCGAGCGGCATCGTCACCGCCGTCGGTGAGGGTGTCACCACGCACAAGGTCGGCGACCGCGTAGCGCTCGAGCCCGGTGTTCCTTGCGGCGGCTGCCACTCTTGTCTGCAGGGCAGCTACAACCACTGCCCGGACCTCGAGTTCGCCGCCACCCCTCCCTACGACGGTACACTCTGCACCTACTACAATATCATGGCGCCCTTTGCTCACCACGTTCCCGACACAATGTCGCTCGAGGAGGCCTCGCTAATGGAGCCCCTCTCCGTGGCTGTCTACTCGGCCGCCATTCGTGGTCAGGTCAAGGCGATGGAGAACGTGCTCGTCTTCGGCGCCGGCCCCATCGGCCTGCTCAACGCTGCCGTCTGCAAGGCCTACTCGGCCAAGCGCGTCGTCGTCGTCGACGTCGTTGACAGCAAGCTCGAATTCGCAAAGGGCTTCTGCGCCACTTCGACATTCAAGCCCTCGCTGCCCAAGGAGGGCGAGGCCAAGATTGACTCGGCCAATCGCAATGCCCAGGACCTCATCAAGTCGATCGGCGACGATGTCGGTGCTCACGAGGGTTTCGACCTCGTGCTCGAGTGCACCGGCGCCGAGCCCTGCATCCAGATGGGCATCCAGGCGCTGCGTCCCAAGGGCCGCTTTGTCCAGGTCGGCATGGGCAGGTCCGAGGTCGAGTTCCCCATCACCCGTGTGTGCGTCAAGGAGATCGACGTCACCGGCTCTTTCCGCTACGGCGCCGGCGCGTACAAGACCTCGATCAGCCTCGTCAGCACCGGCCTCATCGACGTCACCAAGATGGTCACCCACCGCTTCCTCTTCAAGGACGCCATCAAGGCCTTCGACACCACAACAAAGGGCGTGGGCGAGGACGGCAAGACCGCCATCAAGGTCCAGATCAGCCAGGGCGAGGGCAAGCACTAGGCTTCTGTCCGTCTCTCCGTCTCCCGCTCATCTATGCCCTCGTTCGCCCTGTAATCTTTCGCCATCTCTGGTCATCTCGGTCACCCAGTCACCTCATCTCATCAATTGACGGACTCTTTTCCCTTCCATAGCTGCATGATCTGCTCCACGCCTCAGACACTTCGGTGTCAGCACCGGCGGCGAGCACCAGCGCATAGTTCAGCAAAGGTTGCAATTGCGATGAGAACAGAAAGAGCGTGCATCAAAGCAATCAGGGGGTCGAGGGCGGCAACAGCACGCTGCCATTGATTCCCCATTCCGCGTTTGCATTCGCCGGGGCTCGTAAAACTTGTCGTTCAGACTCGATATCGAGCAGAGGAACGAGCATGTAGATAGCGCATCTTCCCAGCAAAGGCGCCACCACCGTCCAGATATGGTGGAGCCGAGGTCCGATGACCGCCCAGAATCTGTGTAGCCATGGCGAGAGGAATCTTCTCGAGCGGCTGGCCCAGTACGAAGCTGAAGAGTCGCCGAATCAGGACGCCGAATGCGCAGAAAGATCACCGGAAAGCGAGTTGAAGCAGGGAGCAGATAAAGCAAAGGCAAGGGCAAATCTTGAGTGTCTTGTGTCTTGTGGAATCTTGTCAATTGTTCTTGAGGAACGCCGCCGAGGGGCCCTTGCCAATCACTATAGATACACAGACGGTCAACGAAGAATGGAAGTGCAGGGTCAGCGCGATCTGTCTCTCTTCGCTATACTGTTGCCCGATGAAGTTGCTGTCTACTTACGCTTACTGATGCTCAGATGGAACTTTGGCTTGCCAACGAGCGTGCCGGACTTGTCGACTTTCCCTTCCCTGGACCAGAATCCCCATCCGAAGGTGACAAAGAAGAAGTAGTAGAGACGGTTGACGCGGAAGAAGAGGAACGAGACGAGCCAGATGCACAGCTCCATGTACGTGAAGAAGTCGAGCTGGCCGCCGGGAGCACGCTCTTTGATGTAGTGGATCAGGTCCACCCAGAGCCGCATGTCGCGCGGCCTGGGTCGCGTAGACTTGTCCATCAAAAAGAGCATAAGCGTGCGTGCCATAATGCCAATGTGGATGTGCCCGACTGTGCCGACAGCGTTGCGGAACGTCGCGTTGGTGCAGAGAACGGAGCAGTCCTCGATCGGGAAGACCTGCAGGTACATGTTGGGTCGAACGTAGTCTTCTGGGAACAGGTCCTCGGGCAGGAAGTCGATCGAGGGCACCTCGAAGCCGGTAGCAACGACGATGATGTCAGCATCCAGGTGCACCTTTTTACCATCGTCGCCCTTCTTCTGGCCTCGCTTGCGCATGTTGAACTGGATGCCTGTCTCGTCGAGGTCGATCACATCGCCGCGCTGGTAGTCGGCGATGCCGTGGCGGATGTCGTTGAGAGCTGTGGTGTTGACGATGGGGGTGCCGGTGTAGAAGCCCTGGGTCGGGGCCATCTTTTCTTCGAGATCGCGGTAGTGCAGCTTCTTGAGCAGGAACTCGGGAATCACCGAGAGCCACGTCTCGCGTCCAAGCGGCTGCAAGGCGAGGGCGCAGTTGACCACGGTGTTGCGCGGAATGATCCACTTGTCGCTTCGAGCGAGGATGGTGGGGTGGTCTGCGCCCTGGTTGACAGCGAGCTCGAGAGCCTCGATGCCACTCGCACCGCCGCCAACGACGAGTACCTTCTTGCCCTTGCAGTCGAGGCCGTCGAGCTGCGAGGAATGGACGATCTTGCCCTTGAACTTCTCTTCGCCGGGCAGGTCCATCTTCTTTGGCTTACCGCACGTTCCGGTCGTGACGACAACACCATCAAAGACCTCGCTCTCGTTGCCATTGATGACCCATCGAGCATGGCCCTGCTCGTGCGGGTCGGTCGAGGAAGAGTGCCTGGTCACCTTCTCGACCTTGAAGCCGAGACGAGTGCGCTGGTCGAGCTCGTACATCTTCCAGATCTTCTGCGTGTTCTTGAGGATCTCGTCGCGGTGTGGGTATCCCTTGGTCCACTTGACGGCAGGATGGAAGCGGTACATGATGGAGCTGATCTGCAGACCCGAGGTGGAGTTGACGCGCGACCAGATGCCGCCGATCTCGTCGGCCTGGTCGAAGATGGTCACTTCAAATCCATGGCCGATGAGGTGGGAAGCGGTCGAGATACCGGTGATGCCGGCACCGATCACAGCAACATGGCCCAGAGGTTTCTGCTTGACCTGCTGCTGCGGAAGCTTGGGAGCAAAGACGTAGGCGATGACGATCTGGATCCACTGGTAGATGTAGCTGATCAAGGCGCCAAAGCTGAAGTTGCCGACGGTGGTGGCCGCCATGTTGCGTCTCTTGGCTGCTCTAACGAGGACAGCGACTCGAAGGTGGCAGGAGGAGTCTGTTTGGAAGGGAGGGGCGGAGAAAAAGGGAGAAGAAGGATTTGGTGCTAAGAGAAGATGCACGCTGGCGGAGGAGATTGTGAATGCAGAGCTTGACGGGGCCAGTCCCTGGAAATGTCAAAAGCTAAGTCAGGGGCGGCCACACAGACAGCGTCTGCTCCATCTCAGTGCACTTCGGCTCGATCCGATTGAGCGATACGGCGATTCTCACGTTCTTCTGGCCCGTTCTCCAAAAATACTTGGCTCCACCGCTCGTGCGCAGAATACCCCGTCGCTCATGATCTCGATAACGGTTGCTTCACATTGTGCTCGCCTCAGCAAGCTTGGCGAGCTGCACCAGGCTCGATGCATCAGAGCATCGCTGCTGGCTCCCATTGTGGCGCCAGAGCGGCAGACTTCGGAATGCTGCGAACGTCGGTGTTCCCGAAAGTCGAGCATGCCTAAGGCCCAGGTGAGGCTGGGAAAAAGGGACAAAGAGCTGACATGCCTAGGCCATGCCTCCACTCATGTGCACGTTGCTTCAAGATGACCTCAAGGTGCGTGTGCCCGTTTCCGCTTGGCAGCGGCGCGCGGCCCTGAATCGGACAGCCATCGTTTTCAGCTGGTCCGTCGCCGATTCGGGCCATCATTTCGAAAATCGGCGCTTTATCGGAGCCTTTTCCGTCCCCTCTTTTTTCCGATGCATTTTCTCATGCATGGGAAATTGGTGGCTCAAAGAGAGGTGGCTCAAAGAGGACGCCAGAAAACAAGAGGAAAGGAAAGGTTTGGAACGTGCTTTTATACAGCTGATATTGCCAGTGGTTGAGACCTTGGGACCGTGGGGAAAGAAACAGCGGGATGCTGTGCCGAGAATCGGATGTGCCGATACATCAAATGGTATATGGACAGGAAGAGGAGCGAAACCAGACGAGAAGCAGCCTTGCGGCAGTTACGCAAGGCATCGTGCGAGAGTCACTCGAGACAGGAGACCCGGGAGACGAGATGAAAGCATAGGGGCAGCCCTCCCAGCACACCTTGTTGCTGCGAATTGCAGCGGCGACGTGCTTAGTGGTGGATGATGCCCTCTTCGTCGCGCGAGATGACGCCGAGCTTCTCCTGCTGCTCGGGAGTGAGGGTGCTGCGCGGGCCCTGGTAGTGCTTGTGTGCAAAGGCGACGAACCAGATGGTGGCGATGAGCAGAACGCCGGCCATGATGACCCACGAGTAGTTGAAGTTGAACTGCGTGATGGGCTTGACGGTGGGAATGGCAAGGATGGTGCATTCGAAAATGGTCCACATGATGGCGATGCCGTTGACCGTCTTGCCGAGCACGCCGCGTCCAAGGCTGAACGGACCGGGCTTGTACTGGACGTCCGGGTGGTCCCAGTAGATCCATCGCGCAACGATGGGCACGAGGTAGCTGCTGTCCATGCCGAGCGCGGCGAGCGCGAAGATGGCTGTGACGGCGGTGTACGAGGCGAGCGCGAGGCAGCCAAGCGCCATGCACGGGATGACGACGAGCCAGACGGCGTTGACCGTAGTGCCAGTGCGCTTGTTGACGCGCGCAAAGAATCCGCGGTCCGGCAGCGCATTGTCTCGCGAGAAGGCGTAAAAGGATCGGGCGTTGGCCTGCAGAGCCGTGGTGACGACGAAGAAGGCGACCGAGCACACAAACGGCCAGATGATCAGGAAGCCCACCTTGCCCGCTCGCTGGTAGAGGATTTGGGCAAAGGCGAGTCCACCAGGCCATGTGGCAATGTCCTGGCTGGCAACGTCACCGCTGACGAGCACCATGACAATGTTGAGCACCCAGCCGACGGCGCCGGTTCCGGCAACAGCTACAACGATGGCGACAGGCGCAGCGATGGCGGCACGCGACACCTCCTCGGAGATGTGGGCGGTGGCATCGTAGTCGGTCATGACGAACTGAACGCAGTAGAGACCAAAGAAGAAGGCGAGGCCGTTGCTAGACCAACCGCTCTGGTTGTTGATCTCGGTGAAGGTGTAGGCGGCCGAGTGCATCTCGGAGAGGGGCGTCTTGGCGAGCACGACGATGATGATAATGAAGGTGATGCCGAGGTTGACAATCACATACGACGATGTGAGGCGCGCGAGCGTCTTGATGCCGAAGCAGTTGATAACACCGTGAAGGGCGAGCAGAGCGACATAGAGGCCGACGGTGGCGCCAGTGGTGGCGACGTAGCGGCCGTTGGTGATAACGTAGGCCCACGCGAAGATCATCTGCGAGAGGCCGTATTCGGTACCGGCGATACCAGCGATCTGACCGGTGAAGTTGAGCCATCCGGTGAGCCAAGCGACAAAGGCACGCTGGTTGCGCGGCACGAGGAGACCCGAGGCCGAGTAGAGACCACCAGCGGAGGGGTATGCCGAGACGAGCTCAGCGATGGAGAGGCCGAGCGTCATGTTGAAGCACGAGCCGATGAACCACGTCCATACGGTCGAGGCGGGGCCACCGAGCGTGAAAGGAGAGTTGAAGGTGGTGGCGACGGACGAGACAAGACCCATGATGGCAAAGGCGTACGAGATGGTGGAGAAGCTCTTGAACTCTCGCGCAAACTCGGACTTGTGGCCCATGCGGGAGGCGAGCATAGCATCATCATCGTCAACAATGAGCTCGGCGGGCTGGTGGCTCACGCGAGCACCATTCTCGTTGGCGGTTTCGACGGGGACCTTAGAGGTCTTGACCTCGCCGGAGGACTTGGAGGATACGGAAGCCGGCATGGCGAAAGTTGCGCTTAGAGAGACCGTAAAGAGTTGCTACACATGCCCTGTGCCTGCGAGAAGTGGACCGGAGGAATTTGATGGATGCAGTTAGGGGGGAAGAGCAGCAGTTAGCAAGCCGAGGTGGTGATGAGTATAGGACCAGGAAGGAGCCAAGCAGTAGCGAAAGCGGGGGGTGGGGTGGATGGGGGTATGGGGGAGGTCAAATTGCGGGGGATGGAGGGTCCAGACTTAAGTATGGTGATGGAGAGGAGGAAGGCACGATCCTTACGAACGCCGCGCCGGTGCGGGGCCATGATAGCGAACAAAGTTTTTGGGGGTGTGGGTGGGACGGGAGGCTGGCAGTCGCATCGAGCAAGCGAAACGAGGGCCCTGACAGCTGCAGCAGCACATGAAGGAGGGGAGCCGCAGGCGGCAGCTGATCGAGGCATAATGACGCCGCGATGCCGGGACGGAGGTGGTGCTGGGAGCGGATCACGGCAAGAGGTGCAGCCCAGCTGCAAGTGCCCATCGTGTGACCGTCCGCAAGCGATGCGAACGATCAAGCTTCTTGGCAGCAGCAGCACGGGTGGGCAGGTGCAGAAAGAGGCAATTGAGCGAGAGTGGGAAGGCATGCACGCGGGCGTTTGGCGATCCGACCCTCGCTGCAGATCCCCGCGATGGCCAGCATGCCGGCTCACATGCTACAGCCAGCATCTACGCACCGCGGGGTCCAGCCGGGAGAGATGAGCCGGAAGGAGGGGTGAGCACGGCACATGAAGCACAAAACAATGGAGGACGAGCCGGGGCGGAGGCGCAAATTTCGTAGCAAGCGCTCGAGGAGAGGATGCCATGGACCAACTCGGAGCCAAGCGTCGAACGAAGAAAAAGGAGGCAGCAGAACGGCAGCAGCGCGGTCGCAATTTTTTCGGTGCGTGAATTTGGCTAGCCGCGGGCCAACTGGCTTTGTTTGGTAGCCTCCGCCACCCGCCAGCTGCAGCGATATGAACTGCAACCTCGTCTTGACAGCACAGTGCGGCAGCGCATGCACGTACACAGGGCGGCAAGCGCTCGCTCCGCGTCATGACCTGCTTGCACATGACCGGTCGAGCTTCTCCGCTTACCCCGCAAAGATAGCAGGACGCACGATGCGTGCAGACGTCCGGCGTGCCGCCCGCGCACCGGAAAGAAGCAGATGGCAGGCCATGCCCGTTCCCACCGCACGTGGAGCAATCCACGCCGGCGTCCGTCCCGTCACTCCTGCCGAAACAGAAAAGCAGAGAGGCACGGCTGGCTGACCGCTCTTGCGTCGCTACTCGGCTCGATGAAGGCGCCACGACCGAGATTCTAGGCCGCAAAAACTTGGTCCGGAAACAGCTGCGATCGATACTTACAGATGGAGACGAAAGCGAGTAGATCCAGCGGGATACAACGAGTGCCACGAGAGACGGCTGAACTTGCCTGCGACGTTGGAGTCAGGGACGAGGGTGGGAGGGGGATGAAAGAGGCAAGTGATGGTGGTGCAGATGCCTTTAATCAACGATGGGCGGGAGGCACAGTGTGAGAAAGAGAGGCAGAGGGGGCAACGCAAAAGTCGAACGAGGTGCAAGAAGACCCTTCGGGTGGAGATTCGCTGGAGCGCGTGGCTGAGGATGGCCTACGATCACGGAAACGGAGAGGTTGGCGAGATTTGAGTGCTCATGTGCAGCGGTTGATTGGCTCGATGCGATTTCGAGCATCGAATGCAGGCCGCATCCACTGCCTCGGATGAAGGCAGTAGCGCCCTATACAACCGCGGCGACCCTTTTTTCTTCCCTCCTCGCCTGATCTCGAGGTCCCAGCTGGTGAGATGCCCTCTGCCGTGGGCCGCCGTGTGGAATTGTCTCCGCCCAATTTTTCATGCAGTCCGGCCGTGTGATTGGGCTAACAGCCACCGCCAAATTCACTCTGCAACACTGCCTGTCTCTCACGCTTTTGGCGCGCTGGACGGGCGGGCCATCACAACACACGGCCACGGCCTTTGCATCGCAGCGCAAAGTTCGAAAAATTTCACAGGCTTTCCGCCTGCGAGGATTGAAAACTTTGCCTCGCATGTTAACTTTTTTCCCTTCTGTGAATGTCTTCTTCTGCGTCTTAGAGGTGGAATTTGCAACTCGCCCTGCAATCGGCAAAAGCCTGGGCCCGGCGCGGTGTCCCGGCCAGGGCTAGGAACAGAAAAGCTAGACCTTCACCGTCTCGCGCAAGTCACGCAGCACTTCAAGCTTCCCTTCTCGTTGAAGTGGTGCGCGGGACGACCGTCCGAAACGGGCTATGATTGCAGTCATACAGTGTTTGCAAGTCGGGCTTTCGCCCTCTAGGCAGACGTTGGGATGCCGCCAATTGGCCCGCGTCGTAAGGCAATGCTCATTTGCTCGTCCCCGTCAGCGTACCACGCTTTTCCCAACTCGACTGCAGGTTGAAACCTTCCGCCGTCGAGCGTCGGCAGACGGCCAGCAGAGCGCAGTGTCTCAGGCGAGTCGCGATCGGTGGAGCCATGGTCGTGCATGTTCCTGACTTGTGCCCTCAGTAGCCTCAGACACCAATTCCTGACCCCACCGCAATGTTGCCCGTCTGATAACCTGACTGCAAGGTGGCGAGCCCACGAGAGCTTTGGATGAGATCCAAGGGAAAGGGCGTTGGACAATGCTCGTTGTCAGCCAAATGCGGCAGGCGGCGGGCGGCCTGCGGAATTCGGAGGTGTGGCTCGTGGCATGGCTCAGAGAGAGCTTCGCATGTGGTAGCGAGTCGGGCACGCGGGCAAGCTCGCTTGGCCCGAAAATGAAATTGCCCTCAGCCAAAACATCCGTGCCGGGCACCAGCTCTCACAGAGTCCGCTCCTACAGGCCGTCCCGTCTTGGCTCCCTGCCCTTTCTCGGGGCAACAATCTCCCATTGTGAACCACAGATGGCCCTCGGGTTGTTGCCAAGGCGCTACTCCAAAGAGTTGCGGCAAAAGCCGGGGTCGCAATGGCAAGTACCACTTCGAGCGCCTATCCTTTGTCGATATCTGCACCCGAGCCGGCCAAGTCGATCTCACTCATGACTGCTGCCGGACCTGCATCAAGCGGAGGCCAAATTTCCGCGGACGATCGTGGCACCTCAGGATTCCCATGCGGCTTCACGCGGCCGTTAGCTTCTCAGTCGAGGCCACACTCTGACAAGGACGACATGAGTGAGCCTTCGTAGCGAGTGCAATTCGACTAGACTGCGGGTGAAGTCTTGGCCTCGCGAGGCAGGTAGTATCGGTTGCGGAACTCGAGCGGATCGCGATCGGCCCGATAGATGCCACGCTCATCCTTGTTCTTGCCCAGCTCGCCCATCCTCTCCTCGAGCTCGCGCAACCCGTCGTCGTCGACATCGTTCTCCGGCGACACCTTCTCCATCGTGATGAGCCAACGGCCCCATCTTCCAAAGTCTTGCAGCGAGTAGTGGATCATGCGCATGCGGCCCTGCCCCGCCTTGCGACGGTGCTGCGGCAGGTCGATACTCACCGACCGCTCGATGGCGGCCGATGACTTGGCATGGCTGCCTGCCTCGCCCTCGACCTCGTCTTCCTCCTCGGGGTCGATCATGGACGGCAGCCAGAATACCAGGCGGCCACCGTCGCAGAGAAGGCTGTAGGCATAGTCGAGCAGATCATCCACAAGGTCCTCAAGGTGGTACGGACGGGTGGGCGGAATGTAATCGGATCGCTCGTGCGACCAGCAGCCTTTGCCCTCTCCAAGTCCGTCCGGCATCCAGAATGGCTCCGAGCGTTGCTTCTCCGGGTCCCTCTTTCCGAGTCGCTTGGCACCCGCTCGCACGCCGTAAGGGGGATCGGCAACGATGCCGTGAACCACACCACTTGGCGGCTTCTGATCCTTGCTCGGCGTCTCCTCTGCATGTAGCGGGAACAGCAGATCCTTGCGCCACGGGTTTTGAGTCATGTCAAACACCACCGTGTCGAGAATGTGATCGCGCACGCCGTACTGCGTGGCGCTCTTGACGATGCCCGTCTTGCTGCTCGAGTCGCTGATGTTGTCCTTGCCACGCATCGGTCGGCCGTCGATGTCGCTTCCAAACGCCATCGCACCAAACACGGCACTTGCATACAGCATGGAGCCCGTTCCCGCGAAAGGGTCGTAGATGAGTTTGCCCGGGCCGGCCAGCGCCATGCTCGCCATCAGGAGGCTCATCTCGGATTCCATCGACGTGTTGCCAATGTAGACGCGCTTCTTGAGGTTGAGTTTCTCGATCAGATCTCTGGCCAGGCCAGTCTGACCCTCCTGCGTGGGATCGCTCGACTTTCGCGGAGCCACGGGTGCTGCTTTCTCTGAGTAGAGAGGGCCAGCGTGGACGTCGATGCGCCTGCCGAGGAAGATCTGCACAAGCCTGGGGTCCTTGTCGCCCAGCTCCTCTCTGCCATGGGCCTTGTCGGTGTCCTTGCCTGCGCCGGGATAGTTGTTGTGCTCGTCGCGCAGATGCCCAGGCCACAACTCTTGCGCGATGAATTCCTCCATCACTCCCCATCGCATCGAGGGGTTCTTGAGCTGGATCCGGCCTTTCAGGTCCATGTAGCTGAAGCTTTGGATAATGTCGATCTTGCGCTTGTCGCTGATGGTGTAGCTGTACGAGAAGACGTGTGCCTTCCACGACGGGCAATCGGCTTCCTCAACATACGACGACCAGAGCGCTCGGTTGGCCACCTCCTGGTTGCGGTTGTGGAGTTCCTCGTAGCTGGCACCGTGGGACCAGTAGGCCCAAACAGATCGCAAGGAAACGCAACGGCGGAGCAAGTTGACGGCTGCTTCGTCGTTAGGGAGATGCGCGAGCGCGAACGGGCGTCGCAGGTCCGGTCGGTAGCCCGAAGACGAGGCTTGCTCGGCAGTGTCGTGCGCCTTGCGGCTCTCCTCCAGAATGGGCTTGGCAGGAGTTGGAACGAATGCGAATGGAATGCGCAGGTACTCGGCTGCGGCAAGAAAATCGGGCAGGCGGAAGGCGTGGTGCGAGGTTGCAAAGTGCAGCACGTACAGCGGCCCAATCGAGGTCGGATCCTCTACGGGAGGGAAGCACGCCACCATAGTGAACGAGGTGGTGTCGGTCGCTCTTAAGTATCTGTCTGTAGAGTTACGAACGACAATTCCCGCTTAAGAATCTAAATGAGAAGGTCTTTGAGGATGGTGGGAGGGTACCTCTCTGGCTTGCTCTTCAGTTGCTCACGGCAGAGGAATAGGAAGGCAGCAAAAAAGGGCCGCAGGAAGAAATGTCGAACCCGCAGAGGCGCAAGCCAAGTCCAAAAAAAGGGCAGGGCTGTTGTCCGAATTCCGAGGGTGGCAGAGGACCCTTGAAAAGTTGCTGGCAAGGCGAGTTGCAATCAAATGTCAATCAATATTTGCAATTGGCCCACCGTACCCGCGTCCATCTCGTCTCGATCGAGACCGCTTCGATCCGACACCATTCCTTCGAGCTTGGCCGCCTGTCAGCTGCCAGCCGTCCGCGTACGCCTCCATACCACTCGACAGGCTCGACAGCGGGCGACCTCACCGCAGATTGGACGCCGGCCCTGACCAGATCGGCCAGGTGGTCAGGCTGGCGTCGACGAAAGGGGCGCTGAGCCCATCTTCCTGGACCGCTGCGGCTACGTCGAGGGGATACTTTCCCGGACAAGGATCGACTGCCCGCCATGCCTCGCCGCAAAATAGGAGCAGACCTGAAAGAGGCGCTGTGCAAGCTCTACGAAGCGGGAGACATCAGCGCCGACACGATTGAGAAGCACGGCATCATGTCGCGCGCCACCTTCTTCCGCAACCTCAAGATGTACAAGAGCGGCGCAAGCCTCGAGCAGCGACACAGCACCGGTCGCAAGACCAACGCAGACAAGCTCAAAGAGCAAGACAAGCTGGAGCTGGATGCGCTTCGACCCCCGCACCTCTCCCATCTGGAGCTTGTTCTGCTACTCGATGAGGACGACAAAGGTCTGCAAGAAGGATCGGCTCGGAATAAGAGGAAGGCAAAGGCGAACGCAACCAGTTCCAAGAGGAGAGACCTCGGGAAGAGCGCAGCTGGAGAAGCAAGTCGCAGCGAGGGCACAGCGATGAGGGACGAGTCAGGCTCAGAGAGCGATGGGGACTCTGATGACGCCGCCATCCTCGCCAAGCATCAGGCGCTCGCGAAGCTCAGGCAAGCTGCAAGGTCGTTCTTGGCCGCTGACGGCGTCGCAAGTTCGTCTCGTGGCGTGGACCAGAGCACGATGGATGACAGAAGCGGCATCAACGACCTCGACTCTCTTCTGAAGCCCGAAGACAGCCATTACTCGCACGTCAATCGAGGTGCACTCTTCATCGTGAGACCCAAAGGCGAGGCCAGGGAAGATGGGCCGACAGGCGGTATCATCGCAGCCATCGCCTTGCGCTCTCTGATTTGGACGCCGGAGATCTATCAAGCGCTGGGACCCAGCTATGCCGGCCGCAGCATCGATCGGATTTGCAACCTCGTTCATCTGCGCGTCGATGCGCGCTGGCAGCGCCGAGGCATCGGCCGATGGCTCGTCAACGTTGCTGGACTCAAAGCGGCGAAGCTTGGTTTTTCCCACCTCTACACGCAAAGCGACTCCGGTCGAGGCGAACTGCTCTCGTTCTGGCAACGTACGGGCTTCACCGAATTTGCTCGATTCGACAACGTTGCCAGGTTCGAGCAGGTTGCTGCGGCTGCAACGATGCCAGCGAACGCGCAATCTGAGCCGACGAAGCCGGCCAGGCGAGCAACACATGCAACTTTGGCTTCTTCATCTACTGCACCTCCTCGCAGGACAATAGCCTACGCCAACGACCACGCGGCAGCGGGGCAATCGAGTCCTCAGATACAGACGCCTGGCCAGACTGGACCGGACGGGGCGCAGGTCAATCAGCTCACGGCGGAACTCGATCTGCCAATTCCGTTGGATCCATCCATATCATCTAATTACGTGGATCAAAGCTTGCTGGTTAGAGCTGAAAGAGCGGAGCCGATCGTGAGTTCCGCTCCTCATGCAGCACCGGCATCGGCTGCAGCATCGGCTGGGGATCCGACGGACACAGCGTCCCAGCCTGTCAATATGGCGTCCACAGCGACTGCAGCTGGATCTGCGATGCCCTCGAACGAGCCACCACGCGCTGCAGTCGGCCCTCCGCCAAGAAGGATCGCGTTTCACGAAGCAGCCGATGTCGAAGGCGGCAAACCTCGTCGTTGAGCGATGCAGGCTTGTACACTCCGCCTTCGTTGGCGATCCCAGCCAAGTTATCGACGAAGTGTTTCGTCGCAAAAGACAATATGCAGCAGCTGCGCATGCATGCAGTCACTCTCGCAGACATGTCAGGGCGACTATGAATCACGAGGTCGACGCGTCGCAGGAGCTCTTCTGTGACTGTGCCGAGTCACCTGGACGTGTTGCACGCGAGATGCGCCTTCGCACAGGCTCCCGACTGCGAACAGACTTGCTCGCAGATGATATGGCTATCAGATCTACGACCTAAGCTCGCTTCAGCCTCGTTGGTACTCGCATGCAACCCCGACCTGCCATCTCAAACCCCGCACCATTGTCTATTTGAATCATGGGATCACCATGCGTCGGCTCGAGGCTGGACGATAGCCTTTCATGTCCGTGAGAGCAATGAGAGTAGCTGGGAACGTGTGGGGCCCAAAACTAGGTTCGCGGAAGTGCCCAAAAGTCTCGAAGCGCACCCCCACGCTGTCTGCAAGATCTTCCAGATCGCGGGGAAAAGCGAGAAGCGCTTGACAGGCGGCTTCCATTTTCACAAGCATGCGGCGAGATCAGCGGAATTGCATCTCCGCCACCCACGCTCGAGCCGAAGCCAAGGCGCAATTTAGGCGAAGTACGCCCGCGCTCTAAGCTTCTGCAGGGCGACGCTTGGGGAACCCCTTCGATCTCGATACAGCGAGCGCAGGCATGCTTGTATGCGAAGTTGGGTGGTCCGAAACAGGCTACAGTGCCGGCGCACTCGATGGCGGGAAGAGTGCCTGGAAGTGCTCCGGAATGCTTCCCCTGCGCATACGTCTATGCCGACGCTAAATGCTGGCGGGCCATGAGGACGCCACAGAAGACCAAGATTTGGAAGGAGCTCGGAATCGAGGAGCAAAAGGTTCAATTGCCTCTAGGGCCTTGCTCGCCTCGCCAAGAGTCTGTCGGCTAGCCGGATCTCGAGCGCGAATGCCGATTCGCAGGGCGCCACGCGGATTGGACCCTGTTTGCCCAGTGTAGATCGACCCAAGGCATAGTTTGCAGGCAAGAGCTGCACGGCACGCTGCTGTAACTTTGCGGCATGAATGGCGCCTGCTCGCAGCCTCCTCCGCGTATTGTCAGAAAGTATTCCAGCATCTTCCAACGTCGTTCTTGTGTAGCCCGGGTTATCCCGCCTGTCGCGTTCGCCAGGCTTCATCAGGCCCGCAGAATCTTGCAGACGTCGCCCCTGTCCGGTTTCCGTGGCACTTGCGGCATCTCGGGTCTGCGCAGTGCCCTTCCGCCATTGCTGGGCCGACTCCGCCACACACAGAGCCGAATCAAAGCTGCATGCAACGAGTTGGCGCAGCAAAAAGCTGGGTCTTGTGTCTGGTATGCTGCACCTCTACCGAGAATTACACACGCGTCGCACGACTCGGTTCACCTCGCCTCTGCTTCCCTATCCGATGCAAATCATTCGTCTCACCTCACTTCGCTTGTAGGAATGGTCGCAAAGCCGTCGGGAATGCGCTAGAGCAAAGACCTCTTGCGATTCCCGAGGTCCGTTCTGTTTACTTTAGTTGCCCTTTGGCCGCGGTTTCGGTCGTCGTTCTCGCCGCTGTGATCCCCTGCTATGCTGGAACTCCTGCGCCCACACGGACCCCCAAAGAGTGCTCGGCCCCTTCATATTCAATCTCCCCTCAGGAGGTTAGTGCCGAACCCACAAACATCCGCCTCATTGTGCATTTGCGGTGGTCCGAGAGTTGACCCGTCCCCCCATCTTTTTGGTCCGGGGGGACGTCGCTGGGACGCAGTCACGCCCACGGTCGTGCGAAACTTTCACCTCGCCTCCTTTGTTTGTGCTTGTCCGACTTCTTTGGCCCGCATGCTCGGAACAAAGACTGTTCCGTCCACCCCTGTCGAATTCCGGGGGCGCTTGTCGAGAACGAGCTGCATTGGGTCTCTTGTACCACGATCTGCCTGGGACGGGGTGCCCGGCGATTCCCCTCTGCCGCTCGACCTTTCCAGCAACAGTCTTGATACTGTATGCTCTGTCTATCCGAGATATAAAGAAGGCAGAAGGCCTTTGGCATTCGCTTCCCACCTTGTGAAGCACCCACTCCCTCCTCCTCCCTCCGACCTACGACCTAGAGTGCTGGATCAGCTCGTTCGCCTAAGATGAAGAGCCTCATTGCCACCGTGCCCTTCCTGTCCGGCCTCGCCGTTGCGCTGGCCTTCCTCATCAACTGGACGAGCGCATATGAGCGTGGTTCTGCCGGGTTTGCTCTCCAGAAGCGTTTTGTCAACTCGACCGAGCTTGACGCATGCAAGTCCATCTCAAGCGCCATGACCACCCAGGGCAGCAAAGTTGTCTACGCACTCGACCTCTCCTACCTTGGCTTGGTCAAGCACTTCATGACGTCTTCGACGCAGCTGCCAGCCTGCGTGGCCGTGCCTGCCTCTCCGGCCGACCTGTCGGCAGCGATCAAGGTGATCGGCAGCAAACGCATCCGCTTCGCCGTCGAAGCTGCCGGTCACGCCTCGAACCAAGGCTTCTCCTCGACACCTGGCGTGCACATCAACCTCCAGAACTTCCAGCAGGTCAATCTGAGCGGTGACAAGAGCTACGTCGATGTCGGCCCCGGCAACGTGTGGGACAACGTCTACTCTGGCCTCGAAGCCGCTGGCGTTGCTGTCGTCGGTGGTCGTGTCTCGGGCGTCGGTGTCGGCGGCTTCATCACCGGCGGCGGCGGATACAGCTGGAAGACCAACCAGTACGGTCTCACTGGTGACACACTCATCTCGGCAGACATTGTGCTTCCTGACGGCACCCTGACCACGGCATCGGCCTCGCAGAACGCCGACCTCTTCTGGGCCATCAGGGGCGGCGGAAACAGGTTTGGCATCATCCACAACTTCCGTCTCAAGACGGTCCCCCAGGGTCAGGTCTACGGCGGTCTGCGTGTCTACACCGCCGACCAACTGGATGAGCTCGTCAATGCAACCCTTGTCTTCTCCGAGACGAGCAAGGATCCCAAGGCCCAAATCCTGCCCACCTTCAACTTTTTGCTTGGACAGCCCGGCGCGATCAATCTCGCCTTCTACGATGGCCCAACTCCGCCTGCAGGTACATTCGATGCCTTCAGCCCCTCCAACGTTCGTCCTCTCGTCGACGATTGGAAGACGCGCTCGTTGCTCGACCTCGTCAAGAGCGCACCTTCTGATATCCAGGGCGGTCAACGTGGCGCTTTCCACACCGTCTCGCTGGAGAAGTACAGCAAGCCTCTGCTGGACCTGATCGTCAGCGAGCTCAAGTACTACGGCGCGCAGACCTTCCTGCACAGCGGTACCTTCGTTTCGTACGACGTTGAGCCTTTCCTTCCCTACTCGCAATACGCCAAGGACGCCGCCTGGCCGCACAGCACGAATGCACTCCCCCTCAACCTCTACTTCGCCTGGACCAACCCGGCCGAGGACGCGTTCTGGGCCAAGGCCATCAAGACCTCCGCTGACAAGATCGCCGCGCAGGCACGCAGCGAGGGCCAGAACCTCGACAACCTCTACCTATACCCCAACTACGCCGTCACTGGCACTCCTTCCTCGCAGCTGTACGGCCCCAACCTTGGCCGCCTCTCGCAGCTCAGGAAGCAGTACGACCCGCAAGACGTCATGGGCCTCACGACCTACTTCCCCTTCTAACGCGCATGTCTTCACCTTAATTTATAGCTCGTCCCTGAGATCATTTGCCCCTAATTTATCGTTTCAGAAGCCCGATGACAAGTGCCTTCGACCTGCGGGTCATGCTGATTTGCCGTGTGCTTGATCAGGCAACTCATAAAGTGTAATACAGCTGCGGTCCACCAAGTCGGGTGCCTCGTCGAGTGTCACCAAACAAGTCGGATCTCATTCTGCGGCATCGGTTTGAATCGAAAATTAATCGGCGCCGGGTGTTGGCCGCGGATCTCGAGCCGGGCACTTGACAGGTCGCCGTGTTGCCGAACCGATAAATTGACCGGACGGGTTGCCTGCCGCCCCCGCTTTCGACGCACACCTCCCGTAGCTTCATCTGCCATCTTCCAAACCCCTTCGCCGCGAATTCCTGAATCCTTAGCAACTATGGCGCTCCTAGCTGTCGGAACTTTCAACACAAACGAGCTCTTTACCATCCGTTTCGATCACGAGACGGAGAGTCTGGAGCTGCTGGATGTCTCTCAAGCCAAAGGCAACCACTCGTGGCTTTCGACGGCGACCATCCCTAAAGCAGACGATGGTGCGGCGCGTCCGACCCATCTCTACGCGACTTGCTGGACAGAGCCCCCGAGTGTAGCTGCATATCGCATTCACCGTCAAGGCTCCTCCAAGGCTAGCTTCGAACTGCTCAACACGGCCGAGACCGCTGCGAGATCGGGCTACGTCTACGTCGGGTTTCCCGAGAAGGCAACACACCCAGTGCTCTACACGTGTGGCGGGCCCACTGGCGAGGTCGTGGCGATCGATGGCGATACCGGTGCTTTCGATCTCACCGGCTCCAAGCATCCAGCAGTCGTGCCGTCCGAGGCGCCTCAAGACGGAGTGACTGGCATTGGTTCTGCCGGCCGCATCCAGGAAATCGACTTTGTCACAGGCGAATGCTCCATCCCAGGTAAGACGCTTGCTGAGACCAAAGAATTGCGTCGTCAAGAAGCGCAGAAGGCTTCGGGAGGCGGCAGTGGCAGCTCGGCCACCGCGCAACTTGACACCTCGAACGGCAAGAACGCCATGGACTTTGGCGGGTTGCGCCACGGCTCGCACGGCATCGATCTCTCTCCCGATGGCACCCTGTGCTATGTCCCGGACATCGGGCGCAACTGTGTCTGGACTATGCACGTCGATCCCACCAACGGCGCTCTCAGCCTGGCCGATAAGAGCATCGCGCCCCGCAAGAACGATGGTCCGCGTCACACGATTTCCCATCCCGGTGGACGCTACATCTACAGCCTGCAGGAGCACAGCTCGATGGTAGACGTGTTTGAGGTGATCAAGGACTCTGACGGAACGCGCTTGGAATGGCGACAAGGCGTCAAGATCATCCCGCAGAGCGACGACGAGGGCCTCTACTGGGCGGACGAGGTGCGACTCTCGTGCGCCTATGATCGTCCCGATGGCGAGTATCCACTCTACATGTTTGCCTCAACTCGTGGATTGTCTGCCGAAACAAAAGGCTGGGTTGCAGTCTTCCAACTCGACAAGGATGGTCTTGTTGTCCCACAGAGCCGCGATGAAAACGACGAGCTGGGAGATGCGCTTTGCCTGTGGCAATCTCCCACCTCCGGCGGGTGGGCAAACGCCATCGAGCCTGCACCCACCTTCTTGCGTGGGCCCAACGGCACCTCGCAATATGCTGCACTCACGTGCAGCGAGGTGGGCGTTGTGCGAATGCTTCGTCTCGATGTGCCCAACCCTCAGAAGCCCAACCTCGCATCGATCCATGAAGTCGCCACCCTCGCAATTGGAAAGGATGACAACGGCAAGCTCAGGGGGGCCGCCACAGCGGTGTGGATATGAGCACTGACGGTGCTCGAGCGAAACACCTATGACACGGCCCCGCTGCTTCTCGCTTATTCTTTCAACAAGGTTCCTTCCGCTAGAACGACTCCGGTGGGCTCAGTGGGCGCACAAAGGGCATCATACCGGCAAAATCACAAACTTGTTCGCACCACCGCC
>AWNI01000042.1:365207-400836 GCA_000517465.1 Moesziomyces aphidis
CTTATTCTTTCAACAAGGTTCCTTCCGCTAGAACGACTCCGGTGGGCTCAGTGGGCGCACAAAGGGCATCATACCGGCAAAATCACAAACTTGTTCGCACCACCGCCGTCTTTGCAGATGATGCCAATATCGGTCGGTTTCAGAAGCGAAGACCGACTTGTGAAAGGTGCTTTGATCTCGCCTGAAACAACTCGGACCCCATTCGGTTCATAGATGCAGTGCCTTGTGGGTCTCCTACAGCTGCGCATCGGCTGCGCATCGGCTGTAATATCGCCGAGCATCCGCTGTCATACAGCTGCGGACCCGCTGCCAGACAGCTGCGGATCCGCTATTGTCGGAAGCGCATGATCGCAGGGCGTCAGAGATCCTTCTTCAAAGCTTGCAACGAGGGAGGCTGGAAACAGATCGTCTGTTCATGGGGAGACACTGTTGGACCAGCCAGCTCTGTGAAGGTACTTAAAGGCCGTATGAGAACGATATGCCACGGATAGAAAGCCATCAACTTCCATCTCTTCTCACTCGCTTCTCTTCATCCCAATCCTTCCACCCAATATGGTTGGCCTTATCTTCTTGCACAAAGCGGCTTCCTGCCTCCTTTTCTGCTTTTGCCTGTACATCGCCGATGTCCGTGGTGCGCCTTTACCTGCCGGCTCGGATGAATGGCACATAGGTCCGTCGGGCGAGGGTTCTGGGATTTGGCAGGGGGACCCGTCCTGGTACCATGCGCCTTCGCCACAGTATCACAATCCTTACCATCCGATGTACCATGACCCGTCGACTCACTACTACCAGCCCAACCACGGTGTCATGAGCCCCGCTTTTGCGTCCGATCCGCACGCTGCTATGCCTTGGTCACACATTCCAGCGACTCCCGAACAACACGCTTCTGTGCCTTGGTCACCCGCTCCAACGACTCCCCTTGACCAGACCGACCACGCAATCCTCGGCTCTCTCCTCGATGAGACGCCCGCCGCCGATCCGGGACCCAGCGGATCAGGCAGGCCAGGAATCATGAGTCGCCTGCACTCAAGCTTCACCGGAAAAGCTCCTGCCGCACAGGGGCGTCCCGTGCAGCCGGTCTCAGCGGCCGCGGTCGAATCTTTCCCGATCCTCGAAAGCGCGCATCCGGAACATGTGGTGGCAGAGGCCAACATTTGGCGCGGAGGTCATCCGCCGGAGCCATTCGAGGGTCTCGAGCCAGTGCGAGGTGTCAAGGGCCCTCAGCATCTGGAGTCGATTCCTTTGTCTCCCCCTCCTCTGCCGGAAAAGCCGGCCAACTTGAAGTACAAGTTCGTGAACTTGGCCAAGGACGCCAAGCTGCGCAGAATGATCAACATCCGCCTCTTCGACAACAAGCTCAAGTGGATCGATCCCGAAGACCTCCCACTCGAGATGCAGCGGTCTCAACGAGCGGCTGCGCTCCAGCCGAATCGCCTGGTGCCGTTTGTCGAAGATTCATCGAGAGCGGACCCTGCCGATGGCGCGGCTCGCCAGATCCGTATGGTTCCACAGGAAACCATCCAGAGCCACGACTACGCCAAGTACCACATCGTCGACTTCTGGAGTTATCCGAAAACCAGTGGGGCCGCGTTCAGGAAGCCGGTAATCAAGCACATCGGGACCGGCATCCTGGACCCAGAGGATGTCGGTTGGGTCGACCGCCACCTTGGGTTCATGTCCACCATCCCCGAGTACAGTGAGCATGTCATCAGACGACTGCGCGGCTAGTGCAGGCGCTGCAGAGACCGTCCTAGCCGTACTCATCCTCGAGTAGATCAAAAGCGTCTTGCCGCTCGTGCTACATGCCATCGCTTCCCGATCATTTCTCTTTTCCTTGACTGCCCCTTTCCTTTCAATGTCTCGCTCCCCTTGACTACACTTTTTGTCGTTGCAGTGCAATTTTCACTTTATGCTCTATGCAGCCGTGCTTGGTCTTCTGTCCCGTACGTGCGATGTTTGAAGGGTATGAAGTCAGTCCGCTCGAGCGCTCGGGTATGAGTCGTTGCAACTAACAACTGTGCCCAATTGTAGCGAGGCGAGTACATGTCAAGGCTTCCGCTTTGTACAGCGGGCTCGAATCGAATTGCATCGCTGCAGAGAGGTTGTCAGCTGTCAATTTTGCTGAGCGATTCACAAACTGGAGGAAACCTGAGTCCGCGCATTCGCTCCTAGTCATACCGTATGCGGGCCAGATCATTGGTTGAGATCGAGTTTGCGAACAAGGGTACGCTTGTCTCACTTGCCTTCTTTTCTTAACACAAACAGGATGGTATGATTTTATCTTTGTCGATTGCACGAGAAGACGAGGTGACTGGTGTCCTTGCGCTATCATTAGAAGACATGTGCGGCTTTCATTTGCGTGCCTGATGCAGTGTAACAACCTCCTCGTTCTCTTACTTGTCGAAATCTACATTGTTCGCTTTGTGGTCTTCCTTGAACGGTAACCATTACCTTATCGCTCATCGCACAGCACAACAGCACGAGGCAAAACCACTGTATGTCTTGGTTGTAATGCAATACAAGCTGCGTCAAGTGACTGTAAATTTTCTGATGGTGAACAACGGCACTTACCTGATGAAGAAGTCGTATGCTAGAGAGTCCGATGAGAAGGCCCTCAAAGCTGTTTGCCAGTCCGAATGCAGTTGCGTCATGACGGGCGGTTGATCGAGTGCGTCGACGAGGTTGTTCTGTACGGTTGAGGTCCCACATGTAGAAGCGCCGCGCGTGTTTCAGCGCAATGACCTAGAAAGAATAAAGAGAGTATCACTGTATGCACGGTACAGCACCGTACACGACGGATGCCAATACGGCATCAGGTGATGCCGAAATGATTTGCCCGGATGTCACCGCAGTGATGTCTGATGGATGCACATACAATGCGATGCGATACAAGTCTGCAGATCGATTGTACCACCGGGAGGAGGCAAATGAGGTCCCGCTCGCCCACCTCATTCGTTTGTGTCACAGTACATTTGATATGAATACAATAGCAGACAAGGATAGGAACGCAGTTGCCCCTGGAAAGGGCTGACAGGCTGTCGTTCTTCCTGTTCTCACACAGAGCTAGGAATGAGCGTGGCAACGGCGTGCGTTGGGGTTGACGAGTATTTAAGGGAGGAAGAGGAACTTGCCATGTGCAGGAGATCGTGGACAACCTTTTTGCCATCCTCACTTTCCTTTCCGTCTTTACACTTCGCCATGATGGCCCCTGTCTGCTGGCATGCAGCGGCTGTCTTCTTTTCCGTCGTTCTCTCCCTTTT
Organism: Moesziomyces aphidis; assembly: GCA_000517465.1. Lineage (NCBI taxonomy): Eukaryota > Fungi > Basidiomycota > Ustilaginomycetes > Ustilaginales > Ustilaginaceae > Moesziomyces > Moesziomyces aphidis. Next base: position 368,468 of record AWNI01000042.1, read on the forward strand.
CATTGTGGAAGTGGCATCTCTACCTGCTGGCAGCCCAGACTCATCATGGTCTGCAGGATCGAACTTTGTCCCGATGGACGAGGACGATTCCATCACCTCGGCTCATTCGCGCAATGGACCTTCCTGGCACCACGCTCCTTCCGGACAGCACGAGGGTTTGCCGCAGCCTTGGCACCACGATCCGACGGATCTGCATCAGCCCGCTTGGGGTGTCAGCGGCTCAGCACCAGTTCTGCCACATCAGCACGATCCAGCTTGGGTGCCTGCACCAACCGGACCACTGGACGACCTCGACCATATGATTCTCGACCATTTGCTGAATGACGTGTCTGCTGCTGCGCCCCCTTCTGGTCAAGGCAATACAGCGCGCCTTCTCAATCACCTGGCTCAGGCTAAGCCAGGCGACATCCTCCGACAGTCCGGTCACAGGGAATTTCCACAGGGGCTGCGGTTCGGGAAGCCAACTGCAAATCCTTCGTCTGAACCTCGTCCGGATTCACCCGGACAAGCTTCGAGCTCCGGAAGCCCACGCTCACCGCAGACCGAATCAGATAGTTTCCGTCATGGTATGACGCATAACAGTCTGCCCGACAATCCTCTCTCGAATGCTGAAAGCTCAGGGGCTCCAGCGATCATACGTCCTCTGAGCCCCGACCCGCCGCACAGAGGACGATATCCGATTTCGGTGGAGCCACCGATCAATCTCCAGAAGATCGTAGAAACGCCTCCGTCTCTGCCGCCACTGTCTGTAGCAGAGCCCGGCGCTTCAACCTACAGGAGGTATGCTTACCCGTACGCCGCCTCCGACACAAACTTGCGCAGTGTGATCAACAATCGCGTCTTTGATGGAAAGCTGCATTGGGTGAATCCGATGGAAGTTCGGTCGACTCTGCGGAAGACGCATTTCCGAGGTGCCATTAAAGCGAACCGTGTGCTTCCATACGTCGTCGACCCGAGCACGTCTCCAGCCCACGGTGGGAGCGGCGAAATCCGTTTGGCGATCCACAAAGTCCACGTGTTTCCCAAGGGTCAGACTCATCCAATCCCCACCAGAACATACTACACTATGTGGAGCTACCCTCCGAGGTCGAACTGGAAGCAGCCAGAGATCAGACAGATCGGGCTTGGATATCTGGAGCCCAAAGACGTCGACCACGTCGATGGACATCTCGACTTGATGGAAAAGTCCAACGAGTATCGCGATGCAGTCTTGAGCAGAATCCATGTCTAGATCGTCCATTGTTCCAAGTCTCCATGCCACCGTGCTGCCAGTACGATGCGCTCCTCATTCTTTTCCACTCTTTGAATAAAGTGCATCCTTTGCCATTGCTCGTCCCCTTAGATCAAATCTGTTCTTACAAGCAGTACCAGGGGCCCGAATGATTGAGGAGCGAGAATGGTCCCGGGAGATATCATTCAGCGCCTTTTGTGTGCACGACGCTGAATTCTTTGAACCCGGCATCGTCTTGCCTCTGTATCTTACCCCTTTCTAAGTCGCGGCCTGCTTCATTCCAGTACACTTCCCGATACGATACGATATCATAAGTTGGCGTCGTTTCTTCCTCTCTACGTGGCCCATGGTGAATTGATTCATGTACCTGCTTTGCAGACAAAAACGTCTCTTCTTCTTCCTCTTTACTCATGCTCATGCTTGTCATTGCAGACACATCCTCGTTGCTGAACAGATCCATTGTGTACAGAGTGGGCGTGAAGTGAATGAGGGTACCCCCCTCATTTCGAGAGCATGGCTGCGTCAATTGGTCGCTTCACGCCCACAAAATCATGCCTGCATTCGTGCGGTATGAAGCTGTACTGCAGAACAAAAGTGCGAGAACGAACTCTTGGGCAGCCTACGATGAAAGTCATGCCTCTGAATCTGCACGTCAGTACCGACAATACCAAGGCCGTACGGCAGAGATGCAGCTTCTTCTTCATCGTCACCATGAGAACAAAGAGCAAATGCATGTGACCGAGGTTTCTAGAGGGTGAGCAGATGCATGTACTCGTAGCCCCTAGGGGCCGGAGAAAGAACGTCCGCTCACTGCTTGCACCAGCACAGTCAAAGAAAAGACTGAACGAATCTCGGAGAAGTGACCAAAGCACGCAATGCAGCACAGCTTCCAAATGACGTCGAGAGCATATAAACAGCGCCCTTCTGGCTTCACAACACCGTCCAACATAGTTTCTCCTACGTATCGAGTGCTGCGGCGGTGGAGCAACCATGCTGCTTTCCTTCCTTGCCAAGTGCCATTTCGGCGTTCTGCTGACAGTTCTATTCGGTACCGCTGTATCGCAGCCAGTCGGCAGCTACGAATGGACGGTCGGCCAAGTTCCAACTCACGGTCAAGAGGAGTCCACCCTGTTCGGGGCGGAACATGGCTGGCACTCCGTTCACCCCGAAGCAGCCTTCCCAAACAGTCCTGGAGCGTGGAGCAGTGGCTCGGTAGCACCTGCTGCAATCAACTCTCGATGGGACGGAGCCCAAGCCGTAGGCTCTTCCCAAGCCCCGGCTGTGGGGAGCCACGCGCCTGCACCTGCGCCGTTTCACCCACACGTCTTGGAATCGCAAGGTGCTCAGCTACACAACGGCTTTGCCTCAAGCTCCGCAGCTCACCCAATCGATTGGTTCGCAGACAATGCTCACCACGCCTTCGGAGTCCGACTCACCAGGATGCTTGCGGCGAGGGAAGCGTTCGGCGGCGACAGACGACAGTGGGAGACGTGGTCAGAGCACATGCGAAGAGCGATGGGAAGTCGGGAACTGCAGATCAGTCCGGTGAATGTGGGAGACTACGGGTATGACCGTGTCTTCATAGCTCAAGATGGGCATGCTGTATCTGGCTTTTATCCTCCGCTGACGCAGGCACTCCCGCGTTCGCCCTCAGCTCGGCATCTTCTGGGAGATATTGTTCCTGGCAAGCTGGAGGGCGAGAGAGAGGTGGTCGGCTCTCGCGACCGCGTATACGTCTACCTCAACAGCCGAGTCAACATGGACTACATCAACAGGGAATACTTCCTAGGCCATGCCCAGTTCCTTCCGATCCAGCCGGAAAAGCTGAGCAGAAAGGTCATCAACAAGGTCTATGCGGTGCGTCGGAACACCGTCGTGCTGCCGCCGCGAACTCCTCATGGGCTGCCCCTGCTGGTTATTCGTCACACCGGCGTTAGAGGAGTGTCCGAGGGGCTCGAGGCGATCACTGGCGTCGGTGGAGACATGCAGCGGATGTCGCTTTGGTCTCCTGTCCTGTACGACGGTAAGCGATACACGACAGTGCTGTACGGAGTGGTCGTGATGGATCCCAGGCACAACGAAGAGGTGCTTGCTCATCTATTGAGGCAGAACGCACTCAGGGATAGCAGTACCTACGCCACCCTCTATGCTCTTGCCGATGTGGCACACGAGTTTCACTGATCCGCCTCTCAATGTGTCGCACCATCGTCGCTGTGCGGCAAAGTCCCACAGCTTTGACTTCAAACCCTGATCCGTTTCATATATCTTTCAGAGATGTCGCTCAATGTCTTCAATTTAATCCATTCTTGTCAGTCGAGTTTGCACGTCTAGGTTGCCTTTTTGCGAGTCTTTGTGCTTTCAGAGGCCCGAAAAGGGCGGAGGTGTGCGCTTCATGCCCTTCCTTGGCTTTTGGCAATCTTATAAGTGCGGAAGACTGCTGCGCAGCAAAGGTTTCCAGGTGGACCGTTGAGGTTATGAATGCGGATGCGTGCAAGCCCGTTCCAGTATGAGCTGGCGGAATTACGTCAAGGCTGACCGAGTCTCCGCCGATATGATACGACGCTGCAGAGACGAGCGTCGAGAGCATCGATGAAGTCTCCGCGTCAGGAACGGCGAGATGAGATGCTATCGCATTGGTTTCTTTTCAAGTCGTCACACGAAGCCAATGAAAAAAGGGCTTCGCGAGGCCAGATGAGTTCAGATATAAATACGGCTGAGCTTTGTCTGCCTTCGTCCTCAACTCGCTCGATCTTCATTCGGCTCTGACACCGAACTGCGCTCATCCGCCATGTTTGCAGGTCACTGGACTCGTCCTGTCGCAGTAGGCTGCTGCCTCGTCGCCATAGTTGGTTTTGCTTCAACTCAGCCCGTCGGCAACGACTATGAGCGGATCGCTGGAAAAGGCGCCCTGGCAAGCGATGAGGGAGCGAGCTCTTCACGAGTCGGGATGCCAGTGGATCTCGATCTGCATCTGTATAACCCCAATTCTTTCCAGCAGCATCCACCAGCCAGGACGTACTCTTTTTCCCCATTCCATCCAGGCTCTGCGCCCATGCTCGGTGCTCAACCTGGCGTCGGAGCAGGTGAAAGCGCCGTGTGGACACCATCGCATCAAGTGCCGCAGCACGTTGGACAGGAACCTCAAGGCAGCGGCGTGCACCCCGGTCCGTCGCTGCCTGTGTTGAGCCCTCCCACGGAAGCGGCTGACGCAGCCGCTGTAGGGCAGCCGTGGTGGGAAGACGCACTGCCGAAGTACGCCACGCACAGCCAAGTCTATGAACGGTGGACTCAGGCGTTGCGGACGATTCTTGGCAACCCTTATTTGCAATTCACCAGCGTTGGCGACGAAGAGGGATCCCGTTCTCGGGTGGTTGTGGCTCGTGATCGGCTGCTCCGTGCCGATCGGCTTGTGCCACCTGCAGCTGGGGAGAGGATGTTGTGGGGCTCGCTCAAGGCTGAGAAAAGCGACAAGAAAGCAGGCTTGAAGCATTTCTTGTACCGGCTGCATAATGCCCAAGCGGTCAAGATGGGCGAGATGACCTCGCGAGCTACCACGGGACGCACGTACGTGTATCTGGACAGCCGATTCAACATGGACTGGTACAACCACATGTACTTTGGCAATCGCTTGCGCTTTATTCCGATCCGTGCCGAGGGAATGTCGTGGAGAACGATGAACAACCTGTTCATGCGGCGCAGGTTCGTGCTTGCGTTGCCGTCGCTGTCACCGAACGGGCTGCCACTACTGGTGGGGCGCCACACGTTTCAAAACGGCATGCACGAGGTACAGGACTTCTTCCCGGACGGGCTGGAGGACCCGCGACAGATCGTTTCGCTGTGGTCTCCTGCGCTGCACGGCATGGATAGGACGACGATGGTGCTGTACGGCATCGGTCAGCTCGACATGCGCGATGATCCGCAAGGTGGGGGCACGGTCAAGCGCCTCGAGGCCATTGCTCAGACCGCTCAAGGCACCAACCTGAAGACAAACTACGATATCTTGACCGAACTGCCCCACATACTGGCTTAGGCGGATACGTTCACGCGACGGGTCGATCTTTCGATGCGCTCTGAATCGCTCTCTGCATACGCACAACGGTCCACGCTACCTCAGCGAGGCGAGATGTGCAGAGGGTGATGTCCAAAATCCATGCGATTAGCAAGAAATACAATGTCCGTGGTGAAGATTACAGAGCTGCAGCGAAGGCGAGCGATGCGAGGACGGCAGCTGCAGAAGCCGCGAGGGAAGCACGTGCGCCGAGCGAGGCAGACGAGGTGGCGCTCTGGTGACTTGCTGCTGCCGACTGGGGCGAGTTGGCGGCATTGGCAGAGTCGCCGCCCTGGGTGAAGAGGCGGAGCGACTCGACCTCCCAATAGGACTGGTTGAAGCTGGAGCCGTTGTATCCGACCTGGTAGCTGCAGGCGGGGTACTGCTTGTTGCATCCGCTCTCGTTGTACGTGTTGCCCGCCCAGTCGCCGCACAGGGTGATGTCAAAGATGATCTTGTGCGGGCCAAAGTCGTTGAAGCACGATGCGATGGGGAAGTTGGCGTTGGGCTTGGGCCATGCGTCTGGGTTGACCGTGGAGCTGCCGGATTCGAGGTCGGCGGGAAGCGAGTTGGGGGCGTTGTTGGGGAAGAACCACATACGGATGCCGTTGCCCGTGGTGCCAAAGGAGCGCTCCATTGCAATCACGCCACCGCCGGCACGGTTGAGCGCCTTGCCCCAGGTTGGGGTGGAGGTGCCGTCCATCTGAACATGGCATCCTGGATTCGAGGGGACGTAGGCGGAGCAGTTGGTGTACTTGACGCTGCCGGTCTCGTCGGAGATGTTGTTGGGGATGGTGCAAGACGACTGGGTGTGGATGGAGGCAAGGTTGTCGGGATACTGGTCGTTTGCGTTCTCAAGGAGATCGATTTCGCCTCCGATGGGCCAGGACTTGATGTTCTCCGTGACCGTCCAGAAAGCAGGCCATGTTGCACAGCCGGTGGGGACGTGGGTGACGTTGAGCACATAAACACCATCCGAGTAGCTGTTCTTGGATGTGATGCGCACGCTGTTCCTGCCCTCGAGCGCGACGGGCACAGTGGAGACAGCCATGACAAAGTGGCCATCGCCATCGACAAACGAGAGGTTCTGCGCCTTGGCATTCGACTGCGACTGGAAGTTGACGAGCCCGTTGGTGGGGTCCTTGTCGGTAAACCACTCAAAGTCGTTGAAGAAGTCGTTGCCGCGCACGGTGGCGGTCTGGGTCCAGTTGGCGGATGCGGCGGAGGCGAAGCTCGACATGGCGCCCATGGCGACCGCGGCCGCGGCGACTTTGCGCGAGGAAGAGCTCAGCATTGCGGTGGAATGGAACGGGAAGCAGAGTCACACACTTCAGCCAGACGGCAAGGTTATATAGTTCGGCATTTGAGTGGAGCGGCGAGGGCGTCGGCGGACAAAGCTTCGCGCCGCCACGATGCAGTGTGAGCTGATCTCGGCGGCGGGGACAAGCGAGCCAAGTTTGAGGTTCAGGTTCGCAAAGTCCAGCATGCACCATGCACGTCGGAGAGACAGACACTGCATCTTGCGGACCTTTTTTTCGTGGTGAGAGGGCTCCAAGCGCGTTGCCGTGGCGGGCCCTCGGCTGCACAGCTTAGTGCGCTCGGCGACTGCCCGGCATGACCGGCAGCCAGAGAAGGCTTTGGTCCAGTTCCTATCGAAACGGCTCGAAGCTGCTGTTTCCCAATCGATCAAGGAGGGCTTGCTCGACACGCCCTTGTCACAATTCGAAAGCGCATCACATTTTGTTCCGAGGCGGCCCTGGCTGAGGCGTTATCACATCAGCTCCCGTACTCTGTGACGATGCAGGCACGGGAAGCGGCCCATGCAAGCTGTGCAAATTGTCGCGCAACCGCGTGCTGAAAGAAAAGAGTGGCACATGTGTGTGTGTGTCTCGGATGGGCATCGTGGCGGCATGGACGGGATCTTTGTGCCGCGCCGAAACGATCCGCTGTGATCTTCGTCTCGGAGAATTTGTTGAAAATTCAACGCTGCTGCCGGTGGCATGCCGAGCGAACATGCGCCAGTTGCCGATGGCACAACAATCGGCACCGCCCTCGACCGAATCGGCTTGCAATGCAAATCGGGCCGGCGACTTTCGGCCAGAAGGAAGCTTTGAGTCAGGACCACGGCAACGGGGCGGCTTCTTCTTTTGCGGGCCACCGTCAACCCTCTGCACACTCAGATACATTTTCGCCATGGTGTACAGCGAGACCAAGTTGGAGCCGCCAACGCGACTGCGCGTGTTCATCGTGCGGCACGGAGAGACGCGCGAGAACGTGGAGCGCATCATCCAGGGCCAGCTGGACACGGACCTCAACGAGCGCGGGCGCACCCAGGCCGACACCACCGGCCGCTTTCTCGCCACCACGCGCATCGACCGCATCATCGCATCGCCGCTCAAGCGCGCTGCGGACACGGCGCGCGCCATCCTCAAGCACCAATCGTCGGGATCGCTGCAGCTCGAGTTTGACGACCGCCTCAAGGAGCGTGCGTTTGGTGTGCTCGAGGGCAAGGTGTACAACGGCGGCGCCAAGAAGCCCGAGGATACCGAGGGCATCGAGCGCATGGAGCCGTTCTCGGAGCGCCTGGCGAGCTTCTGGAACGACCTCGTGACGCGGGCGGCTGTGCCGGACTCGGAAACAGCGGAACGCACAGAGACGGTGGTGCTGGTATCGCACGGTGCCGCGATCAGTGCGCTGATGAACCAGGTGCTCACTCCCGGTCGATACTGCCTCGTACCGCCATCAGTCGTTCCGTCGCGCTTCTGGAACTGTTCGATCACTGAACTTGCTGTTCCCGTGATCCGCACCTCGCCTGCATCGATCGCATCCACCTCGGCAGGCAGTGCGTCTCGGCGCGCAGACTGGTCCATCCGTCCGATCCATCTCGGCGTGCAGGGTGCGCAGTTCATCTTGGACCACGAGGTGCAGAAGAAGCTGCTTGGCACGATGCGCGAGCGTGCGCTGCAGGACCGCGCTGCCCAAGATACGCTGCGCGAGCTCGAGGCGCACGTCGCCAAGACCGCCGCCGAGTTCGAACGCGATCCGCAGGGCAAGCTCCAGCTAGCGGCCGATGTCATCCGTGCGCCCGACGGCACCGCTGTGCAGGCGGACATCGGCCACGGCCCCGCCATCGGCACCGTTGTGCAGTGGTCCAACATCGACCATCTCAAACACCTCGACGAGCCTGCTGCCAATGCAGAGAAAACCTCCAAGCCGAACAATATCAACGTAGACGAACTCGTCAAGTAGAGAGCCTTCACGCCAGTATACCCTTTCCTCTCTCCCGGCATCGATTCGAGGATGTAGAACATAGAAGTGCCCCGATCGGTGGTAGAAGTCATGATTTGCATTGTCCTTGTGAATTACAATCGTTACTTTCGGAGCCCCAGACTGGGCGGGGGTTGGGGAGTCTAGATGCGCGAGTAGCCGAGGAAGAAGCGGCGGCGGAGGTTGACGTCGAGGAAGTTGTCTGCCTGCTGTTGTGCGACTGGTGTCTTGAAAGCGAGGATGCCTACGACGATGCCTGCGCCGAAGAAGGCGATGGAGATGAGCAGCCAGATGACGCCCCAGAACTGCGGCGGGCCTCCGACGACCTTGCTGAATGCCGAGGCGTCGGACTCGTTGACCTTGCGGAAGATGAGGTCGTCGCAGATATCCCACACCGAGTAGAGGCAGTTCATGACGCCGATAAAGAGCACAAAGTACCGCAACGCCACACTGCTGGCTACGAGCCAGAAAAGCACGAATAGGCCGATCATGGCGAGGATGAGGACCCAGGTGAGCCAGTCGCGCCGCGCCCACCACAGCGTAAAGAGGAAGAAGACGCCGACGACGATGCTCGCCACCTTGGATGCGCGCTCGTCGAACCCACACGCGATCAGCGCTGCACCAATCACGCTCGATCCGAGGTAGCCGGCGGGGAGGGTGAGCCAGGGGATGCCGCCGCGCATGCGCGTCGCACCGCCCTCGTTGGGCTCGAGCGTGATGGACTCGATCCTGGCACCGGTGCAGAGCCCGACGGCAGCATGTGAGAACTCGTGGAAGCCGACGGTGAGCAGCTTGAACGGGTAGAGGATGTAGTTGAGGATGGGGATGTTCCACAGGATGATGATCGCCACGGCGTAGACGCACGCGACGATGATGGTGGTGCGCTGGTCCTTGGTCGGGTCGATCCTGGACTGACCCGACGACGACGACGAAGACGCTGCCGCCTGCCGCAGAAGGAGCAGAGGCATGGTATTGATGGTGGTGGGAAGCCAAGACGCAGTGAATGAAGCCTGTAGCCAAGAAGGAGGGGCGTGGCTGGAATGCCGCCGCATCAGCGTGTGGAGAGAAGCGCACAGCCTTGCCGCCAAGCGCGTGGTGCTGTGCGGCTATGCCGAGCTGGGCCAGCGCCCCTTTTTTTCGAAAAAAGTGTTGCGGACTTGCCTCGCCCCGCCCCTGTGTTGGTTTCGGCGTGTTGCTCTCTTGCCGCGGCCAGCAACTCTAAAATTCGGGCGAAATCCAAGTCAGGTCCCGCGCCCGCGCCAAGCCTGACGCTGGAGTAAACTCTCGATCCTCCCTGGAAGAGTCTAACATTCTTAACATTCTAAGTGCGCGCGTAGTTGCATCGGGAGGCAGCCTGGTGCGGATCGAGGGGGCGGGGGCGAATATGCATGCAGGTGGTGCAGCTGTCAAAGCTCACCCGCCGCTCACCACTCGCTGTGGCAGCCTCGACTCCCGCGATAAGAAGCACACGGACACCATGCCGTAGCAGCCTGCCCTCGATGCATCACTAGGCACCACCATCACAACTACAGACTGCGTCGGTCGAGACGCCTTGCCCGCCATGGCGGCAGTTCGCCCTGTGCGCCACCTGGCTTCCATGCCGCCCGAGATCCTGCACCTCATCGCGGCTGCGTACGTTGACGACCTGCACGCGGCGGGTACGAGCAACATCACGTCGGTGCTAAGCTCGTGTTCGCTGCTGCACGACCTTGTGCTGCCGAAGCTGTATGCATCGGTGCACATCTACTCGCTCGAGCAGCTGGTGCGCTTTGTTGCGCCTGCGTCGGGCGCGCACAAGTACTGCGCCGACTACACCCGCGATGCGCTGGTCGTCAACATCCCCGGTGTCCCCGGTGGTGGAGACGGTACCCTGTACGGACCCGATGCAAAGACGCACTCGCGCGACCGCCTCACCCTCGTATCGCGCGCACTCGCGCTGTGCCCACAGGTACAAAAGGTGTCGTTGGAGTTCTTCAGCATTCGACACAGCGAGATCCTCACCGAGGCCGACTTTCGCACCGCCGAAGCCGAAGCATTTGCAAGCGCGGTCGGCGGGCTGAGCAGGGTGACGACGCTGCGGTGGGTGCCACCTCGCAGCGACGCCAATGCCATCATGGGCCTCAGCATCGTCATTGTCGACCAGATCATCCCTGCTCTCGCAAAGGGCCTGGCAGGATGCACCAGCCTCGAGACGCTCGAGCTGTGGAACACCATGCTCCCTGCCACCGGCGGCGCTGACCTAGCCGAAGCGCTCATCTCCATCGCCAACACTCGAGCCCAGCAGAAAGACAACATAGCTCCGCTCAAGTTCAACCTTCGCTCAGTGACCGGGCTGGACCCCAGGAGTGTCTCGGACCTGGCGCTGGCTATGCCACCCGTGCAGGTCAATATCGCCGACGGATTCGTGGGCTCCATCTGGGGAGCCAGGATCGACACGATCGCTGTGCACGAGTGCATGCGCGAGACCCTAGACCCGGCTGGGAGAACGCGCAGTACCGGATCGTCACCCAGCACCTCGGATACATCCAGCGTCTCCACCGGCCGCGTCACCACACCCGAGCTGCTCATCCAGGACAGCATCGCCAAGGCGTCACAGAACGTCTCGATCCGCATCCTTCAGGGCGGCATCGCGGGCGCGCGCATGTTTGCCCACTAGGTCTTTTGATTTTGCGCTTGCAAGCGTAACATTACGCATTGCGCTTTCCCATTCCTTTGGTCTTTGCAGTGTCGTCGGTGTTTTTGCCCACCAGGCCGGCGAGGTCGAGAGCGTCGCGCGCGGCGCGGTTGATGAGTTTGAAGCGGTCCGGGCCCAGATGTACGCCGCCGTACCAGCGCGTGACGACGACCAGCACGTTTTCGAGCTCGAGGATGCTGAGCAGATGTGCGAGGCGACCGCCCGCCGCCGTCTCGCCGTCGTCGTCGCAGTCGCGATGCACCACCCCGTCCGCGCCACGGCACACCCACGCATTGATGATCGGATGCGTCGCGCGCGCCACACGCTTGTCCGATACGATGCGCGACAGCACAGACGCCACCTGGTCGGGCGAAGTGATGCACGCCGCATGCCCGATGAACTCGGACTTGCGCTCGATGATCGACTCGGTCCGGAAGATGTGGCCTTCAAAAGGCGCCGGTTGACCCTGCCCTGGTGCGTCTGCAAACGTTGTGACTTGCGGATCGGATGCGGTCGTGGTTGGAAGCCGTGAAGATGGAGAAGGGGCCGACTTTATCCGCTCGGTCTCTTTGTCGCTCCACCAGTCCGACACTTTCTCCTTGACCCACTCGATGCCTTCGAAGAGCACCACCTGTCCCGAAGCCCAGTCCACGCCGCGGTCCATACTACCTCCGATCCAATTTGCGCTTGCGGCCTCTTCCGCATCCACCGGCTCGGTGCTCTCGCCCGTCTGGTGGTAGAAGGCACGCAGGATCTCGCCAAACAGCCGCGCGTCCACACTGAAGCCACCCACGTAGCGCGACAGCAGCTGCAGCTGCGGCGGCCGCGCACTGTGCGGATAGAAGGGCGGCAGCGTCACCGCCAGCCGTATTGGTATCGGCTCGCCATCGGTGGTCTGCGCCTCGACATCGGCGGATATGGAGAGCGTGAGCTTGGCTCCAGGAAGCCAGGTGTTGGGATCGGCGGCGTCCTCGTGCCCGTCCGCGTCGTCGGCGTTCGGGCGGGCCTCGGCGCCGAGAGGGCTGATCTTGAGCACGAATATCGCATCGTCCGTGTAGATGCTCTGGAGAGCCACGAGTTCTTCGGCGAGCTGCGTTGCGGCTTCGATGCGCTGCGCTTCGTCCGCGAGCCAGACCGCATGGCGTGTCGTGGAGCCCGGCACGCTCAGCGAGCTAGGATCTGCAGCGTATGCTTCGATGCGCGCTATGAGCGCAGAGAGGGCTGACCCACTTGCACCGTCGTCCATGATGTCGTCGCCATCCAGGTGTCGAGGTGAAGAGTGTTGGTGGGATGCGAGGAAGGCCGAGTTACTGTCGCTGCCGGCGAAAAATTAGGCTTCACCCTCCACTCCAAAAAATCGCCGAGAAATGTCAGACCGCCCAACTGAGCCGCGTCACTCCAACTCCACGCCCGGCTGGTCCGAGCGCGCCGGGGCTCAGGGTCCACTGCCTCAGTCAGCGTCGCCGTGTGGCGCAGCAGATCCAACAACACGGCCAGTCTGAACCTGTCTGCCCTTTGCTTATCGCCACCACCACCAACCCGACCTCCTCTGTGCGTCTGTTCACCATCTTCGCTCCACGCACCTTTACACTGCAGCGCATCGCCCGCTTCTCCACCTTCGTACGCACCGCAAAAATGGCGGAGCACAAGCCCTACATGGTGTAAGTCCCCGCACCGGACGCCGAGATGACCGCTTGAGACTGACTCCCGATTCGTCGTTGTGGTGTTGCACAGTATCTTCAAGGACGGCACGCCGCAGAGTGCGATCGACGAGCACAAGTCCAAGGTGCAGCAGGCGGGCGGCACCGTCAAGCAGACGTTTGACTCGAGCATCATGCGCGGCTTCGCTGCCACGCTGCCCGACAGCTTTGCGCAGGAACTCACCACGGCCAGCGTCGGCGGCAAGCACGAGCACATGTGAGTCCGGCCCTAATCTTGAGTGACTCGGTGGTTCCGAACACTGACCCTGTTTGTCGGGATGGTGCAGCGAGTACGTCGAGCCCGACAGCGAGGTCAAGACGCTCTAAGCGTCTCTGCTCGATCTATGGTCAGCTCACGGTACAGCGCCTGCAATGGACAGTGCCCTAGCAATGCAACGAGACAATCTGGAATGCGGACACTAGCGGCGCGTGATGAGCGTGAATACGTTGCACTCGCAGTCACGGCATTCACCCTCGACTTGGATGAGGTTGACCGTGCCGAGTTGGTGCAGCAACAAGCAGTCAGCGTGCGCGTTGCGTAGGGGGGACCAGGCCGAGCTGCTAAGAGGAGATGGCAAAGCAAGTCGATTGATGTACAAGTACAGATTGAACGTGGGGTCCGGCTACTCGTCGTCCCAAAAATCGTCGTCTTCCTCCTTCCTCGCGCCGACCACGCCCCTTCCGACCGTATCCGAGACGGCGTTATCGTTTCCGAAACCGAAAATCGGCTTTCTGTTTTCTCTGGGGTCGATGATGCCGCTCTGGCCGAGTCGCCACTCGAGCGCGCCGGTGGAAAACTTGTCCGAGTTACCGAGCTCCTCGAAGCCGATGATCTTGTCCTTGCTCACGCCGTCCTTGAATGTGATGAGGCACGGCAGGACGGAGACGTTGAGCTTCTGTGTGAGGAAGGGGCAGTTGAGCACGTTGGCCTTGAGGAAGAGCGTGCCCGGGTGCAGACGCGCGAGCACGGTGAGGTGGCGGTCCAGCAGCGCACATCGCTGGAACTTGGGGTGGAAGAAGTGGATGGCCACCTGACGCTCGGTGGACGAGAAGCCGATCAGGTCCTTTTCGTGCGTGATCTCGGTAAGCAGGCCCTTCATGGACGCCGTCGACGCGTGTTGCATCACAGCATGCTCGCCACCACTCGCCGACTTGGCCGCAGCGATCCTATCCCAGCCGGAGAGAACAGCGTCAGCTTCAATACAAGTACTCCAAAGGGATGGAGAAGAGTGGAGGAACTCACTCTTGTCGCAGCTCTTCCATGCGTCGTTCCCTGAACTCGGCCATGTCGAAGCCGGCTACGGTGTCGGTATCGTCGCCGCCGCGCGGGTGGAAGTTCGACTCGTCCTCCATGCTGTCCAGCTCGCGGTCGAGCTCAGCGAACAGCTTCTCATCGTCGTCGTCATCATCTTCCTCGTCTCCGGAGCCGTCGGAGGATGCGTGGCGGTATGCGGAAGACGATTCAATGAATGTCGACGACGGTTCGTACGAAGAAGACGAGGAGGATTGCGCGGGAGCTGACGCCGCGGCGGACGTCGACGCTTCTGTTGTCATCTTTGGCAGTCCCGCTGCTGTGGAGGTGAATCTGCGCGATGTCGGTCGATCTGGGCGATGGTGCAGGTCGAGAGGGCAAGAAGGTCTTTGCTGCAACAGTGGTGGGCGGACGAGGAGAAATTTGGCTTCGAGGTGCACCTTTCTTCCACGCCATGCCCTGCGCGACGCAAAGAGAGCTGCAACGCGCGCGTGCACCGACAACCAACACTTTACGTCCCGCTCTAACATTTTTGCTCAAAAATCGGCCCATCGGGATAGCGGGACCAGATTTGGCAGTTCCGATGCGGCCACTCCACACGACCCTTTGCAAAGCTCATGCAGCTGAGTCGGAAGGAAGGGCCCTTTGTTCCACCTTCCCTCTTGTAGCTCGCCGCCATCCATGTCGCCCTTTGCTTCGCGCATACCATCATGAAGCCTTCAATACGGTCCTGGGCCGCGAGATCGTGCAAGCTTTCTGGGACGACACCTCTCACCGCCGCAAGTGCCGCTCGAGCAGCGGCGTCCACATCGCAGCGCATGCAGCTCCGCCGCGCGTCTACACGGCGTCACGCTGACCAAGGAGCGGCTTGCTCATCGACACTGCGCTTTGATGTCAACCGATTCCCAGCACCAACACACCCCACAGCGTTTCGCGGCATGTCCACTGTCGCTAGCGCCGAGGTTATGACCCGGCACCTCGCGACGGCGGCGGGTGGCCGATCGTCGGGGCTCTTTCGATCGTTCTGCACATCGCAGCCGAGCGTACCTCTGCAAGCAGCGCCGGCAGGACTGGGCATCGCAGCGTGGGTGTGGTCTCGCATGCCACGGTTGCGGTCGGAAAGCAGTCCATCACGCTCGTCGCTGCGATCCCGCAACCAGCCCTCGCCGCTCTTCCGTCGCCCCTCGCCCAACTCAGGCGGCAGCGGTGGCTCTGGCGGCGACCCGCGTCGAAGACCGGGTCCATCGTGGCTGGCGTCGTTCACCGCGCGCATTGACGAGCGCTTCTGGAGCCGCTTCGATGCACGCGCGGTGATCTTGGCGGTGATTGGCGTCAACACGCTGGTGTTCGTCGGCTGGGCGTGGGCGCGCGAAAACATGCAGCGCTTCGCCGACCCGCGCGCGATGATCACCATGTCCAAGAACTTTCTCGGGGGCGAGATCAACATGCGCGAAGGGCGGTGGTGGACGCTGCTGACCAGCTGCTTCTCGCACGAAGCGCCGATGCACTTGCTCTTCAACATGGTGACGCTGGGATTCATGTCGCCCCCCGTAGTCGCCCTGACGGGTCCGACAATGTTCCTCGTGCTGTACTGCGGTGGCGGTATCATCAGCAGTGTTGTTTCCATGGTGGGCAAACGCGTTTTCGAGACGGAAGAACAGCGGAGGAGGAGACCGTTTAGTCACGGGGCGAGTGGATCCGTGTATGCGATCATGAGCACGTTTGCGTGCGTCCAGCCGCGCGCCCAGTTTTTGCTCTTCTTCGTGCTACCCCTGCCGGCGTGGGCGTGCGTGTCGGGCATTTTTGCGTGGGACGTGGCCCAGGCGGTGCTCAACCCCGGTCAACGCACCGATTCGGCAGGCCACATCGGCGGCGTCATGGCAGGCATCTTGTTCTGGCGCTTCGGTCTCAAAGGCATCCAAATGCACTAGACACGCCAAGCACGAACGACCAATTCCAACTGCAGCACACGGCTTCTCAGCGTGCCTTTGCAATGTCTTTGAGGATTGTGTGAGGACAGGCGATGGTATGCAGCTGAAACTGCCTACCCAAAGTACAGATCCACCAACATGGTCGCCACACCCAATACGATCCTACACCCGCCACAAGCAAAGGAGACAAGAAGAATTGTCAGCAATGCGCGCGTCCATCAGGATCGGTACTTGCAGCTACTTACTCGAGCATGATGAGCAGGATGACGACGATCTCGAGATACTCGGAATGGCTGGAGGTCACCTGGTCCTTCAAGAGCTGCAGCATGTCCTGGAGCACCTCGACGCGGGTATTGAGCAGATCGATGCGCTGTGGGATCTCCAGATAGCTCCTCGCGGCCGAATAGAGCGGTTCCAAATCGGGCTGCCTCCAAAAGATCTCGGGGCTATCGACGATGCTGCCGACGAGATGGATGTTCATGCGCAGGATGAACAGATGGCCGATCTGCTTCATGATTTCGGCGGGGGGCATGCCGATCTTGCCGCTCTCGGCGATGCTCTGCGGGATGTCCTTGGTGCTTTCGATCGTATTGTCGATGATGCCCTCGAAGAAGGAGATCTTGGTCGACTGCGCCAGCGCGTGCGACAGACTCAGCTTGGTCATGTACGACGAACCCCGACGCAGCGTGATCACGTCGTTGTAGATGCGCGAGTAGTCGGCAAGATACCAGTGCAGATCCTCGCTCTCGACGTCTTCCGAAGCCAGACGCTCCACTTCGAATCGGCGCAGCTCGCGCAGGAAGCGCTTCTCTTCCACCAGGGTCATGCCCCAGATGACGATGGTGCCGTAGTCCATGATGAACAGCTCCGGCACCACATCGTCTACGGCGAACCGGCTGCGTTTGCGCTTGGCAGCTGCTGCTGCTGCTGTCTCGTCCGCACCCTCGCCCTCGCGCTCGCGCTCGCCCGCACCAGCACTGCCATCGTGCTGCTGTGCATCCTGGCGCAGCTCGGGGATGCCCAGCAAATCCGCCGTCTTGGCAGACGCATCCTTGGACCGGCTCGAGTGATGTTTGCCGGATCCGTTGGCACTGGTCGGCGCCGGCACGAGCCCACGCGCCTCATCGACGTGCTTGTAGGTGTAGGTGGTGTAGAGGCACTCGTCGAACGTCATGACGTTGGTGTGGTGCGAGGAGCGTCTGGCGTTGAGCCACTTTGTGAGTTCGCGCATGCGGTACGATGTTGCGGTCGAGTAGGCGGTGACGCGCGGGAGTTTGGCACGCGATCGCTTTGTGAGGCGTCGTGCATCGCGACGCATCGAGCCCTCGGGGATCTGGGCCAGCTGCTTGTACACCTCGACCGCCTCTTCGTCCTCGCCCTCGGCGGCATCGTCCGAGGAGCTGTCGTCGTCATCCACCGAGTGGTGCGGCGAGTTGGCATTGGCAGCAGCAAGCGAGGCGGACGGCGCCGGTGGCTCAGAGTACGAAGGATTGCGACGGTATCCACCGGTGTTGGCACCACCCAGGCTGGCGGAGAGCGTCGAGGCAGCCCCGATGACGGGCGACGAGGCATTGAGCGGGGTGGCGCCGCCGCTGGGACCGCCCGTCGAGCTGTCCTCGGGCTCCTCGGGCAGGATCTTGAGTTTGGAGGATTGTTTTGTGGAGCGTTTGCTGCGATACATTCTGGGCGGATCGAGGCGGTTGGGCACGGCAAAACTAGGATGGTGGATGGAGGAGTTGGTCGGCAAGAGACGACGAGCTGGCCAATGCGACCTCAGGCGAAGCACGTTTCGCGCAAAAATCCATCCCACCAGCAGGCACAGGCAGCAAAGCTGAAGCGCCAAATGCGATTTTCTCGGCGCGTGCATGCATTATGCGCTTGGGTGGAGGGCACTTTGTCCCTCCTGGTTCGTGGTTCACTCGCTCTCCTTCACGCACTCGGCATCGCTCGGTCCTCTTGTCTATTCTACAGAATGCCAGATTGCTACAGGAATGGTCCTAAGGGCAGAAAGCTACGCCTGCTTCCAGTACGCACAGCCGATCTCAGCGACCTGGTCGACGAGCGTCCGGAGGTCGTCCATACGCGTGCGCGGGTGCACGACCAGGCGGATATAGTCGCCAATGTCGTTGGGCAGCGGTGCAAAGTCGACGGCAAACATGCGGCGGCGCTTGAGCTCCTGGTAGACAAACTGTGTACCCTTGGATCGGACGCGAACCTGCTCTGGTTCCAGCGCGTGCGCGGCATCGTCGGCGCTGTCCGGCTGCTTGGGGCGGAAGCAGATCTGGAGGAAGAGCGGGTCGGCGAGCGGGCCGAGCTCGAGCTCGGGCTTGGAGCGGATGTACTCGACGAGCTCGGTGGCGAGTTGGAGGCCGGCGTCGACGTGGTGGCCGAAGCCTTGCTTGCCGTAGCGCACCCAGTAGAGCCAGAACTTGAGTGCGTCGCCGCGTCGGCCGCAGCCCATGGTCTTCATCGCGGCATTTTCGCGGCGGTCCTTGGAGTGAAAGAGGTAGCCGGCATCGAGGCTGTTGGCCGAGAGCGTGTCGGCGTCGCGCACCAGCAGGAACGAGCACTGCAGCGGCACGTTGAGCAGCTTGTGCGGGTTGATCGTGATCGAGTCCGCCAGCTGGCTGCCCTTCATCAGGCCGGCGTATTCGGCGCGGTGGCTAAACACGATCGGTCCGCCCCAGGATGCATCGATGTGCAGCCAGCAGCCGTACTTGCGCGCCACCGCAGCGAGCTCGGGCAGCGGGTCGAACGAGCCCAGCACCGTGGTGCCCGAGGTGGCGTTGATCAGGAACGGAGTTCCGGTGCGCTGCTGCACAGCTTGCTCCAGCGCTTGCTCGAGTGCCTTGGGACACATACGCCCTGTTGTGTCGCAAGCCACCTTGACGACCGAATCGAGTCCGAGCCCGGCAGAGATGGCCGCCTTGTCCAGCGAGTAGTGGCATTGCGACGATGTAAACAGCAGAGGCCTCGGCGCTTTGCCCTTGTCGGCCAAGTACTGCACCACACCCAGCACGCCCTGCGTTCGGAAGGGCGGGAAGACGTTGGCGAGCGCCGTCTGTACCGCCAGCGTGTTGGCCGCCGAACCGCCGGGCATGGTGAGCCCATCAGGCTTCTTGTCCGTGAATCCAAACACCTCGCACAGGCCCTCGACGCAGCGCTCTTCGGCGAGACTGAGCACGGGCGATGCCGACATGACGTGCGCGTTGGCGTTGACTGCGCTCAGCACCAGATCCGCTGCGATTCCCACGGGCGTCGTAGCTGCATACAGCTTGTCCAGGAATCGCCCTGTCCACGGGTTGACCGAGTGGTCAAACACGAGCCGGATCGCGTCCATGAGTGCCGTCTCATCGGGCATCCCAGATGCATCGGTGTCGACGCTGTCGGGAAGGTCGAGGGTGACGGCCTTGCGAAAGTCCGGGATGCTGCCCCATGGCGCAACGTATGTTTCAGGTTTCTCGCCCGATGCGATGAAGTCCTGCACGAGCTGCAGCACCTGTGGCAACAGACGCGCGGCTTCACTCGATGCCGCTGCGGCCTGAAGCGGGCTGCGCGACGACGACGCCTTGGCATTGGCCATGCTAGCAGTGTCAGCGCCGTTGACGGAAGTGTGGCCTGCCATCGTTGGTATATGCAGAGGAGGAGAGGATGGTGGTCATGAGGAGGAACGAGAGCTTCGTGCGGGCTTTCAACGAGGTGCGGAACCGGTTTGGCTCAGCCGGCGCTGCGGAATCGCAATCCGCATTTCTTCTCGGCGCCATCGGGCCCAAAAAAAAAGGTCTCCGGGAAATTGCCCGCGTCAACGTTTTCTTCCTTCCGCCATGTCCGCACCTCCAACAGCTGTCATGGTCCTCCCATCACAAGACACGTCGTTCCACACAAGCATTCTATTACTCGTGACGATCATGGCTTGTGAACGAGCACACGCAGACGCACGTACATGACGCTCCACACTCCGCTCTCTGCATCGTAGCAGTCGGGTCTTAGCGCGTCCTCCACCTCTGCCACCACCGCCTGCTTGTCCTGCTCTGCGTCGATGGCGTGGAGGAACGGGCCGGCGAATGTCTCGAGCCATCCTCGCAGACTGCTCTGCTTGGGCAGCGGCGTGATGCGGGGCACGAGCTCGCACGACTCGACTTGGAACCCTGCGCTGAGGAGCAGCTGTCGGTACTCTTGCGGCGTCGGGAAGAACCACGGATCGTACCGGGTGGGATCGAGCCCACGCTGGCGCAGCGAGCGGTGAAGCTGACCACGCACCCCAACGCAGTTCATGTGGCCGCCCATCTCGGCTGCAAAGCGTCCGCCTGGACGCAGCACGCCGTACACGTTCTTCACAACAGCACTCGGCGAGCGCTTCATCCAGTGCAGCGCCGCATTGCTGAACACCTTGTCTACGGTCTTGTCGTACAGAGCGTCGTGGCCGTCCTTGACGACGAACTCTATGGGTGCTGCGGATGAGGTTGTGGAACGTGCGGCAAGAGATTGTGCCTCGGTGATCATGTCGGCACTCGCGTCGAGCCCAAGTACGCTCCCGTCCGGGCCGACCGCAGACGCCACCTCGATCGTTAGCTCTCCGCTTCCTGCAGCAGGTAGAGCGTGGTCAGAGATGAGCAATAGAAGCAGTGAGGAAGCGTGGGAAACATACCGCAGCCCAGGTCAATGACGTGGTCGCCCGGTCGTGGGTCGAGCAGCTTGACTACCGCGGCGGTGAAGGCATTCGAGTAGACAAACGAGGCATGGGTGCGATACACCTCTGCATTGTCCGAGCGGTGGTACTGCTGAGCAGCCATCTTTGCGTGGCGATGGATGGATGGATGATGCGAAGCAGAGGCAAGATGAGGTCCCACACGATCCTCCACAAGCTCCGAGTCACGGTGTGGGGGAGTCAGGGTCCAGCCGAAGCTTCAACTCAGAGTCGGCCGGGTGACCGTCCGCCTTCGGAAGGCGGAAAATTGCGTTTGGCGCAGGCTGGCGAGGGAGAAGAAGAAGAAAAAACGGTACAGAGCCAGATCTTCTTCGCTTGCCGTCTCTGCCTCCTACTACCACCAGCCTCGTCCACCTTTGGAACCGCCAAGCTGTACCGACCAATGCGACTTCCGCCTGTGCAATCGTCTGAACTCCCCCTCGCTTTCTTGCGCGTTCCTTTCCCTTCCCTTCCCCGCGTGCCAACGCACCCCGCTTAACACTCTGTTGACAGCCGAACCAATGTGGTTGCCATCAATTTTTAGTAGCGGGAAGACGGATGCACCTGTGCCGGCGTCGGCGTGCTCGACTGCTGCGCTCCTCGGAGAGCGGCGCAAGAGCGCGCTGGCGCACGGCAGGGATCCCGCACAGACACCTCGTCCACGCTCGCTCAACGTGCACGCGGTCACATTCGTCGGGTTACACCTTGCTCCCATGCCAATGCCAATCTTCATACCACCAGACCAACCCATCGCCAATGCAAGACAGACAAAAAGAGACGAGGAGATTGACAGTGTGAGTGTACGGCTACTCGGTGAACAACATGCTTTTGCCGGGCAGGAAGCCTCCTCCTGGACCGGTACCGTTGGTGCCAGATGGGCCTGCTGCGACGTCTCGCCTCTGCGCTGCAGCGCGGAGAGCGTGCTGGGTGAGCGCCTGCAGGCTCGGTGGCAGGGTTTCCTGCACGTCCTCGACCTCGACCGCTCCCCCGAGCTCCTTGGCCACGCGCACAGGCACTGCCTCTGCAATCGTCCCGTGCACCGCCTCCCTCTCGCCCAGCTGGCTCGGAGCGATGCCCGGTTCGTTCTGCATCTCGAGGTCCGCATCAAACGGCTCCCTGCCCACGATGCCACGCAGCACCGCCAGCGCGCCGACCTTGCTGGTGACCAGGTTGGCGTGTGCGCACGTCTGGCTCGTCACGCACGACGGACAGCCCTCGTTGCACGCACACGCCTCGATCACGCTGATCGCAATGCGGATGAGCCCGTCCAGATGTTCGAACGCCTTGGCGCACACCCCGCCGTTCTGGCCCGGCATGTCGTAGAAGATGAGCCGCGCAGGACGCTTGCGCGACGATGCGCGCGCCGCATACTCCTTTTCGGCGATCTTGCATTCCGTCCGCACATCGCCCGCCACCGACACCACAAACATGGGCGTGAGCGACAGCAAGGCATGTTCGGCCGCATGGATCGCCGCGGCTGCATTGATGCGTTTCTCCGTCATGGCCTCCACCAGCCAGGTGGGCACGTCGATCCACAGCCCGCGCGTGTGCCGCACAAAGGGCGGACAATCCACCTCGACCGCATCCAGAATGTTGGCGCGCCGGTCGACTTTGAAGTAGCCCCAGACGTACGAGGCGATGGTCACCTTGCCGTAGTACGCCAGGTAGGGCGACTCGCGCAGCCGTCGGATGCGGTACGTCTCCATGGCGTCTGTGTCCGTGTGGTCGCGCGGGCGCGTGTGGTAGTTGACATCCGCCTGCACCATGCGTGCGATGCGCCCATCGTGGTCGATGTCGCGACAGATGTACGACAGGCCCTGGTGCATAAACACCGCACCCTCAAACGCCTCAAAGATGGCGCGCTCCATCTCGACCTCCTCCATCACCTGCGCGCCACCCGCGCGACCGGGCGTGTCGTCGATGTAGCAGTAGCTCTCCTGCCGCGCGCCGCGGATCGCCACATCGCGCGCCGGATTCGGACGCAGCTCCTCGCGGCAGTAGAAGAAGCCGCTGCCATCCGCCTCGAGCCGCGTCTGGCACAGCGTCGCGAGGTGCGGGCCAAAGTACTGCTCGTCGTCCTCGACCGTGATGGGCATCTCCTCGGCCGCACACTGTAGGTGCGACTCGAGGATAAAGTCGTTGCCCAGATCCACCGACAGCGCCGCATCGGGTTGCAGGAAGATCTCGTCGGGGAAATGCATGTAGTGCTGATCCATGGGCCACGGATCGCCGATGAGCACCGCCAGCGAGTCCTTCTGTCGCCGTCCCGCACGCCCGGCCTGCTGTCGCAGACTCGAGATGGAGTAGGGAAAGCCGAGCATGATCACGGCATCCAGACTGCCGATGTCGATGCCCAGCTCGAGCGCCGAGGTGGCGACGATGCCGAGCAGCGCGCCCTTGAACATGTCTTGCTCGATCTTGCGTCGGTCCTGCGGCGAATAGCCGGAGCGGTACGACATGACCTTGTTCGCCACGTCCGGCCGGTCCTCGAGCAGCAGGTCGTTGCGCACCTGGCGCATCACGATCTCGCACGTGCGTCGCACCTTGGTGAAGACGATCGTGCGCACGCCGCGCTGGATCAGATGCCGAAAGACCTTGCTCACCTCGGCGTACGAGCTCACCCTCCCCTGCGCCGGGTCGCTCTCGTCGATCAGCGGCGGATTCCACACGAGCCACTCCTTCCTGCCTGCCGGCGATCCGTCCTCGGTGACGACATGCACATCGTGCACGCCAAACAGCGTCTGCATATGCTCCCTCGGGTTGGCCACGGTGGCACTGCAGCTGACGAATTGCACCTCGCGGTTGCCGAGCGCACTGCAGATGCGCCTGAGCCTGCGCATGATGAAGCTGACGTGCGCGCCAAACAGGCCGTTGTAGATGTGCAGCTCGTCGACCACGACGTAGCGCAGATTGCGCAGGAAGCGTCGCCACACATCCTCGCTCGGCAGGATGCTCTGGTGCAGCATGTCCGGGTTGGTAAAGATGACGCTGGCGCGCTCGCGGATGTCCTTGCGCAGATGCTTGTCCGTGTCGCCGTCGTACGTGGCGACGATGGCGCCCTCGACGCCCTCGCAGTTGGCAATCAGGTCCTGCAGCGACCGCCGCTGGTCCTGCGCAAGCGCCTTGGTGGGGAAGATGAACATGGCGGTGGCGTCGCCGTCGTGCTCGAGTGCGCCGAGCACCGGCAGCTGGTAGATGAGCGACTTTCCCGACGAGGTCGATGTGGAGACGATGACGTTCTTGCGCTCGTGCAGCGCGTTGAGCGCCTCGGCCTGGTGCGCATAGAGCTGCTCGATGCCGTGCGTGGCATAGAGGGCATTGACCACCGCTTGCGAAAGCAGATAGTTGAGCTCGCCCATCTTGGCGGGACGCTGGTCGAACACCTTGTGGCCGCCCGGAACGATCTGGTCCTTCCACCACGGTGCGATCCTCATCTCTTCGATGACCGAGGCGATGGAAGGGCGGTGTTCGGGATTCTTCATGAGGAACTCGAGGCGGATGCGCTTCTTGTGCGGTGTATCGCCCTCGGTCCTCGAGGCGGTCTCGGGGTTGAGCGGGACGTGGTCGTGGGCGGCATCGATGAGCAGCTGCACCGGATCTTCGTCCTTGGCGCTGCATGCGGCGAGCAGCTCGAGCACGGCCTGTTCGAATTTGAAGTTGCGCTTGTTGATGAGCTTCATCATGGACGCCGTCGAGGGGAGCGAGTAGAGTTTGCGCTTGGGCTTGGGCTTGGGCCTGCCTGTGGGGTCGGCGGGGTCGCGGTTGGGGCCGCGACGCATGCCCGGTCGGCCACCTCGGGCCGTAGCCTTGGGGCCCTGGAGCGTGCCGTCGTTGAACTCGAAGAGAAGCACGTACTCGTCGCGTGCGCGCTGCTTGCCCTTGCGCTGCAGCTGCTGCACCTCGAGCTCGGTGGGTGGCAGCAGGGGACCGTGCGGCCCGCCGCTTTCGTGTGCATCCGAAACGTCTTGGAAGCCGCCGCCCGTGGCATCGAATCCCGCGGCGTCGACCGCGAGCGGCGCAGCAGCCGCCGCCGATTGCACAGACATGGTCTGATCGTCAGGGATGTAGGGATCGCCGTCTGCAATCGCCTCTGCGGCGTGTTGGTACATTTCGTCGCGCAGCTCCAGGCGCGATTTTTGGCGCGGCTTGGCGGTGTTGCTTGCGGGATCTTCGGCGTTGGATCGGGAGTCCATGTGGACTTGGAGCATGTCGTGCTCGACGTAGGCAAAGTGGATGAGGTCGCCGCACAGGCTCTTGATCTGCGCAATGTCGAAGATCTGGAGCGGCTTTTTGGTGAGCCCCTCGACGCTGCTTTTGATCGTGTCGTAGGTGGTGGCCATGTGCTTGCGCGCCGAGCAGAAGGAGTAGACAGTGTTGATGGCGCGAAAGGTCTTTTCGAGCTCGAGAAAGTGGTCGGGCCACGGATCCTTGCGTTCGAGCACGGGCTTTTCGGGCGGCTGCGGCGCCTCGGATTGCGTTCGGGAGGTATCGGAGGGTGCAACAGAGGGCTGCCTGCCCACGAGGGCTTGCCGAGCTGCAGAGGAGCTGGATGCAGCTGACGCGGTGGCAGAGCGTGCCTTGCGTGCTGCTGCTGATGCTGCTTGTCTCTGGGCTACAGGAGGTGGTGTTCTTGGAAGATCGAGTGTGGGTGGTGCTGGCGCGATGCGAGGTGTTGGAGTGGCAGGTGCAGCAAATGCTGGAGGTGGAGACACGATCTGGAAGTCATCTTCTCCGTCCTCATCGTCTTCAGACTTGATCTCTATCACCTCGGTCTCGTTCTTGACGTGTGCGGGAGTGTGTCGTGGGCGAGGTGCGGCAAGCGTGGGCGAAGCTAGCACGGGATCGTCGTCCGAAATCTCGGCCGTTTCTTCCTGCTTGGCCTGGACGACAGTGCGATTTGTATGCGATATCTGACTGCCTGCATTGGGGTGCCGCGAGGTGGTCTGGTTCAAGCTGCGCAAGCGCGCATTCTCGACCGCATCGGCCACACGTCGACTGGCGGCCTTGCGTCGAGTCTCGGAGGGAAGCTCTGTGGGATCCTCCGGTACGTCCCATCGTGCAAATGGAGAGTCGGTGGCGGGCGCAGGGGTTGCAGAGGCTCTGCCGAGGAAGAGCGGCTGCTCCTCGTCCGAGTCCAGCTGCTGAGCATCGTCGGCATCTGTGGAGCTTGAGATAGTCGGCAAGGCGGATCCGTTGAGACGGGCCTGAGTGCGATTGTGGAGGATGCGCTGACCCTTTCGGATCAGCTTTGGCATGGTGTGGGCTATGCTGGCATGAGGGCGGGAGGTTGTGTGGCGAAGGTGAACGTCAAGATGGGATGTTGGCTGAGTTGGACGCTTTGTGCATATGACTGATGCCTCCACCTCCTTTTCTTCGCGTAAATTGGCATTTTGGCGTGCCTTTTTTTTCTCTTCCTTTTTGGTGTTGCAGCACCGCCCCTTCTTGTCGCACGACCACCATCTTTTGCCTACCGCACCTCTGCATCTCCATCGCATTCTCCACCATGCCGCGGCTACGAACATCACGATCCACGCCTCCACCAGAAGGCTTCGAGGATATCGAGCAGATCCTCGACGACTACGAGCGCAAGATGCGCGATGCCGAGGCGGACGACTCGCAGAACAAGCGCAAGGTCGAGACGCTCTGGCCGATCATCCAGATCAACCACACGCGCTCGCGATACATCTACGACCTCTTCTACAAGCGCGAAGCCATCTCGAGAGAGCTATACGATTGGCTGCTAAAGTACCAATATGCAGATGCAAAGTAAGCCCCGCGCCACAATCCCAACCTGATCGCTGTATTTTGGTAGAGCTTACTGACCTCGAGTGTTGATTGTGGGTCTGGGCAGTTTGATAGCAAAGTGGAAGCGGACGGGGTACGAAAAGTTGTGTTGCGTACGATGCATCCAGTCGAGGGACATGAACTACCAGGGCTCCACCTGTGTCTGTCGCGTGCCCAAGGCTCAGCTGCGTCCAGGCACCGTCGTCGAATGCGTCCATTGCGGATGCCGCGGATGCAGCTCGTCCGATTGATACCCCTGTCAATGCAAGTAGTTGAACGATCCATGTCGGTGTGTACGTGTGTTGAGGCACGACAGCGTTCAACGTTTCAGCATCGTGTCGCTCTGCCAGGTGGTAATGCGCACGGGTTGAGGCAAGGCCAACGCGAAATCCCTGCGCACCGCACTCGCTTCCTCGAGCATGCTCAAAGTTGGTCGTCGTCATAAAGCGTTAGTATCGCCCTTGCGTCCTGGACCATCCAGAGTGCGCGCAATCTTGTCGCCTGCCATCTCAACTCGACAATGCACGCCGGATAGTACCGCCCCAACCATCCCAACATGCCCCGCAATGCGCAAACTTGACTTCGTCTTGCCCGATTCACACCCCTCCATCGCACACGGACATCCAACGCCAATCAAAAGAGAGAGAGAGATACATTTCCGCATCCAATACATCACGCACAGCAAGCACAGCAACGACTAGTCTACACGCATCGGGCTACCAGGCACGACACCCGCGGCATGGGCGCCATCGATAATCGGCTTGCCCAGGTTGTCCAAGCGGGGAGCACCCGCAGCCGCCTTGTTCCTCCTGCCGAGCAGCGTGGCGTTGCCCATGTTGAGCTCAAAGCCACGCTTCCGGTTCGAGTTCTGGCCACGGTCCCTCGGACCTGCCCTGCCGTCGTACAGTGCCGCTTCAGCCAGACGGCGGTCGGCACCACCGCGGCCCTGGTACTGCTGCGCCTGTCGTTGCGGCTGCTGTTGCGGCTGCTGTTGCTGTTGCGGTGCTGCTTGACGAGGTTGCGCCTTGGCAGCGCTAGCCTCGTTGTGCACGCGTGCGCCGCGCTGGCTCTCCACCGCGCGGCCCGCCTCCTCGCCGTACTTGCGGCGCGCCTCGTCGGCCTCGTCGCTCTCGTCCTCCTCGTTGAGCTCGCCGAGCGGGTTGCCGCCGCCGGCGCGCTTGCGTGCGCCCTCCTCCTCCATGCGGTGCACGGCGTACGTCACGTCGAAGGCCTCCTTGAGGCGGTTGATGCCCGGCGACATCATGGCGTTGCGCGCCGCGTTGCCCGACTTCATCGACGCCAGCAGCGGCGAGTCGAGCGGCATCTCGGACGCCTTGGCCAGCGCAATGTCGGCCGAGTTGAGGTCCGGGATGGGGTCCTTGACGTTGCACCATGGATGACGCAGGAACTCGTCGATCGTGTATCGCTGGCGAGGGTCGACGCAGAGGAGGTGGGTGATGAGGTCCTTGGCCGAAGCGCTAATGTCGTCCCACCACGGACTCAAAAAGGTGTAGTAGCCCTTGGCCACCTTTTCGGTGAGCACCGAGATCGACTCGTCGTAGAAGGGCGGGAAGCCGCAGAGGAGCGTGTAGAGCACGCAGCCGAGCGCCCACATGTCGACCGACTTGGAGTAGCGCTCGTCCTTGACGATCTCGGGCGCCGTGTAGCCGACGGTGCCGCAGGGCGTCATGGTGCTCTCCTCCCACACCACCTTGCTCAGGCCAAAGTCGGCGATCTTGACGCGGCCGATGCCGCCACCTCCGATGCCGGGCATGAACTCGCCCTCGTCCTCCTTCTCCTCGTCGTAGGGACGCTGGATGGGATGCTTGGAGGGGATGATCTTGATCGACTCGAACAGCAGGTTCTCGGGCTTGATGTCGCGGTGCACCACGCCGCGCTCCTCGTGCAGATAGCGGATGGCATGCGCGACCTGAAGAATGACGTGGCGGGCAAGCGCCTCGCTAAAGTAGGTGAGCTTGACGATCTGATGGAAGAGCTCGCCGCCCTCCATGAGCTCGAGCACCAAGAAGTAGTGATCGCGCGACTCGGAGAAGGAGAGCAGATCCACGATACCGTCGTGCTTGAGGTTGCGCATGATCTGGACCTCCTTGAGGATGTTGGCGCGCTGTTGTGTGGAAAGTTGAGCAAAACAATGTCAGCGACCATAATCTCGACAGTCGATGCAGGTGCGATCATAGGAGAGGGCAAGGACCACGTGTGGAGTGGAGATGAGAGGCACAACGACGCCGCTCTCTGGCCATGAGTGCGGCCGCAAAGCGACGAGAATGCCGTGTTGCGCCGGGAGACCTGGTCGTATGAAGACGAGGGGATCCCGAGCCAGGTGAAGGTGAGGGAAATGATATGGGGAAGGGTTGTTCGCAAGCGGCGAGGACGCAGGACTTTCGTTCTGCGGTTCCCTGGGCCGGATGGCGAACATAGGGAAAGAGGGCTGTGCCAAGGGAAGAGTGGAGAGCCGAAAGCTGGGGTGGAACAAGACGAGGGGGAGGGGAAAAGCGCGTGAGACGGACCTCTGTGACGCGGTTCTTCTTTCTGAAGTTGGGGTCAAGTCGATCCTGTGAGCCGGCGGTGTGGGCAAGGGTGTTTTGTAGATACAGCGTCGCGGAGGGCGGCGAGAGGACCACCAGGAGCGTCAAGGAAGGAGGGTAAAATGTGGTTAGTTCCGTTCGGGCTGTTTGCCTTTTGCACGGCATCGAAGCGCTTGTTCCGCTCTCTTGTTCGGGTCGTCGTGTGTACGGGTTGAGCATAGGAGCCTGGGGCAAGTCAGTGCGACACCTCAACAAGAACCGGGTTGCCCTTTGATCCGAAGATCAAGGCACAGCGAGCAACCAAGCTTTGACGAGGAAGCGGTTGGACGAGGGTCATCAGCCTGGCGCCTGCAGCGTGCCGACCACGCCCGCGCTGTTGCAAACGGAAGAAGTGGACGGAGCTTGGCAGGCGACCTAGCGCCGAGAGCGGATGGCATGCGTCTTGCTGCCGGTCAGAAGCACCTTGGCCAGAGGCGTTCTGAACGGCAGTTTGAGCGCAGCAGGAGCGGGTGGGAAACTGGCAAGATTGCCCATGCACGCCGCTCGTGTAAGAAGGGAACGAAGCGGGTCGCAAGCGACTACGAAACACCACGACGGAACGATGGAACGACGGAACGACGGAACGAAGGAAGGAGACGGAGCAGAAAGCACGAGAAAGCACGACACCACGAGCGGAGGGCGAAAGCGGAAGTGGAGAGGGGCACCCACCTGATTGCTGTTGAGTTCGTACTTGCGCACGACCTTGATGGCGACCTTCTGACCGGTCTGCCTGTCGCGGGCCTTGTATACGTTGGAGAAGGCGCCGTCGCCCATCTTCTTGATGAGCTGGAAGCGCTCGCTGAGGCCTTCGTAGTAGGGCATCTTTTCCGAGGCTTCGCGCTCCTCTGCGACGATGCGCTCTGCCTCGCGCTGGTATTGGTCGCCCTTGGAGGAACCTGCGGCGGGGACGGCGAGGTGGTTGCCGTTGCTGGATTGCCTCATGTCGCGCGCCTGGTCGGACTGATGTTGGTTGGAGGTGGAGGTGGAAGGTGCGGCTGTTGTGGAGGTTGTTGATGCGGCAACGGCTGCTGTGGAAGGGGCGGCGTGGGAGTGGGAGGTGGCGGCGGGGACGGGCAAAGCCTTGTCGCTCGGGGCAAAGCCTGCTTGTTGTGTGTCTGTTGCGGGCTGGACTTGGATTGAGGGGCCGGCGGCAGCAGGATCGTTCTGTAGGATCAATGGGGAGCAAGGCGGGTGTTAGTCAGGACTTTGATTGGAGTGGAGTGCAGCGATGCGATGCGACGCAGGTGGGGACGGGTGCGCCATTCGACATTGGAGCCCCACCACACGTGTGGCCCGATGCAAGATACGGGGTGCGGAAGCTTGTTTGGTTGGAAGCGGAAGCGAGAGCACTTACGGTCAAACCTTCTGGCGCTTCGCGAGCAGCCTTTCCGTGTCTGATAAAGTTTTTGAACTGCTCCAATACTGGCATGGTTGGGTGTGATTGGCCGAAGACGATGAGTTCTTTGTATCAGGGAGGCTGCGGAGGGGAGAAGCGGACTCGCTGAGGAGTCGGTAGGATCTGGATTGACTGGGACTAGCGGCGACTTGGTCTGTGCTTGTCGCCGATGTAGCTGGAGAACGGGCGAAAAGGAAGATCGATGCGAGATGGAGGAAGGGTTGTCGTGCAAATGGCGCGGCGTTGGAGAGAATTTGGAGCGACGATGGGAGCGATTGGAGACGGCGGATGCAGCTGGGCTGGCAGTTGGTGAAGTGGGTGTTGTGGAAACGAGTGTCGCGGACGAGATAGACAGCGAGCGTCTACTCTAGGTGAAGGTTTGCGGCGGGAGTAGGTGTCGATGATGGTTGGAAAAAAGGAGGTTGTGGTGAAGGTGAAGGAAGGAGGACGGTCGGATGGTTGCGAGTTGGATGGGTGGATTAAAGCTTAGACGGATCAAGAAGCCGAGGCAGCTGCGAGGTGCTCGAGATGACGAGGAGGCAGTGCGGCGAGTGTGGGTCGAGATGGTCGGGGCGTGGTTGGGTTGGATGCAAGGGCCAGGGATGAGCGTCAGATGACGATGTCGGTGAGTGAGGCACGGCGCGGTGTGGTACGACTGCAGCACGGCACGGCACGGCACGGCAGGGCAGCGGCGTCTGTCGGGAGCGGTGGACGATGGTGCAAGCCGGGGCTGGACAGTCAACGCGGGTCGAGGTGCAGGTGCAGTCGGAGGAGCAGGTGAGGGCGATGAGGTCAGGCCGGGGAGGGGCTATGGAGCCAGGTGGGCGGGCGGAGAAGGGTGAAAAGCGTGCAGATGCGGAGGTGACGAAACTCGACGCGAGTCCCTGCAGCAGAATCAAGGTCCGAGGGACGCAAAGGAGGGCTGGCAGATTGAGTGAGTGAGTGAGTGGGTGAGTGGGTGGATGAGGATGGAGATGGAGATGGTGCTGCGGCTGCGGCTGCGGCTGCGGGCTGAGCGACGAAGAAGAGATTGGCGGGCCGAGGCCGAAAATAGTGATGCCTGGCAAGCCGAGGCTGCCGTTGCCGTTGGCTGGCGGTCGGTGCACTGCTGCTGTCCAAGCGCTGCCGAGTGGAAATGGCTGAGCGCTGAGCAGCGGTGATGCGGTTGATGACGACGATGATGCGCTGAGCTGCGCCGAGCTGCGCTGCGCTGCGTCGAGCTGCAGCACCTCGCCAGCCAAGCCGTGCCAAAGCCCTAAAAAGTGCAATTCCCAAATCCAAGACGCCATCATCCGGCATCTTTTCTTTTCCCATTGTCTAGGCTTGACCTGGCACTATTCTCCACGTCCACACGTCCGCCGGACTCAAGCCGTGCTGCGAATGTTTCGCCTTGTCTTTACGATTCGACTTCACCTCATTCACACAATCTCGGCGCCCATCCGACGTTGCGACGTTGCGGCAGAGTGGCAGAGACTTTGAATATCTCGGTAGGAAACGCGCACACGGGACGCGGCGGCAATTGGTGACGACACGACCGCCCGCTCGCCAGCCAGCCAGCCTGGGATACCTGGGAAATTGAGTCGATTTAGCGTGTGGCTGGCGCAAATTCAATTCATTTTTGCTTTTCCCATTGGCGCGCGCTGCAGCTCGACGTAATGCCACAGCCTAGCCAGAGCAGCTTCTCTCTCCGCTGCCATGACGCTGGGCCGCAGCCGCCAACACACAACGCCAAGGCCTCCCGCTCGCCCTTGGTCAGCACAAAGCAGTGTCCATGACGCACGCACTCCCGCTTATCCTCTCCCCCCCCCCCCCCC
>AWNI01000042.1:400936-418297 GCA_000517465.1 Moesziomyces aphidis
CCCCCCCCCCCCCCCCCCCCTTCCCGGTCTACTCATCCTCTTTCCGCCCTGAGCCCACCCGCATTCACTCGCGTCGCCACGTGGGGAAGCGCGGGCGGATCGTCGTATAGCGATCTCTCTCTTGTGCGTGGCTACACAGTCATCTCGTTACACGTGGCAGCCGCCGTGATATCGGGCCGATTGACGGCCAAGCCTAGATGTACATGTTGCCGTCGCCCAACACGGCCAGGTTGGCGGCAGGCTGCGTGCGTCTCGCCGTCGCAAAGTCCAGAATGGTGCGAGTGCAAGTGTTGGTCTTGGTGGCGCTCAATCCCGTCACGGCCGCAAGCGCCTGCGACGAGGAGGCGGAAAGTCGCGCCGATCCGAGCGAGCCGTACAGCTGGACGTGCGACTGGAAGCTCACGTCTTCAAGCAGCGTAAGTAACGCCGGTACGTCGCGCACAATCGCCTGTCAAAAGCCCCCAGGAACACAACAGAGCGTCAGGTCGTTGCTTCTACCAGCATGCTCTTTGCTGCCAATCTGTCTCTTGTCTGAGCACAACTTACTTCGGAAAAGAACGCGGCGCCTGGTCCACTCGCTGCCTCGGGTGCGCGCAGAGGCGCCATTCGTTTTGCATCCACCTTGTTGCCCGCCAGGAAGTGCAGCGAGGCGAGGTACTTGATCGGCGCTTCAGACTCGGCGTCCGACTCGCACTCGTACGCCGAGCGGTGCAGCTGGTCCTGTGGGCTGTACGAATCCACAATCACCACGCTGGATGGCTTCGTCGCTTCCAGCAGTGTCCTCGCCATGCCGTGGAAGCGCGACGAGTGCGTCGACGGCGGAGGAGCAACCACGGCCACGGTAAGCTTGTCGCCAGCCGTCGAGTCGACCACACCAACGCCAGCATGTTGCTCGCCGCCAGCCTGCAGCGTGTACTGCTGGGCCGGCGCACTTGCTCCCAGCGAGCCAAGCAGTGCCATCCCTGCACCTGCGACGAGGATCACCAGCTTTGAGCCGGATTCGAGCGCGCCCGCTGCATCGGATCCATCGGCCCTGAGCAGCCGCAGAGACTCTTGCGCACCGCGCCTGCTTGTCTCGGCCTCCAGCTCGTCCTCCGATCCAGACTCGAGTTCGTACCGAGGCGTGGGCACGTCGCGGTTGGCAGGGTCAAAGTCCATCTTGCCTTTTGCTTTGCCGAGGTGCAAGCTGAGATTGGTGTGAAGGAGGTACGAGGAAAGCCAAGCCAATCAACAAGACTTACGCGGCTCCAGCGCTCGCATCTTCTTCAGGGTCCATCTTGGACAGCGTGTCCAAAGCGTCGTCATCACCTCCGACTTCCGGAGACTGCTTTACTCGTGCGGGAAAAGCGCCGAATCACGCCCTCATGCAGCTGCCCTCCGCTATGCGCCCCACGTCAGCCCCACCTGTCCGCGGCTGAAGACCCCACCTTCATCCGCACCTCTGCATCCAAAGTGCCGACGAGGCTCTTGATGGATGATGCAGAGGAAGGACAGTTGGGCTGACTGCGATTGGCTATCGGTGTCTTGCGTTCAGCGGTTGCATCTTAATGGCAAATGGGCCGCGGTCGCCTGCGTATCGATCTTACAGCGGGCTAAGCGAGCGGCGCTCCAAGCGAAGCCGAGTCGACTCCATGCGGTGCAAACCGATATCAGGTACCATTGAGCCAGTCGCTCCCTGTTTGCCCGAATCAAATCACAGGAACTCGGGTCCTTCTCAACCCGCTTGGCAAGCCCGCTAGATGGAGCGATCGCCCCCCTTTCATTGGTATTGGTGGGGGACAACCATTCGCCCCACGTGAACACCGTGTGGCGGCGAATCTCGTTCCACCCTGGATCGGATCGGCGTTTTTCCCGGCGAGTGTGAGGCAGGATTGACTGCATGAGGGATGCATGGTCGGATGATGCTTTCACTCACACTGGCCGGCGGTAGAGAGAATGGCGTGCCGGCGAGTGTTTTGGGGGGACGCACAATCTCGCTTGGCTATCTTGCAGCTCGCAATCGCCCCCACTCTGGTCTCGCTTCCACTTCATCTGGACACAAGCGAGGCGGATCTGCCCTTGTGACCACCGACGCCCACTTCTTTTTTCGGGCACTCTTCGCAACGATCGACCGTTGCCGCGAGTAGTATATATGAAGCCAATCTCAAAGTGGATTCTTTCCATCTGAGCCTCATCTGCCCAAACTCTACGTCTGGACAGCTAGACTAGACGACGATGGTTCGCAACAACTCGCGATCCAAGGTGGCTGCTGTGGCAGCTGCCGCGCTTCTGGTCTGTGGCCATGTCTCGGCATCGCCACTGCCGCATCTCGAGCGCGATACGCTTCCGTCGTTCTACGGCGCCAAGTCGCAGGGCGAGTCGCCCGAGTTCGGTGTGTACGGCACGCACGGTGCCGTGTCATCCGAGGTGGACGTCTGCTCCAACATCGGCGCCGAGCTGCTCAAGGCCGGCGGAAGTGCTGTCGACTCGGTCATCGGTACGGCACTCTGCGTAGGATCGATTGCGTCGTACCACTCGGGTCTGGGTGGTGGCGGTCATGCGCTGCTGCGCTCGCCCGTCTCGAGCGATGAGCGCACCAACCAGCGCCGCGCCACCCACGCAGACGCGCACGCCAAGAGCGCCAACTACATCCACGTCGACTTCCGCGAGATGGCGCCCGGCGCAGCCACCGAGGACATGTACTCGTCCAACCCGGTGCGCAACGCCTCGCTCTACGGCGGTCTCGCCGTCGGCGTCCCCGGCGAACTCAACGCCTGGTGGCACCTCCACCAGAAGTACGGCAAGCTCGACTGGGCCACAGTATTCCAGCCCGCCATCCAGCTCAACCGCAACGGATTCAAGGTCACCACCGAGCTCGCTGGCGCCATCAACATCACCCAGTACCCGTTCCTGTGCAGCGAGCCGCTGTGGAGCGAGGTGTACTGCGCCAACGGCACTGCGGCAGGTCTGGGCGATACGATCAAGAAGACTCGTTTCGCCGACACGCTCGAGCTAATTGCCAACAAGGGCATCAGCCCCTTCTACTCGGGTGAGATCGCCAAGGACATCGTCGAGACCATCCACAACAACACGGTGCTCAAGGGTATCATGACGCTGGATGATCTGGCCAAGTACAGCGTCGAGTTCCGACAGCCGCGCTCCGTATCGCTGCGCGGGGGCAAGTACAAGCTGTTCGGCACGGTGGCGCCGAGTTCGGGCAGCGTGGTGCTGTCCACGTTGCAGACCGTCGACCACTTCCGCGCGGACGGCGAGGAGCAGCTGGACAACGTCAACGTCTCCACGCACCGATTCATCGAGGCCAACAAGTTCTCCTACGGCGAGCGCACCAACTACGGCGACCCGGCGTACGTCAACAACGTCTCGCGCCTCGAGGGCGAGTACCTCCAGCTCGGCTTCTCGCAGCAAAAGAAGCGCAAGATCAGCGACGACCGTACCTTCCCCACCGCCTACTACATTCCGGACAACCGCGATGCCGAGGTGTTGAGCGACCACGGCACGTCGGCCATCACGGTGGTGGATGCGGACGGCATGGCCATCTCGCTCACCACGACCATCAACACCTTTTGGGGCTCGACGCTCATGACGCACCACGGCTTCCCGCTCAACAATGAGATGGACGACTTTTCGTCGCCCAACGCCTCCAACTTCTTTGGCTACCTCCCCACCGCCGCCAACTTTATCCGTCCGGGCAAGCGGCCGCTCTCGTCCATCTCGGCGGTGATTGCGGAGAATGCGGCGACGGGCGAGCTCAAGCTGAGCCTCAGCTCGGCCGGTGGCTCGAGGATCATCACCGCCGTGACGCAGGTGGCGTACAACGTGCTCTTCCGCCGCAAGGATGCTCAGGAGGCCCTTGCCGAGCCCCGATGGCACGACCAGCTGAGTCCCAACCAGACCACCGTCGAGAGCTACTCGCCGAAGGTGCCCGGCTTTGCAGGATTCAGCAACCAGACCGCAGCGTTTTTGGGGAGTGTCGGGCACAATGTCACCTGGACGCCTATCGGAAGTTCGACGGCCCAGGCGGTGCAGAGGTTCGCAGACGGCAATCTGCTCGCTGCTACCGAGGTGCGCCAGCTGGCAGCCAAGGGCGCCGCGTTCTAGACAAGGTTATGCGCACATCAATGCAGACACGTACAGCTCGATATGGTTTGACTTGCATGACTGATGGGCGGACAGTATGAGCCTGAGTGTGAGGCAGTCAGGCCGTGCCGAGACCAAGGTTCAGGGACGGGGGGACAAGTGGGAGCCCGATTTGGACGTGGCGTGTTCGGAGCACGAAAAATGCGGAGAAGCAACACTTCGGATGCAATCCAGCCGGCGTTTCGGCTGCTTGTAGGCGGAGGTGCCTGCCCCGAAGTGCCAACTTCGTTCGAACCTTCCGCCCTCCATCGCATCCAACGCGCGGCGAGATTGATACCATGGACAAGAGCATGGCCAACGGAGGGCCGCCCAGCTATGCCCCGGCCTACGACTCGGCCTCCGCCTCCGCCTCCCCATCAACAGCATCCGATCCCACTGCGACCATCTCGACACCGGCAACCGCACCTGCACCTGCCGCTCAGGAAGCATCGGCCGCGCCTACGTGGTCGATCTTTGCGCTGACGCAGGCGGCGTTGGAGCTTCCGCACATCACCACCACACGACGCATCTTGCCGCCTCCGCCTCAGCCGTCGCCTTTGCCCGCCTTCCTGCTGCACTGCACGCTCTTTGCCTCGTACGACCTGCATGCGCCGCATCCGGTGCCTTTCCGCGATGTGGGTTGTCCCGCCACGCACGCGCGCGGCGAAGCGGGCGCGACGGCCAAGAGCAAAGTCTCGCAGTCTGTCACGCGGCTTCGCAAGCGGCTCGGCGTACAGATCCCCGTGGCGTACCTAGGCAGCCCCGGGTTTAACCCGTGCCAGCTCGATGCAGTCTCGCCCCGCGGCGGGTTGGCGTTCCTGTCGCATCCACAGCCCAGGAACGGTGCCGAGATGACGGCTAGGTCGGGCAACGTCGGACGCTACCGCAAGGTGAGCCTCTTCCAGGCCCAGGCGAGAGAGATGACGCACATTGTATCGAGGCCGCTCGTCGAGCGCGTCGTGTCGGCAGTCTACGCGGGACAGGGCATCTACAACCGGATGGCAGTGTTTCCCGCCGAGGCCGTACTGTCCTACACGCGCGACGCCGAGCAGGCCGATGAGAAACAAGGCTGGCTCGCCAAGCTCAAGGCCAAAGCCAAAAGTTCCGACTCCAAACCCGACTCGGCCGCACAGGGAGCACAGACGATTGCACAGGTGCGCTCCCCCGATACTGCGCGCGGTAACGAAGCCATCAAGTCGGTCAAAGCACCCATGGTCTTTGCCACGCTCGACCTGCTCGCCCCACCCCCGCGCCTGCTCGAAACGGGCGGCCCATACCCGGTGGAGATGAACAAAGCGTCCGATTCGGACCTGGCCACCTCGGCGCGGCTCATCAGCGAGTTCGACCGCGGGAGCGACGATGAGCGCTTCAGCCGCTTCCTCTTCACGCCCACCGAGGCGGACGACGCGTTGTTCGCGCAGATGCTGCGTGCGCTCGAACGGCGCGGTGCGATCTGGTGCGAGGCAGGTCGACTCATCACGCCCAGCTCGCGCAATCCGAACCCGCGCGAACGCGCCCGCTTCCTCGTCAAGGGCGTCTTCCCCGAACGTTTTGCCAACCGATGCCGCTTCTACCGCGCACGCAAGTTCGAGCCCATGCCGAGCGACCTCTCGCCGCACGAGGTGCGCAAGTTCGGCGCCCCCCTCATCGTACACACCGTCGTCGAACGCACGGGCTCAGAGGGCATCGATATCAACGACTACGTTCAGCCGCAACCGACCAACGCACACACAGCCACACGCGCAGACGACGACGACGACATGTTCGATTGGGAGTGGGACGAGAACGACCTCGCCCCGCGTTCGGGCGAGGGCGGATTGCCCGACTACACGTCGGCGCAGAAGGAGCAGTTGAAAGGGTACGGCATCCAATCCGCCCGGGCGCGCGCGCTCGTCGAGGCCGAGGCCGACTTCTTTACCGGCTGGAGCATCGGCGTTACGGACGAGCCCTTCAAAAACGGCGGGGGGAAGGAAAGCATGGGTACCGGCTCCGCACTCTGGTTCGCAGGAGGCGCCTTCTAGATCCTTTCCAATCCTACTCGTTCAGCAGAGGCTGTGCTGCAATCCATGCCTTCTCCAATCCCCCGCCTGTCATCTCGATGGCCTGCTTGAACTCCTGCGGGCGTGCACAGCTGTACCACTGCAGCGCAGCGACGACGATGAGATCCGCATACACTGGACTTTCGCCGCCAATCCACAGCTTCTTGTCGTCGTACAGCTTGCTGAATGGTTCCAGCGCCTTGGCCAGCAGCTGTACGACGCCGCCGGCACGCTCTTCGTTGAGAGGGGCATCTTGCGTGAGGATCTCGCGCGGATGTTTGCCCCACGACTTGGTGCGCGTGTCTACGAACCACTGCTGCGACTCGGGCTCGAGGATATCGAGTACCGCGGGGATGAGCGACTTCCACGCATGACCGGCACTGTACAGCGACTCGCGCAGCGCCTTACGTGCCGCCTTGCCCGCCTCCCTCGCATTCTCATCGGGAAAGAGCGACTTGGAAACAGGATTGCCTGTTGCAACAAAGAGCTCCTGGAGATGCGCAGCAATGTCGTCGCTCTCGGTGAGCCAGCGTGTGCTGCCATCAGAGGTGAGCGTGATGGCAGGCAGAAGAAGGTCGCCGTCAGAGTTGGGCGAAACGCCCGCGGATGAGAGCAGCGAGCGGATGCCCACCATTGGCACCATGGTGCGGTGGAATGGCATGTCGAGCACGCGCAGCGCAAGATACGTGCGCGTCGTAAACGGCGACCAGGGCGCGCGCGTCGTCGTGCACGAGATGTCGTACATCTCAATCGTCGGATACGTCATCTTTGCTACAGCTGATGGTGGTGATCAAGAGGCGACCAGTTCAAAACGTGCAAAGGTGGTTCGTGCACACCACGCGGCAACGCGGCCTTTTTACCGGCGCTTCGGCTATGCACATCTCCCCTCCGTCGGAAAGCCACACACATATCCAAGCCAAAACCCACACTTCGTTGCTACAAAACATACACAACACGAGCTGACGGGAAACCTAATGTCCTTCTAGCCTTAGATGCGCGGGGCGGCACTAGTGACCGACAGCTTGGCGAAGAGCTTGAGGAGCGCCTTGTTGGCGCGCGGATACTCGCCGTTGACGAGCCTGCCCACCGTGTGCTCAAAGTCCGGTCGGCGCTTGACGCGGTCCCAGTGGTCCGAGACGTACTCGAGGTGCGCGCGCTGCACCTCGTCGAAGCGGTCCACGAATGGACTCAGCAGATCCGACAACACACTCTGCGGAGACAGCTCCAGGCAGATGTGGTCGAACGCCTTGGTAGCCAGATCGCGCAGACCGAGCTGTCGGCCCACGCAGTACGCTGCCGTCGCCGAGAACACGGGCGGGAAGCTCGACGTCTTGGCCGTTCGTGCGATAGGCGGCTCGGCCACCTCGTCGTCGCTGTACTCGCCATCCGAGCCAGTGGCAGAGTCGGCGTAGCGGCGAGAGGGCGGCAGACGCGAGGCGAACGTGGCATGGCCCGTGTACAGGTAGAAGACGAGCGCTTGGAGCGTGGCGGCCGAACAGCCTGTCACTTGGACACGAGAGGCGGTCGAGGTGCGTGGCGCCGCGTTGGTGAGCTCGTTGGCAGCACTGTAGCGTCTCACACGTCCGCGTCCGACCGTGTCGTTGCTGTAGTCCGTCACCGGCGCAGCATTGTACGCCAGCATCGGGGGCTCCAGCTCGGCGCCGGGAGACATCTTGTCCTTGTTCATGAATTTGATCAGCTTCGAGAAGCGCGACGACGAGCGCGAGAACGTAGGCGGCACAACTACCTCGACTGGCGCGCCCACATTGGTAGCCCCGGCGACCTTGACCGACTCGACGGGCGAGTTGTCCTCATTGTCGTACTCGTCGTGCTCGTCATGTTCGTCGTGCTGCAGCTGCTCCACCGAGTCTGCATATTCGTCCATCTCCTCCTCCTCTCGGTCGTGCTGGTCTTCGAGCTCACCGAGCCTGGAGCTGCGACCTCCAAAGTCGACGAGGCCGAGACTGTTGGTGGATCGTCGGCTGCTCTGTGGTCGCGCCCCGCGCGTAGTAGCCTTGGCCACACCCGACGCGAGCAGCTCGCCCTCCATCGTGTCGAGCTCCGCGCGGCCCGTGACGCGGATCTGGCGCATGAGCGCAGGGCACGCCTTGCGGAGGATCTTGGAGTTGGCATAGATCACCTCGTCCTTGGTGCCGGCGTTGACGACCAGCTCAAGGTCCGCCCACGGCTGCCCAAAGATCGCGCTGTGCACGGCGTGGAGTGTCTGCTCGGCGACGTGCGGCACGAGCGAGAACGGCTCCACCGGCTCGGCTTCGTCGATCTCGGCTACCTCGGGCTCGTCAGCATCATCGACGACGGGCGCACGCGAGCGGAGCGGAGCGCTGCGGCGGGCAGAACCGAACTGGGGCGAAGGA
The DNA here is from genome assembly GCA_000517465.1 of Moesziomyces aphidis. NCBI lineage: Eukaryota > Fungi > Basidiomycota > Ustilaginomycetes > Ustilaginales > Ustilaginaceae > Moesziomyces > Moesziomyces aphidis. Next base: position 409,467 of record AWNI01000042.1, read on the forward strand.
AGAGGCTTGTTGCTCCGCGGAGCCATGTCAACAGCAGCTGTGGCCATGTTGCTAGTTCAGAGATCGCAGGTGGTAGAGTGATGAACCGAAACAGTCACAGAGGGGGTTTCGCAGCGCATGCTTCCGGGTCCATATATACGGCCCTGGCAAGGGAGGGAAAGGCAGCTTCGTGCGCGCAAGACCGACCCGGGGCGGAGGCATGCACTACTCTACGCGCGCGCTCGGGCTCGGGCTCGCAAGGAGACTTCTGGAAGCTGTGTGAAACCGGTTTGTGGTCTCGACGATCGGACGTTACAGGACGTTACACCCTAGCCCACGGGGGGGCGAGCGCTACGGCCAAGTTTGACAGGCCGCCCACCGTCCGGCAGGCGGCCAAGCGCGCGCGGGATCGATATCCGTGGGTGCTGGACCCTGCATGCCCGTCGTAAGCGCAGGCGAGCTTGATAGACGGGATCGGAAGTCCGTCTCATGGGAACCTTGCCCGCCCTACGCCGTAGCACCAGCGTTGAGCGAGCGCCAAGGCCGAGAATTGCGCTTGCCGCTGGTGCCGAATTTCGCCGTTGCCGCTGCACGTTGCCATCGCCAGTGCCTTTTTCCCCTCCTGCGCGCTCGCGATCGCAATCAAATCTTCCGCACTCCCTCAGCGATTTCATGCACCTCAGTGGCCGCTTGACGCACTGGCCAGCGAGTCAGGGTCGCAGCCATGGCACAGCAGCGCGTACGAGCAATGGCGCACCTCACTCCCCATATCGACGTGGAGCTCCGACAACCGCGCACTGTCCACAGCGCGGTGTCCGAAACCGCCGCGCCAAAAAAGGTGCTCGATGGCCCTGATCCACGGATCGCACCCAACCCTGCGCAGAGAAAGACGCTCGGAGCGACGAGCTCAATCCTTGGTCGTACTGCAGTCGGACCATCGCGCTGAACTTTATGTTGCTATTCGTAGTGGGAAAGCCTAGGTGTGCAGATCGAGAATCGCCTCTTCGTACGCGGCCGGAAAGTGGGCCGCAAACATGTCATCCCGCAGCTCTGGCAGGCTAAAGAAAGCCAGCGGGCTCTGAACCGCATACAGCTGGCCTCCTTCAATCCATACACACCGCCCCGGTGGTACCAATGGCCCTCCCTGAGCAGCCTCGGACCTCAAAGTCGCCGAGTCGAGCTCCTGCCTCCTTGTCGCCAATGCATGCAACGGTGCCTGCTCTCTCTGCTGCGGTCCGACCCAGGGCGACGGCGGGATCCTCGCACCGGCACTGCTGCCGCCGTCGAGCCGGGCTTTGATCGCTGCGTACAGGTCGCTCTCCACCTCCCTGCGCAGCGACCACAGCTGCTCCTCGATCCGCTCCTTGCGGTGCAGCATCACGTCGTCCGGATCTTCTGCCTGCGAAATGGAACGCCAGTCCCAGTAGCTGCGCAAGATGTGTACCTGAGCATCCTCCTGTCCCTCGGACGATGCCATGGCGTGTCGCCGTCGCACGCGCGCCAGCGCTCCTAGAACGCGACGCAGCTCTCGGACCTGACCGTGCCCCACGCGCGGAATCACGTCGCTGCCCAGAACCACCGTGGTCACCAACGGCACCGAGCCCAGCGCCGCCCTCGATGCCAGGTCGGCCGTCATGGTGACGGGGCTCGCAAAGCTCACCGCTCGGATCGGCCTCCTTGCCGGCAGTCCCGACGACATGTTGGTCACCCACGTGCCCTGGTCGGGCTCGGCGCCGTCCGGGATAAAGTACTCGGCGAGCAGCAGCGCAGCCGCACTCGCAATCGCACCGCCCAGCGAGTGTCCGCAGAACATGACGCCGAACCCGTCGTTCTCCGCCAGCGCCTGTCGAAGCGTGGCGAACAGCTTGCTTTGCGGCGAGACGAGCGCCTTGGCGGCGCGCCAGATGCCCGCATGGCAGCGGAACTCCTCGCCCGGCGTGGGCTGCACCTGTGGTAGCTCGATCTCCTCGGTTTGCAGCTCCAGGTCGACAATGATGTCCGAGAACGACTGCGTACCCCGCACTGCCACACAGACCACCTTTCGCACGTAGTCGCGCACCACGTAGAACGTCGGGCTGTAGTCGGCGTCTGCGTCCAGCGTCTGAATGTCGGCGTGCAGCACATCATCGGCGTTGAGCCGAGATAGATACGCAAACGTCTGGCGCGAAAAGCGCTCGCCAGAGGGTGTGAAGGTGGGCGGCAGATCCACAATATGCACGTGCAATCCGTACGCCGAGATCGCCAGCCGGCCGCACCACTTGATCGTCCGCACCAGGTCGCGATTGGTCTCCTTGAACGGTCGCAAATCGCGCTGCACTGCGCCAGGGTGTGAAGCTCCAACCTGTGGCGACGTCATGAAGTCGTACGCACGGCCAAAGTAGCCGCTGCTTGCGTGATCCGGTCGTGCCGGATCCAGCCTGGGCGTCTTGGCGAACTCGAGGATGTCGTCGCCGCGATTCGTGACGATCATCTCTTCGTCGTCGTCGTCGCTGCTGTCGTCGGCTTCTCCGTCATCGTGCGGTGTTCCTTCGTTCGCCTCGTCTACTGCGTAGCTGTTGCGCTTCTCGGGCTGAGCCAGAGAGGAGGATTCTTTGAACGTTCCGTCAAGCTGACCCATGATATCGGCATCGTGCTGCGCCCATTCGCTACGCTTTTCGCCCAGCGCAGCCCTCGATGCTGCGCGGTGTGCGCCAATATCGAGGCGCTCAGAACCACGTTGCAGGTTGGTCCTCTTCTTGCCCTCGGTACTGTCCTGACGGTCGCGGTTCACCGGCCTAGCCCATCCCTCTAGCTTTTGCAGGCCGGCGCCCTCGGCAAGGTAGCGTTCGCGCGTCACGCTGTGCAAGCAGTACAGCTCGAGCAGACCGCGCAGCACCTGCCAGCGAGACAGACCCTTGGGCTTGCGATGCCCCTCTGCGTCTGTGGCCTTCTTGGAGCCTTTCTCCTCGTGGTCCTCCATTGCGACCGTGGCCCACTCTACCTGGATAAAGCCGTACGCCTCGACGACGCACTGCGCCAGCACCGTGCGCCCCGCGAGGTTGTAGACCATCCAGCGCAGGAACCACAGAATGAGCGAGACTCGTTCGTACGTCGAGTATGCCAGATCCACCAAATGCGCTGTCACGAACACGACCAATCCCACCGTATGCACCAGAACCGCAACCACGCCTCCATAGTCTGCTTCGACGTTGGAATCGCCGGCCTTGTCCGCCGATGGTCGATTGCGCAGCCCGAGATCTCCGATCAGGAACCACAGCACAAAGGAGCGTTGGCGGCCGGCAGAGTCGACGTGGACAGTGTTCTGTCGCGACCGAGTCGGTCGCTGCGAACGAGACTCCGTTTCGCATTCTTGCGCGTTCTGCTCTTCGACGTTGGTACCACTTGCTTGATGTGTACCAGGTGTTTCGGCGAGGGCGTTGGCGGCATTGATCTGCGCGTTCGGCGAATGGATGGATTGAGCTTCGATGAGCATCGAAGACGGTGTTAGCCGGAGCGTGTCGACGCCATTGGCAAACTGGCTTGTCTTTTTGGCTGCGGTCTCTTCCGTGAGAACGACCATCTTCTGGGCGACGTCCGCATCCGAGCTTGCTGGGTCGGCGATGGCTTGAGCCAGCGGCGATTTGGCGAACCCGATTGCACGCAGGCTGTGCGGACTGTCGTAGGTGAGCGAGCCTCGTCGCGATGCCGCCGAAGTCGGGAACGGAGACGGGATGATCTCGAGATGCGTAGGCACAAGTCTGGGCGTGCCTGGCGCAGTGCGCAGGGATGTGGTGCTCGTGTTGAGGCGAAGATGGATCATGGGTGAGGCAGTGCCGGCTGCCGCATCCTGGTACGGGGTCCACGGCGACGGTGGCAGACTGAGCATGGTCGGTCCGAGCTGCGGCGTACGGGGCGCCGAGTGCAGACTGCGTGCCGAAAGGTAGTCGCCGCGCGGGTCGATGGCCAATGGCGTGAACGGCGACGGAGGCATGGACAGCTGGACTGGCAACAGCCTCGGAGCGACCGGAAACTCGCGAACGCTCGCTTTGCTGGATCCCGCCGAAGAAGGCCGCAGAAGCGGCGACGAGATGGGCGGCAGGTCGGGCGAGGCCAGCTCATCGTCTGGGATCTGAGCCGGGTCGAGGGGCTCGAACTCGAAGACCGTGTTGAGTTGACGGCCTGCTGCATCCACCGAATTGGTCCGCGATCCGCGCCGCGACAGCACGGCTCTGCGTGCTGCTGGAGAAAGGAATGGGCTTGCTGCTGCCACGGCCGGGCTCTTGCGAAGGTCCGCGTCTGCTATTGTCGGAGTTGCGGGCAGACACTCGGCTGTGTTGCCGTTCAGCGTAATGTCTGGCTCCATGGCTCGAGCTTTATCTGCTTGTGCATCTTCTGTGGTGACTGAAGCAGTGGCGAGAGATGGCTTGGCGGTTGTCTCGCCAGTCGCGCTCACGATTGAGGCTGAACGCTGTGGGCGGCGCAGCTGCGGCTCTGTGAAGCTGCGGAAAAACGCAGGCGGCTGCTGACGCGCGGTACCTCTGGTACGCTTCGCCGAGGTTTCGGCAGCGTGTGCTGCCTTGACGAAGTTGGCGAGCGCGGTCAGCGGGCCAACTTTGTGGGCAGGACGGTTGCGTGCCGCCAGCCTTTCTGCCTGTTTGCGGGCCTTTTCCCTTTCCCGCATGCGCTTCACACCGAGCAGGCCTTCGAAGCTCGTAGCGTCGCTGCCATGGTCGTCGAGCAAGGGAGGCGGTAGCAGCAGTGCGCCCTCTTCGTAGCCATCACCCGGCTTAGAACGCCACGATGAGCCCCCTTGCCACGCTCCCGGCATGGCGACGGGGCTGGGAGGGGCTTCGGGTAGGTCGGCGTCGTGATAGGCTGAGCCAATGCCAAATTCAGACTTGGAAGATTGGTTGAGACGGGGTCTACGACCCGCCTTGAGCATGATGGTGCCTGGCAACCTGCCAAAGTCATTGCGTGAGGAGGGATCTGAGCTGGCCGGACCACCATTTGCGGTCCGCGGCTCTTCGTCTTCATCTGCAGCGGGGCCCTGGGCAGCCGGTCGGCTGGGTCGGTAGGTCTCAGCGTCGAGGAGCGTAGCTGAGGTCTCCTTGCGGTGGACGTTGCCGACTTCAAAGGTGAGGCCACCGCGTCGGCTGCGCACTTTGGAGAAGCCGCCGTGGCCGTGTTCGACGACGGCGCCTTGACGGGTGAGGACCTGATGCCACATGTGGGCTCTGCGCTCGGCGATCGTCGAGCCTTGCTTTGACGGCTGGATCTTGTTCGCCGAGTCTTGGGGTAGCTGAAGGCGTAGGCCTGTCTTGCCCAACGAGCCTAGCGCATTGGCCCAGGACTGGATGCTGTGCTTTGAAGTAGGTGCGCGCGCGTCGTTGCCAGGCGTTGTAGCGCCGTGCTTCTGGGTAACGCCTTCCTTGTCCTTGCGGGCAAAGGAGAGGGTGGCGACGCGACCGGAGCTGTCCTTGCGCAGGAGCAGAGCACCGAGAGCTTCGATGGCACTTCCGTTGCTGGGACGCTTGCGCTGGCTCTTGCGGCGGTGCGTGCCATTGTGCTGTTGGCCGAGAGCGGTCGGCCACGATGACTGTAATTTGGACCGGGTGGCATCGGCAGGCATGCCTTCCGGCGACCGAAGAATGTTCCAGTGTTCGGAAGCCTCGGGAGGATAGTACATCTCGGATCGGGAAAGAATGGCGGAGACGGTAACGTAGCGAGCCGGCGGTGCCTCTGCCGCCTCGAAGGATGTTTTACGGGTATTGTACTGGTGTGATTGGTGTGATTGGTGTTGATGCCTTGTTGGCTCAGATCGAGGCTTTGCGAGGGGACTTTGCGAGGCATTCTTGGCGTGAGAAGGTGGGGTTTTACTCGGAGTGGACGAGGCTGCTACTACTGGGGAGCCCTCCAAGCGGAACGAGGATGAGACGGCGCTGAGGGCGGGCGACGGAGCTGCAGCGTTGGGACGCCGGGATTGCGAGTTGGCATCGTGCTGAAGGCTGGCAAGCCGGTCGGTTGAAGCTGATCTGCTGTTGGCGAAGCCCTCTGCGGGCGGAAGCGGCGACAGCTCGTCGAGGTCAAGATCGAGGAGGCCAGCGGGCGGAGACGACGCGCCTCGAGTCGGCTGATCCGACGCTTTGTCCGGATGCACCCCGTCCGGCGACGACATTGTGTGCTAGCGGCGGTGAATGTGAAGCGGTGAAAGACCAGGGTCAGAGCGACACAGACGCAACATTGTCGCCGGGACAGGTGCGTGCGTGTCGGGATGCACCGATGTGCTGAAAGCGAGAGGTTACAACTTGGCGTGGCTTGCCATGCTGGTCGTGGCTGCGAGTGAAGGCAAGTGTGATGGAGAGCAAGATGAAGAGAAGGAGGTAGAGGCAATCAACGCCGAGCTCGAGCTTGAGCTTGCGTTTGCTGTACATGCACCGAACTCAAAAGCCAGGGTTCAAGCGGTGCCGATCGAGGTCAGCTCCGCAGCCAGCAGCGCGCCACGTTTGGAGTTTTCACCTGCGGAGTATGCCAGCCTGACTGAGCGTAAAACGGGATTCCGCCTCCACTTCTTTTTTGGCCGCCTGTTGCAGCCGAGCCCCGCTCGTCAGCTGCTCCAACCCCCCTCCCTGGACCCCGACTGCCCTTCTTCGACACTCATGGCTGCTGTCATCGAGAGTTGCGCTGATGATAAGGTGATCTTCAACCAAGTCAGGAGCCCGACTTCGTTGTGTGGACGAAAGAGCCATGCAGCACCGCATGCACGGTGCCGCAAGGCTGCGTAATTTCACACTAACGCACCGCTTGGAGGCGGCAGGTAAAATGAAGGAAAGTTGGATCTCGGGTTGCCCGACGCAGCGTGACTCTCGGCCACTTCGGTCAAGCCGATGCGCGCTCCCACACACGCTCGCGATCGGAACCGGTTCCGGATGCCATCGGTTCACCGATTCACGTCAAGAGTCCTTGACGGGCCGAAACGGTCTTGTGACTCTGCGACAACGGCCGGGTCGGATCGCTTCCGTCAGCTGCCCTCTGCTCATATTCTAGGATCTTCGCCACACTTTAGGCGCAGCAAGACCATGCGAATCCGATCCTATATTCCATGAAAGCGTCTCCTTCCTAGATCACAAAGCCATCTGGGTCTGCCGGGAGCGGGCTCAGTGGCCAGAGGGAGGTGCGGTGCGCGCCTGTCCCGTCTTCCAGTACGAGCCGTTGGGGAACGAGTAGTCCTCGATGGAGGTCTTGAGCATCTCGATGCTGTAGCCGCCCTGCGGGTCCATGGGCGTGTTGTAGCAGCCGGCGCCGTTGATGCTGACGGGGTAGATAAAGTGCTCGTGCAGGTGGTCGACCCACTCGAGCACGTTGCGCTCGTTGGTGGCGCTGATGCAGATGTAATCGATGAGGCTCAAGTGCACCACGTACTCGCAAAGCCCCACTCCGCCGGCGTGCGGGCAGACGATCTTGCCGAACTTCTTGGCCATGAGCATGACGGCCAGGATCTCGTTGACGCCCGCCAGTCGGCACGAGTCGATCTGCACCACGTCGATGGCGTCCGCCTGCAGCAGCTGCTTGAAGGTCATGCGGTTGTGTGCGTGCTCGCCCGTGGCGACGCCGATGCCGAGATGCTTGATTCCGCGTCGGATGGCGGCGTGGCCGAGCACATCGTCCGGCGCCGTGGGCTCTTCGATGAACCACGGTCGCAGGTGCGCCAGCTTCTCCATGTAGTCGATCGCCTCTTGCACGTCCCACACCTGGTTGGCGTCGACCATGACGACGCAGCCCGTCGGGCCCGCGTTCTTGCCCTCCAGACTCGCTGCCGACGGTTCCGCGCGACCAGCAGGCATCTCCTTGGGATCGTCCACGATGGAACGCATGAGAGACAGGCGGCGGATGTCGTCCTCCACATCCGCACCGACCTTGAGCTTGAAGTGGTTGAAGCCCTGTTCGAGTGCCGACCTGGTGAGGCGGGCGACCTTGGCATCGTCGTAGCCCGACCAGCCGGCCGAGGTTGTGTAGGCCTTGTAGCCGTTGGCAACCATCTCGGCCTCGCGCGCAGCCTTGCCCTTGCTTGCGTCCTGGAGGATCTGGAGCGCCTCGGCCGGCGTGATGGCGTCGGTGATGTAGCGGAAGGGGATGCAACGCACGAGCTCCTCGGGCGACATGTCGACGATGAGCTTCCACAGCGGCTTGCTGCGCGAGCGAGCGTAGAGGTCCCAGATGGCGTTGATCACCGCCGCTGTGGCGAGGTGGATGACGCCCTTCTCGGGGCCGATCCAGCGCAGCTGCGGGTCGGACACCATCAGCTGCCACGTCTCGCCCATGTTGGCAAACAGCGGCTCGATCTCGCGTCCAAGCAGCAGCTCCTCCACCACCGAGGCGATGGCCTGGCAGCAGATCTCGTTGCCCTTGCCGATGGTGAACGTCATGCCGAATCCACGCAGCGACGAGTCCTCCTTGACCGGCGCATTGATCGCCTCGCTCTCGCGTCCGCGGTACGACACGATCTCGGCAGAGTCCTTGGGGCTTGTGTACAGGATCAGGTAGGCGGCCGAGTAGTCGCAGGCTAGCCAACGCAGTCACAAGCAAGGCACATGCTCGTCAGCATTCTGCTTGGCGTGCAGGGGCGGGGCGGGGAAGAGATGCACTTACTCTTGTTCATGGCGTCGGTGCCATCGCCCGTGAGCGAGGTGGGGAAGCGCACATCGTGGATCGAGTAGGACGAGACGATGAGCGGTGACGACTGCGTCATGTTGGGCTTATTTGGCTTCCGAGGGAGGGAGGGGAGACAGCACAACGAGCAAGTTACTGAGAGAGGGACAAGCGTGCGCGAGGCGACGATTGCCGACTATATATCGCAGGCCGTCGATGATGGGGGG
>AWNI01000042.1:439532-454963 GCA_000517465.1 Moesziomyces aphidis
AAAAAAAAAAGCACAAGAAGGGCACTCCGACGGAGGGAGGCGAGCCACCTGGATGCACCTGGGTGCTCCACTGGTGGCGGGAAGAACAAACCTTCGCTTGGGAAAAGGTGCATGGAAGCGCCGAGTTGGTCAGCCACACGGAGGCTGTCTAGGCCACTGGTCGCAGCGGCCCATACCTCCGGAGGCGCTGCGCTACCTTGACTTGCTGCGGTTCAACCGGCAGCATTTCACCTGGCGACCGCCTCGACTGTTGTGGCTCGCAGTCGGCTTTTGCTGCACTGGCTAACTTGGACGCTTGACTTTCTTCGGGGAGGTCCTCAACTTAAGCGCTGCAAGAGCCCGTCAGGGCCGACCTTCTGCCCTCACCACACACTGTGCGACAACGTCGTGATGGGAAGTTGGCGGCTGAGGCGACAATCTGGGCGCTTGATCCAGTGACGGTCGGTTTTGCCGCTCCATCCAGCGCGTCCAGCAAGTGTACCCGCCCTCGTACACGGTCTGACGGTGGCCTTGGGCGGCTGGCAGGTTGTCGGGGCGCACTCCAATGTGAATGTAGACCTCCGCTTCACCCGTGGGGCACCAGTACGTCTTTGCTTCTGCTCAGTGTGAGAGCGTTCGCGTCTCCGTCCCCGGCCTCTGCTCCGCTTCGTGGTTGGAGCCGGGCTGCGACGCTCAGCGAGTCGCATCGTGCGGCCGCTCGATCTTGGTGCCGCTCGTGACACTGCTGCAATCGTCTTACTCGAGTCTTTGGATCGCCGATAGGCTGCTTGATCCTCGCCAAAACCTGTGTGCTAGGCATCGGCAACGACAGAATCGCCGGCCACCGCGCATCCCAGTGCACAAGGTTGCCGCTCCTCGGGTGGCTTCTTGTATGCAATGCACGCTAGGCGAGCTCGGTCGCCTCGGTCAACAACGGACAGCCGCTGCAGGTGGCTTTGCAGGTCCAGCCCTCTGTGCTGTGCAGCTCTGCCCGAGCCGAAATTCATGCTCATGCAAAATCGTGGGAATTCGGGCGGCTATCCATGCTGGAATTGCCACCCGACGCCAGCTGTCATCGGGCGATCCATTCCTCTGTCATTCCCCTCGTGGTATAGATCGGGCCCCTGAACCGATGCCAAACGGCCTGCCAGACTCGATTCACTCATTCTTCCGGTCCCAAGCCGATTCCCTGTTCGCGACAAGGGCGGGCTGAGTCGACTGTGTCTCGTACACGTCAACCGATATCAGTGCTGGATGGAGCCGAGGATTGTGCTTCCTGGTGCGTGCTGCCCCTGTCGATGTCACCGACAGGCTCGCTTGCCGATTTTGGATACAGGACAAGGCCAACCGAGACAGCGACTTCGATTCCGCCCTGCAACAAAAGATCACCTCACTCGTTGAAAATCGAGCGAAAAAAAAGTGGCCGAAAAAACCCCCGCCCCGCGACGACCTGAGACCAACACTCGACCGGGAAGAACTCCATACCCTCAAGCTGTCCCATCCAGCAAGATCTGTGCTCGCCTGGATTGCCCCACACCGGTCACGATCCCCGTCCCACTCACTAGCTCCGGGGTCCGGCTATGCTGCGGGGCGGGTAGCAAGGTGTACAATGGCATCAGTGGTTCCTGGAACCAACCACGAGGCGGTGGGTCTGCGGCTCGCTCGCGCGGACATCCAATCCGCAGACCCGCACACAATGGCGTGCCTCTCCAAGCTGGCAATTGTCCAAGGCTGACCCAAGCAGTCAAATTTTAGAAAAGTGGGGGTCACTTCGCCCTTTCGCGTTGCCCTTCTCGTTCCCATGGGTCTGGCAAGACTGCAACGCGCAGCCGAAGATCCGCAACTCCGCTCGCGAACCACATACGACTCAAGCTGAAGGGCTAGCGCTCAGATCGGGATTCTGCACGCCAGAAGCATCAGCAGCAATACAACAATAGCTCGTTCTTGGCATACTGCTTCCCAATGTTGGCCCGAGCTAGCCGGGCGCTTCTGCATCAACGCGCGAGAAAGGCTCCGCAACGGGTCTGGCTCGCGGCACCTCAGCCGCCGCAGAGACGAGATCAGGGCGGCCCGGGCCGTTAGATGTGCGAAAAAGTCGTGCAGGTGGTTCCACAGCGTCGCTGTCATCCGGAGTCGCCTTATGCCCCACTTTCGACGGCACGCCTGCTGGTGCGGTAGTCATCTACGCACGCAGTGAGTAGGCAAAGTCATTACAGTGGCAGGCACACAACCGGAAAAGAGCTCGAGGAAGGGCAAAGCACCAAGCGCCAAGCGTATCTTTCATGTCCAGCCAGACAACGGCGAAGGACAATGCAAAGCACCCAGACCAGTCGACGATCGGTGGCATTGCGACCGGAACAGATGCCCTTGGTACAGGGCGAACCGCGAATCGCGACAGGTTCACGTGCACCGCAAAGGCTTCGTGGGCACCGCAAAGGGAATCGGCGATCTGCGGTGTCTAGCTAACGGTGACAAGGGCGCGTGCTTTGAAGCTCCTCCTCCCGGCTTTCAATACTTCGTGCAAGCTTGATGATCGCCCGATGCAGTTTGCAGGCGCCACCACGCTACCTGGCTCGCCAGCCTCTTTCGGGTTTCTCTTCCGAGGGCTGGCGGGGTCGTCGCTACTCCGTTTCGCCGGCCGCAAGCCAACGTGGGTGTTGGATCACCGCTCCGCAGCGTGCTGCCTGCAGTTGCATGCCGACGCGTGTGAGTGAGCGGTCAAGGCTGCACAGCGCGATTGCACACCACAGCTTGCGGACCCTCGAGAGGCAGCACGTCGGAGAAGGCGAGTGGCAGCCTGCACAAAAAGAGCGGCGGAGCCTGCGAAATTCATCAGTTTCTCACGCATGGCTGCTTCCCAGTTGCGACATTGCAACCGGCCCCTGTCTCGCTCTTCCCCGCCAGACCGAGCGTGGGACCGTCTTGCTCTCTTAGCTTTTCCATTTTTGATTTTCGCCCGGGCCACGATACACACGGCCCCGAATCCCACGGTGCTTCGGAGTGGACCGAAAGAAGCATTGTCACTGTTCCGACCATGGCGATCCGTTCGATGCTCCACGATTCGGAGTCAGTGGGAATCTGTACAGGTAGAGGGAGACCCATGCCAGCAGTCTTGCACACGTCCATGCACCAATGTCGTTCCTGTCGAGATTCTCCGGTCACTGCACCATGCGCACAACGGAGGCAACACAATTTTTGCTCAAGCTTGGCAATTCCAAAGTGACCACTGGATGGACCGATCTAGGCCGAGGATGATCACTGGGTCGAAGCGGTCCGTCAGGATCACTGAAGAGGGTCAACGCAAGGGCCGCTCCGACGAGGAGCGGTGAGCCCCATTCTACCGCGCGAAATTGTCGGAGACCCAACGCGACCGATCCAAGCATGCATGCGAACGCAGGTTCGCGTAGGACAGGCCGAAGGTGCGCTGGCATTCGGCTTCATGCTCGAAAATTGGCATGTCATGGCCACTCTTTGACAGTTGGCCCGTCAGCTCCCACACGGGCGCGCTCTTATCGCGGCAATCTCTTGCACGACCGACTTGGGACGACTGAAACATGTCACGAACAGCGGACCCGAGGATGCGATCGCGGAGGCGTCCATCCGTACCTGCCGTGCATGGTCGGCGGCGCTCGGACCGCCACACCCACGTTTGCTTGCATCCGCGTGGCATCACCCAGCGTGCAAGACAGCCTGCACAGGGCTGTACGAGCTGATCCGAGCAGAGCTCGCTGGCGCAAAACCAGGGACAGGACAGCGCTCGCTTGTGCAAATTCAGGGTCAGGCGCAGGCACAGCGAACCGCCCTCTCGAGACGCTCGCGCCAAGCGATGTCGCAGTGCAGCGGCCTCTTTTGTCCAATGAACTCGCGGATGCTGTACCACTTGTCGGCACGCCTCGTCGAGCTGTACCGTGGTGCATGAACGGTTACTCCCGGCGATCCCTTGGCTTGCCGAGACCGATGCACCTGTACTTCTTCGGTCCTGCGCCATCCACTACGGTACCGAAGCTGTACAGAAAGACGCACAAGCAAGCAGTCTCGGTCTCGCGTGTGGTGCAACGTGCGTCGGTCGGTTCGCTTCCAGCCGCGATTCTGTTTTTCCCGCCGTCTCGCTTCTGCCAAGCTGCAGTTTCAGGCACGCCCCGCTGCGAGCCGTCCTTTTCTCGACCCGCCCTCGTAGCCGATGTCGGACGTGTCTGAAGCTCGTTTCTGGCTTTGCCTGGGTTGCCATATTCATCGCCGCGATGAGTACGACAAGCGTGAAAGATGGCGAGGTGCGACTCCGCTTTCGATAACAAATCAGTGGGTGACGGGGCGCGGAGAAAAAAATGACGAGCGCCAGTCGCAGCAGGAAATCGCGGCACGCGTTTGAACCTGCTATCGCGGTGGGGTGGATCGGCGTTGTCCAATCGTCCGATGACACTGTGCGATGATGGCGTTGACAGTCGAGATCAAGACATGACGGACAAGCTTCCTTCTCGACGAGCTGCCTCCTGCGCCTAGGCTCTCCGCCTGCTTGCGAGGGCCCAGAATTCGAACAAGACTCTCACGAAACGACTGAGACCGCGGCCAGTATCGACTGTGAGCTGGGGAAAGCAACACAGGTGCTCGTCGGTGGCTGTCGAGGCAGATCGTAATGTCGAAAGACATGGGCTGATTGCACAATTATACGTATAAACACTCTCCGACTCGAAAGAGACCGCGCTCTTCAATGGAACACCGAGCCAGCGAGAAGGTCGAACATGACACAAAAATGAAGTCAAGGTGCGAGAGCTGTGCGAGATCAAAGCTTCGATGTGGGCTGACCAGTCGGAGCGGCAAGAGGCACGGGGTTGAACCACTTGGGGTCGCGTTTCTGCGTGCCATCGAGGTACAAAGTGAGAAAGCGAGGAGACGGATCAGCATGAGCAAACTATGGATCCGTGTAGCTGGTCGTGTGGTCTGCGACTTACCCCTTTGAACGCTTCAAGGCCTTCGTTGATGTTCTTGCCCACATACAGCAGCTTGCTGCGGTCAGAAAGCATGTTGTCGCGCGCAGAGTCGTCAATGTCGCCGCCTGCAGCGTCGCGAGCCATGACGAGAGCCGACTTGGTTACCAGCACGCTGTCCGGGCTGTTCTGCGTGAGCTGCACTGCCAGTTCGATGGCAGCCTGATCCACAGCGGCTTGGCCGAGCTCCTCCGAGGTGGACTTGGCCACCTCGACCAGGCGGTTGACCATGTTGTATCGGTCGTGCGCCTCTTTGGCGCTAATGGGCTTTCCGAGCAACAGAAGCTCCGAGGCTCGTTGCTAGTAGTCGTGAGCGGTGAGACAAGCGGAGAAGAGGAGGTCAGCAAAAAGCGTCCTTGCGTCGGTCTTGAAACGAGACAAATTGGACTTACATGTCCGCACAGCTGCGTGAGACGAGGAATGCCTCCCATGGCGGCGACGACGCCTCTGGCGACTTCGGGCAAGCCGATGACGGAGCGGGTGCTAGCGACGACCATGTCGCAGTTGAGGATGGTCTCCGTGCCGCCTCCCATGCAGATGCCGTCGACGGCTGCGATGATGGGCTTGGCGCTTCTGCGAGTGCTCATGCCTCCAAAACCGCCGCGCTTGAGGCGCTGAAGCGACTTGTCGACCTCAGCGTCGGACTGCATGGGCTCTCCCGTCGCATGACGCACAGTGTCGGAGGTCTGGTTCTTGTTGAGCCAGTCCTTGAGGTCCTGACCGGCGCAGAAGGCTCTGCCCTTTCCAGCAAGGATGATGACCCACAGCGAAGGCTCGGACTCGAACCAGTCAAAGACGCGGCAGATGTCCTCCTCCATGGCATCGGTCATGGCATTGAGCTGCTTGGGTCGGTTGAGCGTCATCTGGAGCACGTGCTTGGCAGGCGTGGTGAGGATCAGATGCGCGCCCACCTTGGGCATGGTCAGAGTCGAGCTCGACATGGCGATGCGGATGTTGCTGTGGCGTTTCAAAGACGAGACTGTTCGGTGCGGGCCGTGGATCGAATAGTCAAAGAGGTGGACGCGCGATGAGACAAGATGGGATGGAAAGTGTCTGAGAAAGCTTCGGCAGCTCGGGCGTCTCCCTGTTGAGGTGGTGGCGATGCTATATGCTGTTCGGCAAGCAGCGTGTGGGGAAGCCACGAAGCGCCGCTTGGACCATGCGGTCAAGACCAACACTTCAACTTGGGCCGGTCGCCGGCCTTCTTGAGCCGGCAAAAAAGTCGGAAAATGCGGGGAAGATGGCCGTTCCCGATGAGGCACCAGACGCCCCCGATGAGACTCGGCCGATTCGATGGCTGCACCGCCTCCACATCCTCAGCTTTTGGGCGAGCTGGTGCGCAGCATGCCGAAGTGTGGCATGGCAGGCCCCTCAAATTTCGTGGCGCCGCACGTACACACCGTACCTCCTCACCTGCACCATCGTCGCCAAATATCTGATCGTATCGAGTCGACACGTCCAATCACCGTCACCCTCTTTCCTGCTTTCGAGCCATCTTACCTGTCACGACCAACAACTCGAACCTCGACGCTCCATTGACGCTCCTCATCATGTCTAGCGGTGCGGACATCATCCTCATCCTCGGTGAGTAGAGGCAAACACACGAGGCTTGCGCGAAGCACGGCACGTCTTCGAAGGCTCAGAAACTGACGCCTGTTGATGCTGTACATCTTCGCTTGGCTCTGTGCTTGATTGCGCCCGACGACGACATTAGTGGCGCTTATCTTCCCGCCTGCCGCGGTGGCATTCATCACAGGAGTAAGTTCTCGTGCAGATATCTGGCACGGCTGGGGTATACAAAGACTTACCGCTTCCAATTCGCCGCCGATTCCGTCGAGTACAGTGCTCCTGCGACCTGATGATCAACATCCTGCTCACTCTGCTCGGGTTAGTATCCTGACCTTGGTCGACAGCGCCAAATCGCTCTCTCTGCTCCCTTTTGCGGACTGGATTGTACTGACTGCTCCATTCTGTCCGCTTTACGACTATTGATGCATCACAGATACCTTCCCGGACACATCCATGCATGTGAGTCCAAAGAAGTTGCTTCGCGTGGCACCGTGGCTCGGCTGACCGGATCCCCGTCTTGTCACCCTCGCTTTCTACAGTCTGGCTCATCTACAAGAAGATGAAGGCCGAAGAGCGCTACGGCGGGCAGGTGCGCTACACGGGCAACGGCGAGTGGATTCCAAAGCAGGACCAGCCCGTCGTGTACCAGCCTCCCCCTCCCCAGTATGGCGCCACTCAGTGAGGACGCCGCCCAGCTAGAACCGCGTGTGACCCGCCCTCGGCGCCTGCTCTGTTTCCTGCCGTATCTTACCCCAGATTGTTCGTCCGAGCTATCTCGTATGCGGATGTCCAAACCAATCTACTCTTGATACCGGACCAGTCCACTAACCTCGGCTGCTTGTGATGAGGCGAGTGAAGAGGGAAGCTGCAAATCCGTCATTGTGCTTAGTTTCGAGGCGTGTGATTCGGTTGCTGCGCGGTGCATGGAAGCCCGCCTGAGATCGGTTAGATATCGGGCAGCGAGAGCGAGCCGAATGACGCGGGTGCAACGCAACTCTCAAAATTGCTCTGTCACATGTGCCTCAACTCTTGGACAATTTGAAAGCGCCGGGCTGGCGGTCGCGCCACGCTCTCACCCTTCCAGCGGTTCTTCCAGCGTGCGTGCAGCTGCATCTGCCTCTCTTTCAATCCACGAGCACGCTTCGCCGTCCGCATCAGCATCGTCCATTGGCAAACGATATTGATCGCTCGCACGCGACCAGAGTCCTTCGCACATGCGCGCAACTCTGTTGAGGAATCGCGACCCAGCCGCCATGCTGCGCTCCCTCGCGCGGTCCGATGCTGGGCTCGCCACTTCTTCGCTTTTGACCAGGTCTGCTACCCAACACACGCTCAGGACTGTCGCGCTTGCGAGGAAGCCGGCCTTGGCGCACCAAGCACCTGCAATCCTCTCGCGACGCTTCTACAGCCGCGACCCGCTCCAGGCCGAGCACGAAGCCAACACCGTCCGCGGCCACCGCGCAGCTCGAATTAAGTCCGAGGAACAGGCCAAACAGCAACAAGGAGGAAAGCAGGATGGACACAAAGATTCGTATCAAGGTGAGTGGTCCGCAAATCTTGCCACTGTCTCTGATCCGGCAGCAACCGTCTGACCTTGCATCGCGTCTCTGCCCATCTCCGACCAACAGAAAAGCTGTCCAAGTCATGGACAGGTACGCAGATCAAGTGGTACCCGATCCCCATCCTTCTCGGCGCCGTGGTTCTGGTCGGTGTGCAGGCGCGTAGAAACTACGTTGCCGAGCGTGACGGCAAGGGCGTGGGAACCAAGATTGTCGACGAGAATGGCCAGGTAGTCAGGATGCAGGGGCCATGGACCGTCTACGTGATCGGCGCGCTTCCGCTCAATGCCATCTCGCGCGCCTGGGGCTGGGCGAACAACCTGACGCTTCCGGTCTGGTTCCGTCCTTTCGGCTTCAAGCTCTACGCGTACATCTTTGGCTGCAACCTGGATGAGATGAAGGATCCGGACCTGACACACTACAAGAGTCTCGGCGAGTTCTTCTACCGCGAGCTCAAGGAGGGCGCGCGCAAAATCGACGACAGCATTCTCGTCTCGCCAGCTGACGGCAAGGTGCTCCACTTTGGCGAGATCGCCGGCCGACGCGTCGAGCAGGTCAAGGGCATCACCTACTCGCTCGATGCCTTGTTAGGCGTGACGAGTGCGCCCGAGGCCACAGAGAGCGTGGTGGGCAAGTCGGAGGAGGAGTCACAGCATGCTCGCATCGACGATCGCCAGTTTGCCTCCGTCAACGGCATCGACTATACGCTTGACGAGCTGCTCGGCGACGAAAAGAGCAAATCGGCCATGCCCGACCCGGACGAGGTGAAGAAGCGCAAGTCGAAATGGACCCGATTCGTCAAGGCGTCCTACTGGAAGTCGTGGGTGAAGCGTGCGCCATCCGATCCAGCCACCGCGACCGACGTGGCGCCTTCTGCCAAGCCAACCGACTTTGACAGCGCCGCCGATGCGGATGCAGACGACGGCGACGAGGGCAGCGCAGACGCAGCGACTAAGAAACAGCCCAAGCAGATCGACGATGCCGGCATGCCGGAGCCGGACACGCCCGAAGTGCTGGGACGCTACGCCAATGTCGCATACGAGATGGGTGTGGGTGCGCTTCCGCCGCTGCTGCAGCCGCACTCGCCGGGACAGAAGGGACTCAAGGAGGGCAACAAGCTCTTCTTCTGCGTCATCTACCTCGCCCCGGGCGACTACCACCGCTTCCATAGCCCGACCAACTGGGTCGCCGAGCGCCGCCGCCACTTCCGCGGTGAGCTCTACTCGGTGTCGCCGTACATGGCCAACCGGCTGTCGAACCTGTTTGTGCTCAACGAGCGCGTGGCGCTGCTGGGTCGCTGGCGCCACGGCTTCTTCGGCATGGTCCCCGTGGGCGCGACCAACGTGGGTTCGATCCGCATCAACTTTGACAAGGCGCTGCGCACCAATGTGCGCATGCAGCGCTACCTGGCGGGCACGTACTCCGAGGCGTCGTACTCGGGCGCCAGCAAGCTGCTTGGTGGCCAACCGCTGGGCGCGGGCGATGAGATGGGCGGCTTCCTGCTCGGATCGACCATCGTGCTCGTCTTCGAGGCGCCGAGCGACTTCCGCTTCGACCTCAAGCCGGACCAGAAGATCAAGGTCGGTGAGCGCCTCGGCGATATCCGACCGCCAAGCCGCGAAGAGGAGGACCAAGACAGGAAAAACGGCAGACAGGTTTGAACAACGAGGGCCGTCGGAAACACACTGCTATACCCTGCGCGCGCGCTGTCGTTCAACACGCGCGGCGAGCGCAGCATGTAATCACCCACACCGGCTACGGCCAACGCCGCCGGATCGCGGTCAATCTGAAATCATACACTGTCTGGAACACAGTTCGCGGGTGACAATGATCGTTCAGCGGCTGAAAGCCAGGTGTTCGTAGAGGTACAGATGCGGCGCAAAAGCAGCAAGGCGCGAATCAGACGCGCGCCCCAAGATCGTGTAGGAGGTCGTCCATAGTTTGGCGCAGCTGGTTCTGCATCTCTGGCGTTGCTTCCAGACCCTTGATTGCCTGTGATACAAAGCCACAAAGCGAGTGTTAGTGCGTATCTCGTTGCTATGGGCATGCGGGCTGCTTACCGATTCCAGAGCGTTGAGAGACTCTCTTGCATCTTGCTGAATAGCATTGGCCCTCTTCTGGGTCTGGAGCAGTGTTGCGTGAATGTCGTTGTTCTGCTTTCTGACTTGGTCGAGTTCCTGCTTGAGCTGGTTGACCCTTCGTTGCTGGTCTGGGATGGCACGGGCCGAGATGGCGGTATCGAGGTCGAGTTCTTTTCGCCAGACGTCCTTCAGCTCTTCCGCTCCCTCGGCGTAGCCTGCATGGAACCTCGCGTCTGCCTCGTGCGCAAGTCGGTGTAGCGAAGCCAGCTTGGCTTCGAGCTCGTTGGACTCGATCAGTTTCTCGCTCTCGTCGATGATCGCCTCTTTGAGCTGGCTGACGAATTGCATGCGTAGCGCTTCCACCGACTCGACGTCAATGTGCGGCAACGCTTTCGCAAAGCTACTCGCCGTAGCCCTGTGTTCGATCAGATCCAGGAAGCGGAAGAGTGCCTGGCGTAGTCGGTCCAATCGAACGTTTTCGTCGAGGGGTGCTTCGCTACGCCGCGCCTTCTTGCGAGGCTCCACCTCAACAGCTTCGCCCGACGAACGACTCTTCCTCCCACTCTTTGCTGGATTGGACGTGCCTCCGACTGCTTCTTCAACAGCAGCAACCTCTTCAACTACCTCCTCGCTCCCTGATTGTGTTGAAGCGACCGGCGCGGTGGCTGGTGATGTTTCGACATCGCGAATCTCTTTCCGGAACGCAAACGACGTCTCGCGCTCTTCGTCCTGCTGCTCCTGCTCGATCGCCACCTGTTCATCCGTCTTGTGCCCCTCCGAAGCAATTGGCTCTTCCGACGACATGACTCCGGTGCGTTACGCCCGCAAAGCGCTCGAATCAGTGGCGATGTAAAATTTCGTTGGTCGAAAGGACGTGGTGATGCAGTCGCAGTTGCTACGATGTTCCGACGCTGTGGTCTTTGTGGCGATTGGGTTGGACGTCGTGGTGGTGGTGATGCCAAGACGGTGCAGTTGGCGAATGGGTCTTCGAGATGGTGGAGGCAGCCAACGCTCGAAATTCCGCATCGCAACCCTTTCAAGCCCTGCATGCGATGTTGTTCTCCACCACGCGCGACGCGACCCTAGATTGTTTTCAACTCAAGTTTGTTAGGTCGCCCACGCAACACTTCCCGATTTTTCCGCTCCATCTCTCCATCTCTCCCTCTGAACCCAGTCTTTCCTGAGACACAACCTCGACGTGACTATGATGCATTGCAAACAAACGGCCTCTATAAACAAGCTGATGTGATTCTGCAAGGGCTGGAGAAGCCGCTTAGCTACCACGACCTGGCGTGCACGGGGCAGTCCCTGCCGCGTTTGAACCACGAGTCAATGCAGCCTCGGTGGAAGTAGCACAGACAGGGCAACCGGGCGATGGTGCTGTTGGCGACAAAGTCCTCCATGCAGATGGAGCACTCCTTGCCGACGATGGGCGAGTTTTCGGGCAGCCTGTACACCAGATATCGGCCGCCCTGCATGCTTCCACCGCCTCCGTTTTCGAGGCAGTTGCGCACGTGTGCCTCCTGCTCTTCGCTGCCGCCGAGCTGCTGGAGCGAAGTCGAGCAGACGGGGCACTCGGTGAGCTCGCTGGCGCGACTCGAGACGTCGCTGGGCGGTGCGAGCGTCGACACGAATCCGCCCTCGTCCAGCTGGGTTTCGGCGCCGCTGCGACTCGACGGATCGCCAGCCGCTCGCGTGCGCGATGCGGTCATGACCGCCTCTGCGCCGCGCGTGTTCTGCAGCTGCGGCGGCAGCTGGAGCTCGGCATGGCAGCTGTTGCAGATGCGCGTGGGCGCCAGCACTTCCGACGCTGCCATGCCGGGCAGGCTCGGGTCGACCACAATCTCGGCCAGCCGAAGCTGGGCGCGCTTGGATGAGCACGCGTCGCAGAAGATGCGTCCGCAGCGTCGGCAGTGGTGCTTGCGGAGGAAGAAGGTAAAGTGACGACCGCACCCTCTGCAGTCGCGCGCCTCTTCGTCGCGCTCCCACTGCGGCTGCAGATTCTGCTCGCGCATCGCCGGGCCTTGACGCAGCGCCACCTTGTTCGGTGCCTCGTTGGTGGGCACACGGAAGTCGCGGCTCGCGGCCAGATCGGCGCTGCGAGCGGCTGCGAGCGAGGTGCCCGCCTCGGACGGCTCGGTTCTGCTGCGCATCAGCGAGGCGGCACTGCTCTGCCGCTGCGAGATCGCAGGTCGCGACAGCGTGCCGGACGTCTCGCCGTTGACCATACGCGTGAAGACGGAAGCTCCGTCGTCCTTGTACGAGTTTGGATAGATGAACTCGTCGTCGTCGTCACCTTCGTCGTCGTCGTCGTCGTCCAATCCGGCAGCCTCCCGCAGCTGGCCGAGCTGAAGTGTGAACTCCTTCCGGAGCTCCTCGGCGCGGCTCCTGCGCTCGACGTCATCGTCTTCGAACGCGGCGCGAAGCTCGGTGATAGCCATGTAGAGACGAGCAATGCGTCTGGCCAGCTCGTCGCGATCGGCACCCATGGCATCAGCTGGCGTCGCACCGGCAGCCGCACTCGAGCCTGCCAGCGCCCTCGCCCGGCTGACGTAGTCGGCGTCGGGACCCAACTGAGAGCATTCGAGCTTGGCGGCCTCCTGCGCCGCCATCATGGCAGCAGTCGACAGGCCCTGGCTGCCAGATCCGTACGCCGCATCTTCGTCGCCGGACAGCTCACTTGCACCGGAAGCAGCGCCTTCGCACGCTTCGAGGTCATCGCCGAATTCGATGTCAAGACGGCGTCGCATGACGCGGACCCATCGCCTACGTCGAACCCAGCCGCTGGCTGAAGCCTCCTGGTCGGCCTGTGCGTTGGCCAAGCCCGCGCCGCCTGTCAAAGCTCGGGTGACCGAGGCGCTGAGTCCGCGGCCCTCGAGCAGGCGTTCGAGCGGCGGCGGTGGCTGAGAAGACCACTTGTCGTCTAGCGCATCAAAGGACTGGGCGTACTGCCAGCCTTGCTCAACGTCGACCAGAGGATGAGTGGTATCGAGCTGCCA
Organism: Moesziomyces aphidis; assembly: GCA_000517465.1. Classification (NCBI taxonomy): domain Eukaryota; kingdom Fungi; phylum Basidiomycota; class Ustilaginomycetes; order Ustilaginales; family Ustilaginaceae; genus Moesziomyces; species Moesziomyces aphidis. Next base: position 452,705 of record AWNI01000042.1, read on the forward strand.
CTCGGAGAGCCAGAAGTGCGAGCTCTCTTGTTCGGCGCCGTCGACAGCGGTCGAGGCGGCAGCACGACCGGCATGACGAGCATGCAGGACGGACTCGGGAGTGGGCGTGCTGGCCATTTCGTCTTCTTGGGTGGACTGCGAGCTCTGGCCGCGCTGGGATGCAGCCATGGCAGCGCGACGTCGTGCGGCGGCTTGGCTGGTGCGCACGCGAAGGCGAAGCTTGTAGGGGAGCTTGCGAGATGGTAAAGCGACATCGTCCTGACGCATTGGCGAGTGTCGTGTGCGGCTGGGAGCGAGGGGGCCGGGCGGCATGGAGGTGGGCGAACGTCGGTCGGGCTTGTGGGCGCGTGCTGCGCTGGAAGAGCTCCATCTTGGTTTTGCGCCGTTCATGGCGAGCGTCTGGAGACGCGTGTCGAGGCGCTGGTTCTCGTGGAGCACGACGGGAAGGGTGGTGTGCAAGGCGAGAGGCTCGTACGGACCGCGGCCCGGAATGATCTGTCCGGGCGCGGTGGAGGCGGTGCCGGTGAATTTGGCAGCATTCCATCGGTCGGCCTCGTAGCGCTCGAGGACTTCGCAGATGTAGATCTCAAAGGTGGCCGCGGCGACATCGAAGGCGGTCTCGCCGGCAGCGTTGCGGATGAATGGATCGGCGTGGTACTTTGCCGTGAGGTGGCGGACGACAGGCAGGTGGCCCTTGGACGCAGCGTTCATGAGTGGAGTCCAGGCGCCTCTGCCGCCCTGAGCGTCGACCTCGGCCTGACCACGATCGATGAGGACGCGGACGAGGTCGAGATAGCCGCGGCTGCAGGCGTTGTGGAGGGCGGTCCAGCCATCGGAATCCTTTGCGTTTGCATTTGCGCCCTGGGCCAGGAGGAGGGAGGTGGCGGAGAGCTTGCCGGCCATGGCCGCCTTGTGGAGAGTGGTCTCGCCTTCACGGTCCTCCATTTCGACGATGGCGCCCGCCTCTGTGATGAGCCAGCGGATGATGTCGGTCTGACCTTCCCTGGAGGCAAAGTGAAGCGGCACGAGCCCGTTGCTGGGATTGGGATCGTTGGCGAGGGCAAACATCGAGGTTGCAGGGGAGCCTTCGGTTGCGGAACAAGTGGCTTCGAAGAACGCTTGAAGATCCGGAAGGGAGCCACGACTGCAGAGCTCAGCGAGCTTGTCGTAGTCGATGCTCGCTGCTTGCGTGGGTGGATGAGCTGGGTCGACAGGTGGTTGTTGTGCGCTCGCGGTCTCGGTAGTGACGACGGCTGGGTTAGAGGAAGTGGCAGCTTCGTCATCGATCGAAGGGGTATCTGCTTGTACGGGACCCGGCAGAGAAGCAGCAGAGGGCGCTCCATTTGCTTCTGGCAGTGTGGGCTGGTCTTCCGGATCGTCGGCATCGGTGGTGCCTGGGTATACGAAGTTTTCTTCATCGTCGTCGTCGTCCGAAGCCTGGTCAGTGGCCGACAGCTCGGCAGACTTTGTCTGTGCGTTCTGGTCTTGGATGACGTCCCGCTGTTCTTCAGCGTCAGTGTTGCCATTTGCGCGCTCCGTCGGTGCATCGTCGTTGCGGATCGTTTCATCGCCTTGGTGATCATCCTGCTCAGCCGGTGAGGCCGGGGCGGTGTGGGACTGATTAGCGGAGCTGTATGCACTGGATAGTGGGTCCTGGAAATCGTTGCCGAACGAAGAGACCTGGAGCGTCTCTTGAGCTTGTCGGGAGGGTTTGAAGACCGAGGCATTGGCAGAGAGCGTGCTGGACGATGGCTTGCGCTTGGGCTGCTGGGACGATGACGCCCAGGCGAGATCGAGGTTTTCGGCCTCGTACGGAGAGAATGCTGGCCTTTGTGTGCTGGGTTTGGAGCCGAAGGAAGAGTCTTTGCGCGAGATTCTGGTGGAGAGGCCGGCCGAGGGGAAGCCGGAGTTGTCTGCAGAGGTATGGTCTGTGTGCACGGCCCTCAGATGGGCGGGAGCATGCATGCTGGCGCTAGCACCGCCGTTGGCGTCGTCGCGAGGTGTACGAGCGGGTGGGCTAGGAGGAGTGACGACGTCGGCCCAAACGTCGTGAGACGGGGCTGTGGCGACGTCATCGTGGTTGGACGAACCCGGATCCGTATCCGCCATGCTTTGAATGTCGATGTGAACTGTAGGAAGAAAGGATTGGTGGGGTTGACTCTCACGACATCAGCGCTTGCTGTGGGGCCCTAAAAAGTGTCGCTTTGGCTGAGCTTTGCGAAGTGGGCATGCGTGCGGGCGTGTCACACACACACACAC
>AWNI01000042.1:455063-495032 GCA_000517465.1 Moesziomyces aphidis
CTGCCTGCCTGCCTGCCTGCCTGCCTCTCGGAGCTGGCTCGACTTGGCACTGCTCTGAGCTGTAGCTGCTGGTGGGCGCTTCCAGTCTAATTTGCACAATCCAATCTGCCAACCTGCAGCTCACTTGGCCATGCGCATATTTTCTTGGTCTCGGACTCTGCAGATTCAGACACGCACCGCGCCGCTCCGGCACTGCTCCTGCGCCACAGCCGTGAACGCGCACCCTCCGACCGACACGCGTGTGAGCCCGACGTGGGGCAGCCGGCCTCTCCGAGAGCAAGCGTGGGCGACCAAAGGCCAGTCAGTGTTCGAGTGTTCGAGTGCTCGCGGCTGCATCTCCCACCGCGCCTCATTCCACACTCCTGCCGCTCCGTTGCCGCCTGCTCCTGGCGCATCGCTCGGGCTGGTCCTGCACATCACCCCTTTGCAAAGAGGCCCTTCGACATCGGATGCATCCCGCTAGACACTAGACTGCCGTGTGAATGCGATGTGATTGTGATCGCGAATGCAGATGTGTATGTGATTGCTTCGAGAGTGTCAGGCGGAACGAGCGTCGGAACACGAGCGAGGACCATCGAGGCTGCTTGCGACGCGATGCGAGCTGAAGCGAAGCCGCCAGTCGAGCCGACGATGGACACCGAATACGCCCAGTTTCGACGGCACTCGCGCTCCATTTCCTCGGCGCTCTCCTCTCTTCACTCGGCCCCAGTGGCTCGCCGGCCATTCTCTTTTCTCTCATTCCCTCCCCATCCTCTGTCTTGATCACATCCCACTTCCCTCCCGCCCTTCATATCACGCTCGTTGCACTTCTCGTTCGGAATCCACCACCCTCTGCTTTCGTCTTCTTGCCCACAGCCCTCCAATCGTGGACGCCGGTCGTTCTTCGCATCTCCACGCTCGTTTGCAAATCAGCATATCTTTGGCCTCGACACACGTTCGCTCGCCGTCACCGCCTGCGACACGTTCCCAGTGCCAGTCCTGGATCGAACTAGTCCCCATCGTTCCCCTCGGCCTTACTCTGTGAAAGGCTTCAGCGCAGCCACACACCGCGCCACCACTTGCGCTTCATAATGGCGCCACCTGCTTGGGCCGGCGAGTCCTCGTCCAGCATAGCCTTCTCCACCAACCCGCGCGACTCTCGTGTCGTCAGCATCTACGACAAGTACTTATACGATCCCAAAGACCTCGAGTCCTCCGACCCTCGCCGCCGTGAACTCGCTCGCAAGGCGAGTCAGCTCAAGCTTCACGGCCGTCCCGTCAATGCTCTCGACGCAAACGGCCTCCGGTCCGTAGACAGTGCCAACTCGCGCTCCCCACAACGCAAGAGCATCGCCTTCTCCCACAACACAAAGCTCGCAGATGGTCGCACCGCTGCTTCCGCCACCGCCCCTTCCAACGGCACCAGACAGCACCCTCAGCCATCCTACCACGCTTCCGCATCCTCGGAACGCTTCGACGAAAGCCACGATCGAGACTCGGGCGCTTTTGGTCTCGGTTTAGGCATGTTGGGCGGAAGCGACTCCGAATCCGATTCCGACAGCGACGACGAGAGGCGAAAGGCGCCAAGGAACAAGGCGCTCGATCAGCTCAAACACAGCGCCGAACTCACTCGCTCCGACAGCTGGACTGATCGCGCAGTAGCAGTCGGCCATCGCCCTCCCGACAACGCCTCCCAAAACCCGCCCTCGCTCAAACTCATGGCGCTCAAGTCGGCAAAGAATGGCGGCGACGCATCGCGCACCTCCCAAGACGACCGCCGCAGCAGACTCACGGCGCAGGACAACTTGGTCGATCGCACCTCTCGACACGGCAGCACGATCGGCTTCGGCGGCTCTCACATCGACGACCACCCAGACCCTCGAGCACAAGCCAATCAGCCGCCCTCCAAGCATCTCAGCGCCCGCGCCGCTTTGACCAAGCAGCTCGGTCTCGCATCCCCCAACCCAGAGGCAAATGGCCACGCACATCCCAACAGAGGGCCCTCTCCCGCCCACTCGTCCGGTCCGCACGACTATTTCGATAATCGCGCTCCCAACGTCACACAGCCTCGTCCAAACCAGCGAAGCGCTGGTCCGCCTCCCATCGACGTTGCCCGCGCTCAGAACGGCCTCGGAGGCCGTCCACAAGACGTTCGAGGCGCTCCTTCGCCTATGGGCTCACATCACGGTTCCGTCTCGACTCCCACCAGCGCAACACCTCTTCGATCGCCAGGTTACAGCGCACACGGCATGCCGTCGCCCAACCATCCCAATGCCGGGGTAGCCCCACCGCCCAACGTGCTTCAGCGAGGCCCACCTTCACCTTACGACCAACGCGGGGGTCCTGTGGGCCCTGGCGGCCCTGGCGGCCCCGGTGGCCCCCCTCAATACGGCCCGCGCGATGGCAACCCACGTGCGGGCCCCGGCCCCGGTCCCGGCCCCGGTGCTGGCCCACCGCACCCTTCGTCGCTCCAGGCTGGCAACCATGCGCGACCGCCTCCGGGCCAGTATCCGCGACAGGCTGGTCCCCCAGGCCCCAATCAATCCTTTTCTGACGCACCCGGCCCGTCCAAGCGCCAGTCGCTCTTCCGCCGTTCCATGGCCATGCTTGGCGGAGGGCCCCAGGCGGGTCCTGCCGGCTATGGTCAGCAACGTGGCGGGCCGCCGCAAAAACGCCAATCGCTCTTCCGACGCAGCATGGCCATGCTCACGGGCAACAACGCTGGGCCCGCGCCCCAGCAGCGTGGGCCGCAGATGCCCGTGCCCGCACCGGCGCGCGCTCCCGCCGCACCGCGCGTCCAGGGCTTGCAGAACGACTTTGAAAAGCCGGACCACCCGCGCAAGTCGCAGTTCCTCGGCGCCGGCGGCGAGGGTGCCGAGTGGGACACCAACGGCGAAGGTGCCAAGTTCTGGCGCCGCTTCTCCATGGCTCAGAAGACCGCCGGCACGCACAAGGTCGAGGACGGCAGCCGCGCCTGGATGGCGTCCATGGCGAGCGGCAGGCGCAAGCTCATCGTCATGGGCTTCATTGCGCTCGTGACGCTGGTGGGCATCATCGTGGGTGTGATTGTGTGGCGCGAGATCGTGTCGCCGTCGGGATCGACGTCGGACGAGCCTACGGCGGTGTACAAGGCGAACCTGGGCGCCAAGGACAACCCGGCGGGCACCACCACCAAAGCAGCCACGTCCACCTCGCGAAACGCAAAGGCGACGGCCACAGCGAGCTCGAGCTCGAGCTACTACAACCGCGCACTGGCCGACGGACCGAGCGACGAGGGCTCGAATCTGCATGTGCGACGTGCGCTTGCCCACGAGCTCGTCACACCCCGACGCAGGAGACGCCACTTTGGTCAGTCGGCGCCGGTGCAGCCTGTCAACAGCCAGCGCTCGCTCGCCGAGCTCGACTGAAGCTTGCCATCCCTGCTCTCTCTTTTCTCTCACACACTCTCTCTTTTCGTTGCACTTGTCTCTCACGCGGTCAACACCGCCGCCGCACTCCTTGCTGTTCTTCGTGTTTTCCCCGCAATCTCCACATTCGTTTTTCTTCGCACAAGCTGCTCGGCGAGTGGGCCCAGTGTGGAGAGGGAGATGGTATCGATTGTGAAGAGGTTACGCGGGAGGTCTGGGTGGCAGGTTGAGCTTCTTTTCGATGAAGCTTGTGATTTCGCCAAAGCGGTGGCTGAGGATGTTGATGGGAGCCACGTCGTCTGGTCATGAGGACGTGAGGAGGTGAGGAGGGGGAGGGGATTAGGATTTTGGTCTTGCATGAGTGTGATTTGGGGTGGGGTTGACTTACCGACTGGGGTGATTTTGCCGAAACGCTTGAGGGGGACGGAATCACCGCGTTCGAGAATGTGACGATGGTCAGCGGGCGCGAGCACCTTGGACTTGGTGTAGTACCACTTTTTCTTGGCGAGTTCGGCGGTGGGGTCGATGCGGGGCATTTCATTGTAGCCGACGATGTTGACGACGGCTTTCACCTGGGTCTCGACATCGCGTGCCTGGATCAAGCTCGTGAGTACGTCGCATCCGGTTCCGAAGCCGATCATGACGATTTTGGTGGCGGTGGATGCGCGCGCCAGCGACACGATGTTATCCCAAACGAACGCCGCGGCTTCATTGGCTTCCGCGATGCGGTCGGTGTCGTCGGAGAGCGCTGCGCGCGGCATGGCATCGTGCGCGTGCGGTTTCACCGCGCGGAATTCGCGCATGATGTTCATGTCCACCAATCCGTACGCCTTGTCGCGCACATACGACATGACGAGACTCGATGCATCCACCAGCCGCATCGCCTCGCCCTCGATCGTCGAACCCAGTCGAGGCCGTCCCGAACGCAGATTGCCCATATCGTGCACAAAGAACACCACCGTCGCAAAACGCTCCAGAATGCCCTCGGAACATAGCACCTGGCCGGAAAAGTGGACGTCCGCCTCCGGCAGAGGCACCTCGAAGAGGTCGAAGCGGTCGGAGAGCACCGAGTTGCGGTACTCGCTGAGCAGGTCCTCGATGCACACCGACGGCGGCGCATCGTGCGTGTCAAAGTCGACATCGTCCGCCTCAAGGTCCGGCACCTTGAGCGACTTCCAGTAGCGCTGGTGGAAGCGGCACACCTCGCGCACCGTGTTGGCCGCGATCGTGCTCGCCACCGTCTCCTTGGGCTCGACCGTGCGGCGCGCGAGAATCACCTCGGTCACAGCGTGCGCACTGTCGGCAACCGCATCGGGGTTGTATCCGCCCTCGAGCACCACAGCCACCTTGCCGTCGCAGAGCGAGGTGAGTGCATGCGTCATCTGCGCGTACCCGCCGGGCGTGACGCGGCTTTCGCCGATAGGGTCGCCCTCGGCAGCATCAAAGCCCGCCGAGATGATCACAAAGTCCGGCGCGAACTCGAGCGCGATGGGCATGACCAGGTGGTGGAATGCGTACATGTAGTCGGCGTCGCCCATGCCTTTTGTAGGCCAGGGCACGTTGACGGATTTGCCCTCTCCCGGTCCCGTACCGGCGCTGTCGTAGTTGCCGTACTTGGAGCCCGGGTAGAAGGCGCCGCCCTCGTAGCGGTGGAGCGAGACGTAGAGCACTTCTGCGTCGTTTTCAAACGCGCGCTGCGTGCCGTTGCCGTGGTGGACGTCCCAGTCGAGGATGAGGATCTTGCGGATGGTCTGCGGGTACTTTTGCTGCAGGTAGCGCGTGGCTACGGCGACGTTGTTGTAGAAGCAAAAGCCCATGCTCTTGTTCGGCTCGGCATGGTGTCCCGGTGGGCGGACGATGGCGAAGCCGTTGCGGATGCGGCCCGACGCAATCGCATCGCACAGCTCGATGGCGCCGCCGCACGAAAGCCGCGCAGCGAAGGCCGAATGCTCGTTGATGTACAGCGAGCTGAGGTTCTCGAGCCTCGGCACCTGCTCCTTGATGATGTCCGGATGGTAGAGTGCCGTGCGTTCGACGCCGTCCCAGATGCCCTGGTCGTGGACGAGCATCACTTCGTCCTTGGTGACCTCTCTGATCTTGATGCGCTTCATGTGCTGGAGCAGCGAGTTCTCCTGCAGCTTGCGAAAGATCTTGTAGATGCGCACGGGTCGCTCCGGATGCTCCGGGTCGATGGGGTTGGAGTGTAACATCATCTCGGACGAGTAGACGTAGCCTGTGCGGAACTCGTCGAGCGCGCCAGACGCCTCTTCGCGCGCGCCAAGACCGATGCCGTTGGTCATGCCGACGAGATCCCGATCATCGCTGCTGTTGGACGAGGTGGTGACCGACATGGCCGGGGTGAGGTTGGTGAGTGAGCCGGCGGGCGAGTGTGCTTGGCGCCCGGCGGCGTACGTGGAAGCGGACGGCATGGCTACATCGTCGTCGTCGATGACAACGATGGCCCGCTGACCGTTGGTCCACTGCGCTGAGCGCGACGACTCGGCCATGACTGCAGGTCTCGTCTGCGAGGCTGAATGCACCGCGTCGGTTGGTGTTTGATGTGCCTAGGCTGGCGTGCCGACGCGATGGCTGAGTCGATGCGCTCCTGCGACTCCGGAGGGACAGAGCCAGATCTGTCCACGGTGACAGGGTGACAGGGCTAGGCTCGATGATGATCGTCAGAGAAGAGGAGGTGCGTGGCATATGCTGTGCCGGCAAGGTGGATGGGGGAAGAGTGGAGAGATGAGAGCGATTGGCAGATTGACACGCCGGGCGCGTTTTTTGAAGGGCTCGGATTTTGGACCCTTGGAAATTGCGTCCGGCTGTAGCAGTCCGCACTCATCTCGGCGACCTCACAGGCCTCAATCACGGACGGTGCACATGCGCATGGTTGAGCCAGATACTAGTGGATTGGGTGGCTACCGGGCACGCTCAGTCGAATGGAATGCGACGTACTCCGGAGCCAAAGGGCTTCTCGCCGAGCATAGTGGAGCTGAAACCTTGCTGGCGCTTCTTCTTCTTCTCCTCCTCGGCTGCTGCGAATGCGCTGGGGATGGGGATGCCGCAGCAGTCGCCCCATCCTGCCGCCTGACCCTCGCCGGTGCCGTGTGGGTGGCCTGCCGGATGGATGTGGCCGTGTGCATCCTCCTCGACGTCGTCCTCCTCCACTTGGCCTGGCGCCGCCTCGGGGAATCGGAGGAGGCTGCCAAAGAAGATGTGCTGTGCGATGGGCAGCTTCTTGAGCACCTCTGCGCGGTACATCTTGATCATGCCCTCGTTGACCTTGGCCCAGGATTTTGCGCCCGAGATGTCGTCGAGCATGGGCGAGTGCCAGCGGAGCGAGGCGGTCTTGACCGAGTTGATAAACTGAATGCAGGCGAGGTACATGTACTTGGGAGCGAACTCGTCGACGATCTCGGCGTCGTGGATGGCCTTGGGACGCAGATGGCGGTGGTTGCTGAGCTGGCCGGCGCCCCAGAGGAAGGGGAGGAAGTGGTAGTCGTCGAGGCCCCACACGCCGTGGCTGCCTGCGGGCTCGAGCCAGTAGGAAGACTGGATGTCGCGCATCACCTGGATGTAGCTCCAGAATACGCGCAGCACGATCGCCGGGCCGTCTTCTGGTAAGCGTAGGATGCGCAGCTTGCACAAGCAGAGACTGGGAGGAAGACGAGGAACGAAGAGCCTGTCAGCACAACGTGCATACAAGCGTGGTAGTATGAGGATGATTCATTGTACTTACAGCCAACAAGCCATGTTGAGCTCCATGCCGCTGCCGTAGTCGATCCTCTTCTCGTTGCCCCAGCTTTCCTGGAAGTAGACGGCGAGTTCCGAGCGAGCTGCTGCTGCTGTGTCCGAGTCGCCACCCAGATCGGGGATGGAGCGATGCAGCCTGTCGTTGGCGTCGCGGATCTTTGCGTAAAAGGTGCGGAAGGCAGGATTGCCGAATCGGGAGGAGCCGATGGAGGCGTCGGGAGGCGTGGCTTGGCGAATCGCCTTGACCTCTTCGAGCACGTCGAGGATGGCGCGACATGCAGGCGATACCGCGANGGAGCCGATGGAGGCGTCGGGAGGCGTGGCTTGGCGAATCGCCTTGACCTCTTCGAGCACGTCGAGGATGGCGCGACATGCAGGCGATACCGCGATATCGTCCGTCAGCATCTTGCCAACCACGCTGGTGTTGCAGACACGAATGAAAGCGAGGATCTCGGCAAATGCACTGGAGCTTTCGAATCGTTGCAGCGAAGCCGGCGAGACGATACGCTTGCGCGGCGCCTCGAAAGTGTGATCCGACATAGCTACGGTCTCGATGTCGCTGGAAGATGCTTGTGATTCTGTGGAGGCTGATGCAGCAGCGGAGGAGGCGATGGTCAAGCTGCCAAGGCTCGACGAAGAGGAGCTGGACGTCGAGGGCTCGCGGAGCTTGGACACAAGCACCTCCTTGGCGGCATCTTGGACGGGCGCCTGGAACTCTGTTGGTGCCATGGTGATTGCTGTGGGATCCTTCGAAGCGACGCTTGAATGGATGTGGTTGAGGAGGTGTTGTCAGGGCCGTGAATGCTCAGCAGCTTTGCGAGGGGTGACTTTGCTGCTCCACACCCACGCGCCAGGGCTGAGGCTCTTCTCGCCACGCCAAGGGTCCTCACTCTTCCCTCGGCGCGGATTTCGGAGTTTGGGCGTGGAAAAAGAGATAAATATGTTTGACCTTACCGACTAACAGTTCTGAATTTTGAATCGCAGTTTCTCGTCAGGGTCCATCCGAGCGTCTCCGCTGAGCTCAGCGATCTTCTGGCCGCCGCTCCACTTTCTTCGCCGCAAAGGTGCAAATATAGCACAGAAGGAGATGCTGCGAGATGCAGCGTTAGCTCATGCTCAACGGCAAGACTGACTGCCCGAGGGCCCGTCTGCAGGTGCTCTGGCTTCCAGGACGTCCCTCTTCTCCTCCTTCTACCACCAACTAGACTGGAGGCCAAAACCACGATGATCACCTCGGCCGCTCGCACCACCACGCTCTCCCGAGCGACATGGTCAACACCGCGCCCCAATAGATGCACGGTTCTGCATCATCGATGCTACGCCAAGGCAGCCGATGCGGTGCCAGGACTTGGTGCCAAATCGGCTGCGGACAAAGCGAGCTCATCGCAAGGCGGACAGCAGCAGTGGCAGCGCAAGCAGCCGTTGGCAACCGCACAGACGCTCACGCTCTTCTCTGAAACGCCGCAGGGGCTGCTCATCGCGTTGCGGTCCACGCTGCAGAGCATGACATCGCTCGCGGCTAGGCTTGGGCCAGCACCCAACGCCAATGCAACACCCAAGCCCGGTCACCACGACCACGTCCTGCTCTATGCGCTCAGCAAGGATCTTCCGTCCCAGTACCTCAGCGAAGCCGTCTCGATCCTGCGAGGACCCGACCCAGCTCCAGATGCATCCACCTCATTTTCACGCAAGCACGACAGCGGGCTCACCGCCGCCCAGGTCGCCGCCAAAGAGGCCGAGGCAGCACAGACGCACGCAGCAGGTGCAGACGCCGAGGCTGCAGCGGGCGCACGCATCGCTCGCGTCGGCATCCTCTCGTCGCCGCTGCCCTCGTCGCTCATCCCAGCAAACGCCATCGAGCCCGGCTCGACTCCCATCGCCTCTCCGACGCTCTACTCTGCCGCACTCTCGCTTTTGCCGGGCGTCAACGCAATTCCGTTCCGCTCGACCATCCCCGGTCGTGCCGAAGTTGCCGTGGGCCGATGGATGGACCGCAAGCCGTCCTGGCAGCAGGGCGCCGAGCGTCGAGCCGACCTGCTCGACGACGGCAACGGTGCACTCCCCGGCGGCAGCCGCGACTGGCGCGACATCTGGGGCCGCGAGAATCTCGAGGGCAAGGTCCCCGCAGGGCTGGAAACGCTCGATCCGAACTCGGCGGCGTCGTTCATCTTCTTCTCCGACACCTCGCCGCACGGCCTCATCGAGGGGCTTGCGACGCAGTTCCCCGCGAGCTCCGTGCTGGGTCTCTCGGCACCACCAACGCCGTTTGAGACGGGTCGCGATCAGACGCTGCTCATCTCACTGCCCCAGGGCGGCGCAGGCGTGCAGCCGCACAGCAGCATCCACGCGGACGGCGCCGTGGGCGTGGCGCTCGTCGCGAGCAACGATGCACGTGATGCAGACCATCTACCCATCCCCAGCATCACGACAAATTTTGAGGGGCTCAAGCCCTTCGGTCCGCGCAGGGAGATCACGGCGGCGCAAGGCAATATCATCTCGAATCTCGACGGTGCGAATGCGGCACAGCAGTTTCTGCGGGATATTCAGACAAGGTCACATCCTCTCGACACCGAGTCGAGTAGTGTCAAGGGAGAGGGAGTCGAGGAGCAGGCGCAGAGCATGTCGGAGCAACAGGCTCGTCAGATTGCGGCGCGCGTCAAGAAGGAGGAAGACTTCTTCATCGCCGTCTACGCGGACAAGTCGGGCACCGACCAGCCGCTACTGCTGGCACAGATCCTGTCCGGCCATCCATCGCGCGGCACACTGTCCGTCGATACGCAGGTCGAGCTCGGTCCAGGACCAGGCCAACCGCAGGGAACGATGAAGACGTACGCGCAGTTCTACCAGATCGACCCAGCGTTGGTGTCGACCGCGGCACCAACGGGCGATGAGGTCAGTGCGCAAGTCAAGCTGCTCAGTCCCAGTGCGATCGAGATCCCCGGTCCGGATCCGAGCGTGTGGGTCACTCCCAGGTTCCTCTTCCTCTCGCTGCCCGCGTCCAACGACCAGCGTCCCAAGCCAGAACAGCCCAAGCCAGCACAGGGAAAGGTCAAGCACCAAGTCATGGCACTGCCCAATCTCTTCGTCGCGGCCTCCGAGCGCGGTTGGATCGCAGGCAAGGGCCAAAGCGTCACAGACTCCAGACAAACTCCCCTGCTCGGCCTCAACAGAGACGCATCCTCCATCGTCACTTGCACCGTCCCACTCGCCAAAGCAACCCTCTCCCTGCGCGCCTCGAACAACTAGACTGCCAATCTTATACTTGCAAATCACATCCGCGTGCGAGTATTGTCGAGTGAATGGAATTGCGCGCCAAACGACGTCTAGCGGAACATTCGGAGATATGCGAGCAGCAGTGCACCTGCACCCGTAGCCACACCGACCAGATACTAGGCAGTCCAAGAGAAAGCATGTCAGTCACTTTGGCCTTGTCATCTAAAGCACCGGCTAGCTTGGTATCGACTTACCTGGAGTACGTTGAATTTGGCGCTCTGGATGCTTGTCCTCAGACCGGCGATTTCGGACTCGATGCGCGTATCGACCTCCTTGATCTTGAGCGCATGCACGGCCGACTCGTCGCGGATGCGGCCCTTTTCGAGGTTGAGATCGAGTCTCACACCCGCCGTGGTGCGCGTGATCTCCTCCCTGAGCCGCTGCTTGAGCTTCTCGACGTCGGCCATGAGGCGTTCGTTTTCGCTCTTCATGAGCGCAAAGTCGTTGCGTTCCAGCAGCTGCAGCTCGGACTTGAGGCGCGTAAAGTCGACCTTCTGCGTGTAGTTGTTCTGGTCGCCTTCCTCGCGCGTCACGAGGCCCTTGGCGAGGTTGGTGATGCTCTCGTCGATCACGTCGCGCAGCGCCTCCGTCAGCACGTCCGCCTGCTCGCGCGACACGCCCGACGCCTCGAGGCGCTGCGCAAACGCCTGCGTGTCAAAGTGGTGCGACGTGTACAGCGACGAGGTTGTCGAAAAGCTCTTCGAGTACGAAGGCTGCGTCGACGACGAGGAGGAAGACGACGGCGATGAGAAGACGCGCGCTGGCAGAGGATGCGGCGAAGGAGGCGGTGGCGCCTGCGAGTTGACGTACGATGCAGCAGAGGGCGGAGGTGGCGACGACGNCGCGCGCTGGCAGAGGATGCGGCGAAGGAGGCGGTGGCGCCTGCGAGTTGACGTACGATGCAGCAGAGGGCGGAGGTGGCGACGACGTCCAAGATGACGACGAGGTGGACCACGCCGAGGTACTGTCGCGAATGAAGGTGCGCAGCGGCAGGGCGGACGACAGAGCGGGTGGTGGCAGGCGCGCGCGCATCCTTGTGCTGCTGGTTGCTGACGATGCCAAGCTTCGCGTGCCTGCGTGCACGAGGCCAAGCATACTCCTTGATGTCGATGCGACGTTCATCTTGGGTCCAGTGTAGGTGAGAGAGGCGAGATGGTCAACGAGAAGGAGCAAGACGGGTGGTGACACATTCTCGAGATGGCCTGGGTCGGGTGGGGCGCAGTCGGACCTCGGCTGACCCGAGGTGCGTGCCGCATCCTCCTGATCGGGAGCCGATGCTCTTCCCGATTCAAGACAGGATCGGAACGTGCTCGCCGGTTCGCGCCTGTCGAGGTGGAGAAGGGTCAGGGTCCAACCGCTGACCGCCACTACTCTGGCTCCCTTCCGACCGGCACTCATTGAGCTCGCAGCGCAAGCTAGCATCCGGCACCCATGCCTCGTGCGCCATCGCACGCTCATCGCCTCAGCTGAACACTGCGCATCGCGAGATCGCTCCCGAGATCGCTCCGCAGGGCGCCAGCGGCAGCACAGCAGCAGCATGTACCACCTCATCACCGGGCTGTACGCCGAGTGGACCAAGAAGCCGCGCTACAATGCGCTCATGGTGGGCGCTGCGGGCGTCGGCAAGTCGTGCCTGCTCGAAAAGGTGAGCACTGTCGCCACGCTCCGGTTCCAGCTCCTCCCGCTGACACCCTTCCCTCCGCTGCTAGATCAAGAGCGTCTATCTCAAGAGACCGGCACTGCCGCCAAATCGAGTCGCTCCAACCGTCGGACAGAATGGTAAGCTCGACGCTTCCCCCGCATGCAGATTGCACAAAGCGGCTGACCTCACTCACTTGTGCGCGCTGCAGTGCTCGAGCTGAGTCTGCCTCGTATTCATCTGCACTTCTGGGACCTGGGTGGCTCACCATCGGTGCGCACGCTGTGGAGCAAGTACTACGACGAGTCGGATGCCGTCGTCTGGGTCGTCGACGCGCGCCACTTTCTTCCACTCCATCGACACTCCGACAAGGTCTCTACCTCGCAGGCCCCCGATGCGGGCACAGACTCATTTGCCGCGCGTGAAGCATCCTGGAAGCTCCTGTGTAAGCCCTTCCCCTCCCTTCCCCCCAGAAATCCATCGGAGTATGCTAACGCTCATGGTGTTTGGCCGTGTGGGCTCTAGCCGAGCTGCTCATGCATCCGAGCCTCGAAGCGTGTCCGGTCCTTATTGTCGCCAACTGCGTCGACGAGTGCGAGTCGTCCGAAGGCCTGGCGCGCACAATCAAGCAGTGGTACAGCGACAAGCTCGCGTCGGACGACACGGACGTGGCTGCTGCTGCGGGGGACAACGTGTTTGCGGACGACGAGGCGTACAGAGCGCCCTCAACATCGGTGCTCGGCGAGAGAGAGTACGAGTGGGACGTGGTGCTGGCCAGCGCCTTTGACGGGTAAGCCGCCCTCACCTCCGTGCGCGTAGCGCTTGCAGCGTGAAACTGACTCTCGTTCCTTTTGATGTAGCATGGGTGTGCACGATGTGGTAGATTGGCTTGCGGGCCGGGTACAGCGCTCCGCGCCTCGCTCACAATAGCACCAGCCCGTCCCGCCGCCATGCTGTTGGTGGCCGCAGCATGATCGGATGGCTATTGGCTGCATACAGTCACGTGGGCGGTTTTTTTGGGGGGGCTAATTTTTGCCCGCCTTGCAGAGCGTGGAATCGAAGAAATTCCACACCAACATCTTTGCTTGTCTTCCTCACCACCACCACTTCGGAGAGGTAAGTTCGCACCATAAAATCGATGCGGGCGGGAAGGGGGGGCGATGTGATGCAACTCCTTTTCACACGGGTAGACCGGGCGTCCTGCAAGATGCCCGGGCTCGATGAACTCGTCAACAACAAACAACTTTAATATACTCTGATCCCCAGCCTCCCCTTCCCCCGCCCGCCCGTTCGCTAGCGACGAAGTACCCAAGAGATGGCCAGAGAAGACTGACTTCCGTCATTCGCTTGGTCTGGTAGCTTCACGGCAGCACGGCACGCAGTTGCAAACACATTTTGGCAATTTGCACGTTTGATGGACAAAACTTTTGCGTTACACGAGTGTGTGTTTACTTGGCGGGATAGTCGTAGAAGCCCTGGCATAGCGAAGCAAAGATCAGCGATGTGTTTTCCGCTCGCGATTGCGGGAGTGAGCAGACGTACCTTTCCGGACTTTTTGCCGAACCAACCAGCGTCGACCATGCGGCCGAGCAGGACGGCGGGTCTGTACTTGCTGTCGGCCGTTTCGCGGTAAAGCGTCTCCATGATGCTGAGGCACGTGTCGAGACCGATAAAGTCGGCGAGCGTCAGGGGGCCCATGGGGTGGTTCATGCCCAGCCGCAGCGTCTTGTCAATATCGTCCCTCGAGGCGATACCCTTTTCGAGCGCCATGACCGCCTCGTTGATGAACGGCATGAGCAATCGGTTGCTCACAAAGCCGGGCACATCCTTGCTGGTGGTGACCTCTTTGCCGCATGCCTGCGCGAAGGCGCGCGAACGATCCACCACCTCCGGTGCCGTCTGAATCGCAGGGATCAGCTCCACCAAAGGCATCACAGGAACAGGGTTGAAAAAGTGGATGCCCAATGCCTATTCCCCAAAGCATCAGCATCTCTTCTTGGGTATCGCAAGGGGCTGGAGGGAGGCAAACTTACTCGGGCTGGACTTTTCCATGCTTCTTCCGATCCGGGCTTCACACCGGCCCCAACCGCACTGGCAGCGATCTTACTGACACTGATGCTGCTCGTATTGGTCGCCAGAATCGTCTCGAGAGGCAGCGTGCTGGCGAGCGTACCAAAGATCTTTTGCTTGACAGCAAGGTTCTCTGTCGCTGCCTCGATCACCATATCCGCGATCCCCTTGCTACCTGCAAAGTCCTCCAGCTTCTCTACAGTCACCAGCCTAGCCCTGGCTGCATCTGCATCCGACTGGCTAACCTTGCCTTTGGCAACGTCCTTCTTGAGCAGCGTCTCGAAAAACGCCACGCCCTTGGAAAGTTGGCCTGCCGAAGCATCGCAGAGCATCACCGAGGGAATCTGCGCCTTGAGTGCCGCGACGTACGCAATGCCAAGCCCCATCTGCCCAGCTCCCACGACACCTAGCGTCTTGACTCCGTGTGCGACCGACATCTCTGCGAATGTAGTTGTCTGTGTGTGTTTGTGGTTGTGTGGGGAAGTGTGGAGAGAGTGGAGGAAAAGCTGTCTGCTGACCGGCAAAGCGTGTTGTCTCCTTCCACCCCGCGCGCCCGGGCCGTCCGTTGGGCAGCGCCCAAAATTCCGAGTTTCCCCCCGCCTTCCCTTCCGGTCCTGCCGGTCAATCCGCTTTCACGTCGCCGCTAATCCCGACGCGCCGTCATTGCCACCAGGCCGCCCAACGAACAAACAAGGTGCTGAATGTGATTGTGATTAGAGCGACAGAATGTGATAGCGATGGATACAACCGATAATGCACCCCTCCGCCACTGCTTAAGCGCAGCAGCAGAGGAGATGGCGATACAGATATTAGCAAGGAATAGTCGGGAAGACGTCGTCATGGAGACCAACGTTGGCACCACCTCCCGGAGGCTTGCCAGCACGTCGGGACGCCAGATTCGTAGATAGATTCGTAAAAGGCAGTCAAGCTGCCGCAGGCACGACCGCTCAAAATGCAGCCTGTTATGCGTTGTTGGTCGAGGAGGCTACCGCAGCATCGCCGGTGGCATGCGCTGGGATGGGCGGCACGGCGGGCACCGCCTTGGCAAGCCGAAGCGGACTCGAACCGGCACGATGCGAGCCCGAGTCGATCGACTTGCGGCCGTCGCTGCTGTTTTGTGCGAGCATGTCGGCCGACTTGAGCTGCATCGCCTCGAATACGGCGCGACCCACCGCAGGCCCAGCGTTCTGCTCCGGATCGATGCGCCCGGCCTCGAGCGCCTCGGTGTACTCTTCCACCGACCGGACGAGCTGGATGAAGCGGGCGTCCTTGATGAACCTCGGAACCGAGTCCGTGGCCATGAGTCGGAAGATGTAGTCCTGGATGCGCTCGTACAGCCTCACCATGACCTGCAGCTGGCTGGCATGCAGCGGGATGCGGATGCGCTTGGCCATGACGGCCGCCTTTCTCTCCTCGATCGACGCCGCGGCGGTGGTCGGCGCTCCACTGCTGTGGGTCGCCTCGCTGCCGGCGCCCGTACCGCCGAGCTGCGTGGTCGAATTGGAAGGCGACACGGTCTGCGCCGAGAGGGACGACACCTTAGCGTCGGTGAGGATCTTGTTCATGTACAGGATGAGCTCGGTCCGCAGATTGTGGTCGATGTTGAGCTCGCACGGCGACGAGGGCGCGAGGTACGTGTCGTAGATGACAAACGCCATGCTCACCAGATCCTGCTGGTGCTTCTCCATGGCGCTGAGGCCCTGTGTGTCGTCATCGCTCTTGTCTTTGTTGTTGGTAAGCGCACCGGTGACGCTTCGGCCAAGCCGACGGCCCATGCCGCCCTTGGAGTCCTTGGCGGGCGTCTGCACCGCGACGGCGCTCGAGGTGGTATGGAAGCGGCGCTTGAAGTCCTGCACGTCTAACCAGAAACTCAGATTCTCTTCGCAAAAGTTCTGTCGCAAAAACTCGCGGAAGAGCGAACGGAGCGCGGGCTCCTCGAGGATGTTTTTGAGCCGGTTGGTGTTGCTGTCGCGCGTGCTGAAGGAGGAGTGGTCGTGGAGACCCTGGCCGATGCCGGCAGCGCCTCCCGCCTGCGCGGGCGCAAACTCGGCGCGCATCTTGGTGCTGGTGGACGACTTGCGCGCGAGGCGCGAGTCCTGCGATCCGGGACTGCCCGTGTCGTGGCCGAGCTGGGCGATCTGAGGAGAAGGAGCCACGGTGGACAGCGACTCGTCGGCCATGCGCAGTGCGTCTTCCCTGCCGGGAGTGGCGACGCCGGAGGAAGGCGTGTCGGAGCCGTCCCAGCGCGCGACCTGGCGACCCTTTTCGGTGACGCCGTACTGGGTCTTGTGATGGCAGCGGAAGTGGCCGTCGCTGACGCCGCCGCGACCGTCTTCGACACGGATGATGACGTCGCGGTCGTCGTAGGGCTCGACCTCGCGCTTGGACTTGTCAACGACGACGCGGATGAGGTCGAGGCGCTGGAAATGCGCCATGATCTCGGCAGCCTCGTCCTTTCCGCAGACGGTGGTAAAGTCGCAGAGCCAGTCGAGCGCGCCCATCGAGTTGAAGGTGTGCTTTACGGTGCGGTAGCCGCGTCCCTTGACCTTCTCCTGTACGTCGGACATTTCGATGCCCAGAGTGCGATCGACGGCCGGGTCGGCGTGGTCGTGCGACTTGTGCGCCGAGGCGGATGTGACGGCGTCGTAGTTGGGCGCGCGACCGACAAAGCGGCGGAAGATGACCTCGAGGACGGGCGTGTTGATGAGAAGCTCGTCGTCGACGGAGCGCCTCTCGAGATGCAAGAGCTTCATGCAGATGGGCTGGGAGGAGAAGACGCGGAGGAGGTGGTCGCCGTTGATGCCGTTTTTGGTGATGAAGCGCTCGAGGATGTGTAGGCCCTTGGGGGTGAGCATGTAGACGCCCTTGTCCTTGAAGATGGGGTTGGAGGCGTCGCCGGCGTTTTCGATGAGACGGGCGTCCATAAAGTGCTGGCAGATGCCCTTGGCCATGTCTCTGTTCATGCTAAAGGTGGTGGTGGTGGTGGTGGTGACGACGCGGCTGGGCTCGTTGGGGTCGGGGACGCGGTTGGACTGAGAGAACTTGAGATGGGACAGGTTCTCTGCGGCCTCGTCGGTGGTGAAGGAATTGTGGTAAGTCTTGAAATACTGGCGATGTGTGCCGAGTTCGAGCGAGACGATGAGGGTGGCGAAGAGGTCGTGCGTGTCCTTTGCGAACGGTCTGCCTCTTCTTGTGGTCTTCATCATGCGGCTGGTGGTCTGCTGCTTTGTTCGAGTGGCCAAGTCGCCAGGCAAGCTTCCGGAACTGTCGGTGGGAGCCATGTTGGCGAGCGTGAGGTAGTGCGCCGCTTATAAGAGCCGCGACGCCAAAAAGGATCCGAGGGGAAGCCCAGTGGACGGACCGAGGGGGCAGTGTGATAGCCGGGGTAGAGGCGTATGCACGGGCGCGCTATTGTTAATGGGGGCGAGGACGGGAGCCAAGAAGCGAGACGGGCTCGGGGACAGCTCGCGCGATCCTTGTCGAAGTGGGCCCGAGCGGAAGAAGCAGCGGAGCAGAGAGGCGTGCCGAGAAGATGGAAGGGTGAATATGCGAGGGGATCCGAGCGGATGTACGCGCTAGGTGCGAGCAGATCTACACCTGAGACGAGGGGTCGGAGCGATATGAAAGTGCGTCCAGGATGCAGGAGAAGCAGAAGGGATCTGAACGGATGCAACGAGAAGAAGGCGGTGCGTTGGCAGCAGTATGCAACGTCGGACGGTCGGATTGATGCGTGGCGAAAGGTGTGGTGTGGTGGCGCTGATCGAGCGACGGAAGAAGGAGGCGTGCAAAAAGCGAAGACGGACGGAACGATGCGCCCGCTGTCGGCTTCGAGAGAAGAGAAGGTGAAGAGGAAGAAAGGGGTTGCCGGCAAGCAGCGGCGGCGGCGTTGGATGACGAGGGTGATGGCACAACGACAAGGAACTAGCGGTGGCAGCGTCGGCAGACAAAGGGGACGGTGCAATGCACACGAGCGAGGCCATGGCGCGCGCGCATTGGATTGGGACGAGGTGCGGCTGGCCACTCCCTCGCAACTCACCAAACCAGCACGAGGCAACAGAGAGGACCGCTCCACCAGCCCCTCCGACGGGTGGAGTCGAGCCAAATTATTATTTATTATTGATGAATTCGGCGATATCTCGAGCAGCCAGGCAGCCAGCCGGTCAGCCAGCCAGCGCCTTGGAAAAAGTGGGAAATGCAGGCTGCGCGTTTCCACCTGCTTTAGTGCGGTTGGGCGTGGCTCGGCAGCATGTCAAAGTCAAGGAAAAAGAAAAAGAAAAAGAAACAGCTAGTTCACGCGGCTGGCCCGACGAGATCCCTTGGAGACGGGCCAGCCCCGCCAGCCTTTGCATGATTGGATTGGATTTGCAGCAGACACGGGAGTGACACTGAACTCAAACATCCGCTGCAGCTGCTGGTGGTGCCGCGTGCATTTCACTTGGCTTTGCTCGGTCAACCAGCGGTGGTCTGCATTGCATTCTGATTGAGCCGGCGCGCTGCACCCGCGACCAAAAGTAAAATTCACACTCTAGACCGCACCAACATCACCTCGTTCTGGAGCCAGGCGGCCTCTTTGGATTTCCCGAGCCGAAGCTGCTGCTCTCGGTCTGGGCCCACACCGAGGCAGCGATACGGCATGGTGTGAGCTGTCGATCCCTCCAGCTCCACGGGCACTCCAAAAAGGGCCCGCAATTCGACCGCAGACTTTCCAGATGGGATGCTGGACAGAGGGAGTTGCTCAAAGTGGTGGCGCCGCCGCCGCTGCCGAGCTGCATCACGTCCCCACGCCGCCAACCTGGCGTTGTCAGGCAGACCGAGGGTGGTGACCTGCCACTGCTCATGGCCTTCATCGCACAGTTCCGCGGTACCACCACGGCGAACAGCGGCTTGCTGGACCGCGTCGCTGATGATGTGAAAGTGATGACATGAGAAGAAGAGGAGCATGAATTTCACCCTCCACAGCTGGCGGTGGCATGAAATTGCCAGTGCAGCCCGCAGCAGACCGCAGCCGCCGCCCCACCACCGCAGCCGGCCACGTCGAAACTCTGAAACTTTCAAACAATTCCAAAATTTCCCGACCGACACCGCTCCCCCGCTCCCCCACGCTACCAAAAGAAGCTGCATATGGACACCGAATCACATTCCCCGCTGAACCCTTTGGAGTAGAAGGTCGGGTCCGACGGTGCTGCGCACACAGCTGTTGTCTTGTCAATTAGCTGATCGCTGCGTCTCGCTTGCTTGCACGCACGGCCGTTCCTGCCATGTCTGCCATGTGAGCAAGCCATGTGAATACCTCACGGGGAGCCACCAAGCTCCACCAAGAAGCACCTGAAATAGTGTGGCGCTCGTCCAGACGCTGCAACGGGAGGCATTCTAGACTTGGTTGCGTCGACGCCAGCTGATCCTCGAGCCGTGCCATGCGCCTGCATCGTCCTCGGTGGCTGTCTCAACACGGCAGACAGCATGCACAGCATGTGCAGCAGCCACCTACGACCACCGCCCCTCAGCCAGTGCGCCTCCAAGCCGCCGTCTTGGCAAGGCTTCCAGGCCTAGAGCATTGGCTTCGCCAAGCAACCCGACTTCGGACCGACGCTTGCATTTGATCCGAGATTTCCGCTAGCAACAAGGCTTGGAAGCATGTCGACCTTGATCGTCCGGCACACTTTACCGGAACGGCTCCGTTTTGCCTGTTTCGACGTCAAAGGTGAGAGAGGGTCCAAAAAGTGGCTGTTTGTTAGACCTCAGCATCTCCTTTTCCTGTGGGTGCGCTTTTGAAAAAGGGACACAAAGCTCTCTTGGTCGAAGAGCCGAGCTGCCGAAGCGCACGGCTCGGCACACACGCGCCTTCCTCACAGACACGTAGTGTTCCGAGACCCGGACGCTTGGCCTTCTCATCCGAGCGCTCGCCTCCTCGTCAACGCAATCACAAGCCCTCTTCAACCCACCAACCTCATCTGGCTCGCCTAAGCACGCTGGTCCGAGCAAAAGGCTGCTCTGCTCCTCATCACCCTTCTTGCACTTCGATCCGAGACCAACGACAAACGCCAGCCTCGCCTTGCGCCGCTACTCACACATCGAAGCGTGTCTCGACATAGCTCTCGCGATCTCGAGTCCGCGCAAGCCGACACACGCGCCATCGCCAGCACTTTGACTCGTCGAAGATTGTACATCATTCACCGAGACAGAAGCTGTCGCGCCGAAGAGTATGTCACCGCGCCGAGCTCGTCGAACCCAGCCATAGTCCGTCGGATCCGTAGGGCGAAGCGCTCGGCGGCGACGCGCAGCTGCCAGCATGGCCATCACGCTGCAGACAGTGCTTCCGAGCAAAGTGCTGCCGCGTGCGCCCAGTCCGAACTCGGCGTCGCCCAACCCAGGCGTACGCTCGTCCATCACGCAGTTCATCCCAGCCTCGCCCGACGCCTCGCTCGACCGGGATGCGTTTGCCACCTCGAGCGCCGGTCCGAATGCACTCGACGCTCCATTCACCCCTGGGGGCAGTCAGTATGCTCATACACGCAGTCGCGGTCTCAGCACGAGCTCGAACGCTCAGAGCGTATACAGCGCTGATAGTGGCACAGCTGGGCTGAAGAGTCCCATGTCACCGATCGCGCTCGGGCGCAAGTCGATGTCCGCCGGCGCAGGGTCGCGCAGGGGCATTGCGCACAGCATCCGCGTGCTCGGCGTGGATCGCGTTGCGGACGTATTCGACATGGCCCCGCTCAGCAGCGGTCAGGTCGATGTCTCTTTCGAAGCGACGCTGCGAGCACAGCCACCAAGCGGCAAGGGAAAGAACCGCGCTCGTGATCCTCTCGACGACACCGAAGCACAGGCGCTGTTTGATGTCGACCTCGAGTCCGGTCAGCCTGCGTTGAACCAGTCGCGAGCGACTAGATTGTTGCAGCTCGGAGCGCAGTCGATGCCATGGAGCAAGTCGCGAGCACGGACGTCGACCGATGCAACCCCACCCGCTGTGCCGTCGTCTCTACCCCGTTCGCTCGACATTCCGCGCGAACATGGTGGCCTATCGGACGATGAAGACAAGCAAGAAGGCGGGATCGAGGACGAGGAAGGTGGGGACGATGATCGGCAGCATCTGCTGTACAGTGGAGGCGAGACAGACCGGCCGGGCTTCTTTGCACCGGGAGACCGAAGTTTCGGCTACCACACGCTCGGGGCTGCACCCGGCGGTTACGGTGGCAGGGTGGGGTTCGAGCCGCTGCTGTGGAGGGAGCGCATCTGGATGATTATCAGTGCGTGCCTTGTTGCGGTGGTCGTGGTCGTGGCCATCTTGATCAGCATCGATGTGATTGATTGGCCGGGCGACGGGATCGGAAACAACTAAAGAAGCGGCCTAGGGCACTCGGAAAACTGCCCCGCATTGTATTTGTATCTCGAGCATCATGCATTTCAGCCCGATCCCACCGCACAGCGAGGCGAGTTGTGGCAGCAGTATGGGATGGTGAGCCAGGTGCTGTCGAGATGTTCGGAACTCGGAGGAGGGGATGGTGACACGACGGTGATGGTCACCTCGGCAATCTTTGTCCGGCATGGAACGATTGCCCCGTCGCGTGGTCCTAGCTTGGGCTAGGTCTCTCGTGTTGGACGTCGGGGTGCTCGTTGTCGGCGAAACAAGAGCGGAGTTCGGCCGCGGTGAGAAGGGCCGCGATGCAGTGGCCGATTCGACGGTTCTCCCGCATGGCACAAGCCGAACACGGACACATCTCTTCCGCTGTACCATTCTCACGGCTGGAAACACGAAGCGTCCTGGACGACGTTGATGCATTGACCGATGGAGCGTCGTGGGGAAGGGGACAAATAAGCTCCAATCAAGTCTGTCCCGCACACCGGATCATCTTGCTCCGTGCCCACCCTATGCCGTCTCCTGACAGCTTGCCGATCAACAGATGATCTCTTCTCCTCACCGTAGCAACCGACACCACTTTTTCTCTTTACGGGCTTGTCACTGAATACCGCCAAACGATGTGATGTGTTTAGGAAAGAGGGTGGATGGCGGCTGGCAACGAGGGCGGAGTTGTACCACCAAAGGGATCGACGGCGTGCGGCGGGAGGGTCACAAAGTGAGACTGGCTTCGGCTGCATCTCTGCTTGGACCCTATCGAATGCCGGAGCGACTTGACGCTGCAGTGCGCGTGACACGTTGAGCGTCCGCATGCTCGGCTAGCGTTTCTTTTAGCGCCAAGGCACGTCCTCTCATTCCGTCTGAGGAAATCAACGCACGTTGCCCGCGCCGCCTCGTCCATTAGCGCCCAACGGCGCGCGCCGGCGTGGATTCGGATTCCAGATGGCCGCTCCGCAAACCGTCGTGCGCTCGGAATGTCGTCCCCAAGCTTGGCACTCGTCCAGGTCCCTCTCCTTTCGGCTCCCCCGCTCCCTCGTTCCGGCCGCACGACGCCCGAATCGTATAGATCCTTGCGCTCGTGCGCCCGCCGATTAGCGGCAGCTCGTACATCGAACCTAATGTAGCGCGGCGTGCGGATGCGTGGCGTGAACGAGCACCGCGCCACACGCTCACGCAGCGCATCCGTCGGCAACGCGGCTTCGGCCATCGCTACAGAGGCTCATACCTGCGAGTGACAATGTTGGCCGGCTGTCAGATGTCCATATAAGACCAGATGAATGAGGCGGTCATGAGGCGTTGGATGCTCCTCGTATTCCCCCTCTCCGCCCAGGCCTCTCTATATCACCCTGCCCCTCAGTCCCCTGTCCAGCGGTTGCTGCTCTCGAAGTAGATCGCCATGAAGCTGCTCCAGATTGCTTCTGCTCTTGTGGTTGCTGCGCTGTCGGCAACGAGCGTGTCGGCGTCGCCGCTCGACTCGGACGTGCTCGCCTACCCTGCTGGCGTCCAGCGCTCGGTCGAGGCGCGCGAGGTGGAGCGTCTCGTGGCGCGCGACAACACCGCACCCACCTCGCCGTTGACCAACTACCAGCAGTACCAGTTCCCCGCACAGCTGTCGCAGGCCGCCTACTGTGGCCAGCCCGTCGGCGCCAAGGTGGGCGATGCGCAGCTGCTCTGGACCGCCGGTGACGGTCGATCGACCCCGCTGACCTTTGTCGCCTACTCGCCCAGCAGGGGCGTCATCGTGTCGCACCAGGGCACCAACACGTCGAGCTTCTCTTCCATCCTCAACGACGCCGACTTTGCGCTCGACCCGGTCAACTCGCGTCTGTCGTACCTCGGCAGCGTCAAGGTGCACGGCGGCTTCCAGGACACCTGGCTGCGCACCGCCGACTCGGTGCTCGCCCAGGTCAAGTCGGCGCTCGCCGCGCACCCGGGCGCTGCCGTGCTCACCGTCGGCCACTCGCTCGGCGCCGCCATCTCGCTGCTCGACGCGCTCTACCTCAAAAAGCAGCTGCCCTCCTCCTCGGTCAAGTCCGTCGTCTTTGGCCAGCCCAGGACGGGCGACAAGGCCTTCGCCAACGCCGTCGACGTCAACCTGCCCGGCTTTGTGCACATCAACAACGGCCGCGACCCCGTCCCGCGCCTGCCGCCTGCGATCGACTACCAGCATGCGTCGGGCGAGATCTGGATCAACCCCGCCAACTCGCTCTCCGCCGTCACCTGCCCCGGCCAGGAGAACGAGAACTGCATCCTCTCGGTCAACCCCTTCACCTACGATGTCTCCGACCACACCGGCACCTACTTTAACGTCCACATTGCCGGTCGTGGCGAGAACTGCCCCGCCGTCATCGGATGATCCCTGAAGCAACGAGCAGAGTCCGCGTTTCTGATGGATCCAGGTGCTCCTCGTTGATGTGCGCCTGCTCTTCCTCCTCTGCCGGTTGAACCCCGCGTTCGTTTCCCTCTCAAGTTACAAAAGCAGCCTGGTTGCTGCGCCCTGCCCCGTCGTTACCCAATCCGTCTTGTCATGGGCGATGCAACGGAATAGATCCTCTTCTCCTATTCTCGGAAGTGTGTGGTCGCGTAGGGCAAAGATGAGCGGCCCGATGAAAAGCGGACGTAGCGATCTCACACGTCGATGCGGCGCGGGTGATTTTACGGAAGCACGCGGGGTGTGACTTTAGAAAAAACACGTGTGACGTCGAGGGGAGCGCGGTAAACACGGCCGGGAGGCCGAATTTGAGCTATTTCTGGCTGTAACGGTGTGATGAGCAGAAAGGTGCGTGTGGAGAGTCGGAAGCTTCCCTGCTCGACCCGATTGAACCGACCGACCAAACAAAGGCCATCGCCTCCACCCCTTCATCCTCTCGCAACCACACCACCGCTACCCCACATCCCCACATCTCCTCCATCATGCTGCGACGCATCGCCAGCCGCACGCTCCGCGAGCCCATCGCTCGTCCGTCGTCGCCTGGACCCCAGCCTGTCGCCGCCACCTCGGCTGCCGTGCTGTCGTACCAGTATCAGCTGCTGCAGCAGTCGCGCGGCCTCGTCTCGTCCGTGCTTCTCAGCAGCACCCGCGACGCTTACGAGACCAAGAAGATCGCCGAACTCAAGGCAGACCTCAAGTCGCGCGGCCTCGCTTCCACCGGCCGCAAGGACGACCTCATCAAGCGCCTCGTCGACCACGACTCGTTCGTCAATGGTAGCACCGCCAACATCACCTCCATCCCCAGCCTGCGCAAGAAGTCCACCCTTGCCTCGCTCCGCGACGGCGCCAGCAAAGACGCCAGCAAGGACGCCAAGAAGGCCGACGCGCCCGCTCCCCCCGCGCCCACCTCCCAGTCCGGCCATGCGGTCGTGAAGGGTACGCCTCCCTCCAAGGACGGCGGCGAGCCCAAGGGCCCCATCGTCGATGCCGACACCGCCAAGGCCGTCGCAGAGGCCTCCAAGCCGCTCGGAAGCATGAAGGAGTCCGAGACGCCCGCCAACCTCGAGCCCGGCACGGTGCACAACGCTGCCGCCGACGGTCTCGCCGGCGATGCCACCGCCAAGGCGTCGCCCTCGCAGCCCGACGAGGGTCCGGCCAAGAAGACCACGCCGCCCGGTCTGCCGCCCCACAAGGCGCCCCAGCCCAAGGAGACGTTCAACGTGCAGATCCCCTACTACCCGGACGCGCCTGTGCCGGGACCCGAGATCCCCGTGGTGACATCGTACACCTCGCCGCACCTGCGCCAGCCCGCCAGCTCGACGGACAACTCGCCGTTCATGCCCAAGGCCATCAGCGTATCGGCGAGCTCGGCCATCTCGCACGCTTCCGACATGAGCGAGCACTCGAACTCGGACGACTCGTCGCGCCAGAAGGGCATCCTTGCCGAGATCCTCGCCGACCTCCAGGCCAGCACGGGCAGCGACGGTGACAAGCAGTCGGCACTCAAGGGCATCAACAAGAGCGTCGATGCGGCCAAGGATGCGTGGTCCAGCGTCGCCGAGCAGGCCAAGGGTGCGTTTGCCTCCGCGGCAGGTGGCGAGTCGTCGTCCTCGTCGGGATCGTCGGGATCGTCGGGCTCGGGCTCGTCTTCGCGCAGGACCAACCGTCCGCTGAATGAGCAGGAGCGCTCCGGCGCATTCGTGCTCGCCGGCATCGTCGTGGGCGGCTTCGTGCTTGGTGGCCTCGGCAAGCCGAGCAAGGCCAAGGACGCCAAGGATGCACACCACGACTCGAACAGCACCCAGTCCCACAGCACCACCGAGGCTAAGAGCGTAACGGTGGTCCCTGTCGCGGCGATTCCCAAGGGCGACCGTGCGCGTGCCGAGGAGGACGCCAAGCCGACGGGCAGCGCCGTGCCCGTGCCTGCGGGCAGCAAAGTGCTGGCGCCCGTCATGTGTGTTCCCAAAGGAACCCAGCTTTCTGCAGGCGTGGATGCGAGTGCTGCGCTCGCACGCCTCGCACAGCTGTCCACTTGCGAGGTGAGCATCACCCGTTCCTAAGCCCCTCCCCACCAGGCCAACTATGTAGATATGCACTGGCTATCGATTTTGCATCCGCAGTGTGCTGACTCCATGTCTGTTCTGCGCCTTTTGGCAAGGTTTCGGATGCGATGCTCAAGCTCAACCTGAGCGGTGGAGGGTATCTGCCTGGCATCGAGATGTACTCTCCCAACGGCGCGGAGAGTGTACGGATATGTGGACCGGCTTATACGGTTCGAATGGTTTCTCAGCAGGACACTTCGGCGCCCAAACCTGCGCGTCACTTTGTTGATTCTGCCGAGGGTCACGAGGGCAGCGTTATGGTGATCGCTGCGCCTTCGCTCGCTAGGTCTGCAGTCTGGGGTGGTCTTATGACCGCCCGTGCGCAGTACCTTGGTCTGCAGGGCGTAGTGGTCGACGGACGATGCCGCGATCTGGCCGAGCACCGTGATGCGGGGTTCGCAGTGTTCGCAAGAGGCCATTCGGTCCAAGGCCAAAGCCCATTCACCCGACCGGCCCAACTTCAGGTCCCCATCACCATCTCCGATCCAACCATCACCAGCGAGGGAGACAAGTTCAACCCTGCTCCTAAAGAGGTCACGGTCCGACCGGGAGACTTGGTGCTTGCTGATCAAGATGGAGTCGTGATTGTTCCGCCCGAGAACGTTGAGGAGGTGGTTAGGCTGGCGGAAAAGGGTAGGGCGGAAGACGAGTTGTGCATGCGAGATATTCGGGCCGGTATGCCCGTCCAACAAGCCTTCGCCAAGAACCGCACCAAGTAGACCACACCTTCTTCCACTGTCAATAGCAGCTATCCCATCCACACCACAAAACACGCGATTGCAAGATTGAACGTCGCGATGAATTATGCCGAGATGGCTGGGTTCTGCAGCCAGTCGAGTGCCGGATTCTCCAGATGATCTGTGCCGCATCCACAAACATCGATGTCAGCATTCCTGTCTTGGATCGGCGCTGGTGGCGGAGACTTACCGTCGAAGTCAACGAGGTGTTCCCAGTCGCCGCTGGTGTTCATTGCATCGTACAGCTTCTGGACCTGGTCTGGCTGCTGCAGTGTCAGCGCCTCCTGCTTGAGGGGCTTTGGCTTTTGCTCCGTCTTTCCCTGTGCCATCGCGACGGGATATGCAGTCATTGCATGGGTGTTCGGGTTCAAGATGGTCGCATTGTTGACGCGCACCAGCACCGCCTCCCTGCGCGCGAGGCCCGCGATCTTTTCCGCGAGTCGCAGCGCGTGCGTTGACGGCGCAACCGTAGCCACGAGTTCGGGCGCCTCGTACACGCCCACCACCACGAGCTTGCGTGTAGCAGCGTAGGATGTCGCGAGCGAGAGCGCCGCTTCGGCAGCGGGCGCGAGCGACGTCCAGTGGTGCGAAAGCGGAATGCTGTCTGTGATGAGGAGCTCCGACGAAGAAGAGGAGTCGGCGAGCAGGAGGCCCAGCACGCGAGAAGTTGGGTACTTGGCTGCGTGCAGCACGAGCTTCTTGTACGCCAGTGGCGACACGCGCACCGAGGATACCGTCGACATGGTCGTGATCGTGCAGAGGTGAGAGCAGCGCGTTGAGCAGTTGTGGGAAGATTGAACGGGATGGCGTGTGCGTGCACCTGTGTTGTCGATCCCCGATCTGCCGTTTCGGCCGGTGGTTGTGGGTGTGTTTCGGATCGGGCCCGTGAGCGCGACACAGGTTGTGGAAGCCGCGTGGTTCTCGGCCGACAATTTTCGGCTGACACAGCGACCGACGCCTCATCTGAATCCCCGATGCTCATCGACCCATTTGTCCAAATCCAGTGCGGGCGAGTGCTGCAGAAGTCGCGAACGCGCGGAGTCCTTTTGATGTTTTTGGCGTGTCAGCGTGCTGCTGTTGTGCACGCAAACACACACTCGTGCTGTTCACCAATGCACCCTGGCGTGTCCATCTCCACTCGTGCCCATCGTCGACCTAGACATCCGCCCCTATCCTCGACTCCGCCTGCTTCGTTACCCTACGCATAGAACCTCGCCTGGAGTGCTATTCGACCTGTCCACGCCCATCTTTTGGATCCAGCTTTTCCCACCGGAAGCGCCGACGGCCTGCATAGATACGCGGTTCTACCGACCCGATTGCACGCACCACCCTGCGTCACTCGTGACCCGGCCCACTCACGACCTTGGCAAGCATGTGCTGAGTCTTGCTACCTTTTACACTCACAAGAGCGCGTCATGCCGCTCGCCTCGACCAACGCAAAGGCGCGTCTGGCGGCTACCAAGACGCGCCAGCCCATCGCCTCGACCTCCGCCTCGACCTCTGCGTCTGCTTCGGCTCATCCGACTGCCGCGTCCATTCGAAGTAGAGTGCCTCCCTCAGGTCATGCCGCCCTGCACGATGCCGCGCTCTCGCAACCCCAACCGTCGCGGCCGTTGCAACTCCAGCTGCCGCCTCCCCTCCCAACAATCGTCGATCTGCAGACTGCAAACAAGATCGCGCCCTCATCCCAGGTCGTCAGCGCACGCCTGCTATCACTTGCACGCTCCTTTCTCGCCATCCATCCGGACACCGGCTCGCCCGATCCTTTAGATTGGGAACTCGATCTATGCACAGCCACCTTCTTCGCCGTCTATGCAGTCTGCCTCGATCCTGCCTCCACCCTCGCTCGCAGGACGCTCGCCCGTTGCGCTCGTCTAGGCGGCTTCAACATCGTCCTACCCTTTGCGCCGGCTGGCAGCGCCGCTTCTTCCATCGTCTCGCCCTCGACGCTAAGCTCGCATGACCCGCACGACGTTCCGGGCGCTCACGCCTGCATCCACATCCTCCAGCAAGGCTCAGCTGCTACCTTCCAGGATCCCGACAGCGCCAGAGAGTATAGAGACGCCAACCGCATCCTTGGACGTGCCTCGGATGCTGCGGATGTTCTCAGCATACTCAACGACAAGGTGCTTGGAAAAAGAAAGGCCTCGGACACCAAAGCTGAACTCACCTCTACCGCCCAGCCCGTGCCGGCACACGCTCGCTTTGCGTCGCAGCTCCAGACAGACGTTGCTCACGCCGCTTATGCACGCAATCGTGTCGACGAGGCGCGAGCCACTTTCGTCCATGCCGTCGAGCAAGACCCCTTCAATTGGCGCGCATGGGCGGGGCTTTGCGACACTGGCTACGGCTCTGGCTCTGCGAGTCGGCACCTCGGTCTGTCCGCCCTGGATCGCCTCTACTCCAAGATCGTTGTCGACGTGCAGGCGCCTTACGTATCCATGGAGGCAGCGCTGAAGTCTGCACCCGCCTTCTCGGCTGGCGGCCATGCATCCTCCTCGGCCATGGTTCGCAAAGTGTCCGAAGATGGTTCGAACAAAAAGTTCAAAGTCTCCTCGGAAGCTCCCCCCGTGCCTCCCCTGCCGACCAACGACAACCGTACGGCACCCTCTTCTGCCAAACCAACGGGCAACCTCACGCCTCCGCTCCCCACCACCTCGGCGAGCAGCGTTACGGCCACTCGCCTCCATCCACCCTCGCGCGCCCTCTCCGCTGCACAGACCAACACCCACCATCTCGACCCCTTGCCTTCGGAGCAGGACGCCGTCAAGGCCTCCAAGGTCAATACTGTCATTTCGCGGCCAACTCGCAACGGCGCTGTTCGCACGGCGACCATCACCGATGGCACCACGACGCAGAACGGCCGACAGCTACGCTCGACAGCTCAGAGAACGGGGCCGACAGCTGCGCCGGCCAACGTGGCCGCTCGCGCCCGTCCCGTCTCGGCCGTGCAAGGCAGAGCTGGCGCAATCAGCCAAGCCGGCAGCGTCTCGTCGACGTCTTCGGCGTCTTCGGCGTCCTCGATGACTTCGCGCGCCACTGCCTCGACCGCTCGCACCGCCGTGTCCACGCGTAGGGCGGCGACAGCCACGACCAGCCAGCCCAGCTCCCGCGTCGGCCTCGCCAAGTCCACCGTGCCAGCTTCTGCCCGGAGCGACACGGCCGTGAACGGAAGTGGTGCTGCAACGAGGAGGGTGCCGACCGCGACCGCTGCTCGCTCCGCGCCGGCTAGTTTGAGCCGGCCGGGCAGCGCCATGTCCAAGGCCAGCTCGACCTCGATCAGTGGGCCGAGCACCGCCGCCCGAGCCAATGGATCGCTCGCATCCGCCCGCACCGCCGCCGACGCCATGCGCCAGAAGGAAGAGGAGACGGCGAGGGCTAAGCTCGATGAGCTTGTCTCCCTGCGCGAGTCGTGCGTGCAGCGTCTGACTGCGCTCGCTCACCAGCATGCTGCAGACCGGTACATCCTGGCCCTGCTCGCCCACGTCGGAGAAGCGTATCGACTGCTACGTCTGTGCGAAGGCGACAAGGCCGCGGCCGCGCTCATGCAGAACGTGCTGCCGTCCATCGGCGCTGCTGGCCAAAACAAGAACCCAGTTGTGGAGCAGCGAGCGCCAACGGATGGGCAGCAAGACGACGATGCGGACGAGCTTTCGTCGATAACGGCGACATCCGAAGCGACGCGCCTGCTCGATCTCCAGGTCAAGGACAGCCTCATCCACCACTTGTTGCTCGGCCGAAGCTACGCCGAAAGTGCGCAGTATGCATCTGCCGAGACGCACTTTGCTGCGGCGCGCAAGCTGAATCCGTTCGTGGCGAGTCACACCGACATCTACTCGCTCGTGCTCTTCCACCTCTCGCGCGAGGTCCAGCTGTCGGCTCTGGCGCAGCACCTGGTCATGGTCGCCCCGGGCACCGCAGCCACCCACATCGTGGTGGGCAATGCCTTTTCGCTGCAGAAGGAGCACCAGACGGCGCTCGTGTGTTTCCAGCGCGCAGCGGCGGCGGCGCCCGACTATGCTTATGCCTACACGCTCGCGGGCCACGAGGCGCACGACCTCGGGCTTCACGACGAGGCCATCGCGTACTTTCGCAGCGCCATCCGCTGCGACCGCCGGCACTGGAACGCCTGGGCCGGTCTGGGACGCGTGTACCTCGGCATTGGAGAGCACGAGCATGCGGCGTGCAAAAGTCTGCAGCAGGCGATCAGCATCAACCCCACCAATCACCTGCTATGGGACCTGGTCGGCTGGACTTTTGCGCTCGTCAGCGCACCCGCCAAGGCACTCGAGTGCTACAACCGTGCGATTGAGCTCGCGCCGGCGGCGTCGGTGCTCACGTACCTGCGCCGGGCAGAGCTTCTGCTCCAGCAGGGCGATGTTGAGGCCAGCCACCGCGATCTTGCATGCGCGCATGACCTCGCGCCGGAAGAGGCGAGCATCCACATTCTGCTCGCCCAGTCGTACATGCGGCTGGGCGGCGGCGCCTTCTGCCACCTCGAGACGTCGGGTGGTGCCGGCCAAGGTGGAGTCAAGTCCGGATCGGCGCTGCGGGCATCGGGCGTGATGGTGTTGCCCAAGGCGTACCACGCCGAGATCTCGCACCATCTCAGCGTCGCCGTCGACCTGGATCCGTCGCTGCTTCGCGTCGTCAAGAGCATCTGCGAGGGCTACAAGAATCTGCCGGGCAGCAAGCTCAGTGTGCACGCGCACGACCTCACTGCTGCGTCGTTTACGCAGTCGCATCTATCGGCGGACTCGGCGGGTCTCTCGCACTACGATGCATCCGGGGCCGAGTCGGACGCCCGACACGCAGACTCGAACGCGCATCACAGCGCATACGGCTCGTTCCGGCAGCACAATTCGCTATTGGCCAACTCGACGCCGCAGCATCCCCAGCTGCTTGTGCCCGCCGACTTTGCATCCACGCATCCCGCCGCCTACCCCGACTCGAGCAGCTTCCTCAGCTTGCAAACGCCCGGTAGCACGTCGGACATTGTCCTGGAAGACGCAGACACGTAGAGCCGTCCACGTCGTAACCCATCCGTCGCAGCCGTAATCTCACTTGCAGACATCGTCATGCTGCTGTCGTGTTGTTCTGCGTCAGTCACAGCATTGTTGGCATGTTGCGTATTTTTGGAATTCATGCGGGGGCTTTAGGTTGCATGGGCCCCAAGTCTCGCTGGCACCTTGACGGGCGAGGGCGAGTGAGAGAGAGGCCATCTACTTGGAGGGTTGCTGCTGCTTGGCCTCGAAGATGGCGCTGATGGATTGCCAGACGACCTTGGGGCTCTGGCTGGCGTCGACGGGGGCCCAGATGCCCTGTTTCCTGTAGTAGTCGGTGACGGCGGCGGTCTGGGCGTGGTAGGTTGCGAGACGCTTCTTGAGGGTCTCTGCGTTGTCGTCGGAGCGCTGGATGAGGGGCTCGCCGGTGACGTCGTCCGTCATGGGCTTCTTGGGAGGGCTGAACTCCTTGTGGTAGCTCCTGCCGGATGCCGGGTGGACGAGACGGCCGGTGATGCGCGAGATGAGCAGGTTGTCGTTGATCTTGAGCTCGACGGCGTGGTCGAGCTTCTGGTTCTTTTCGCGCAGCATGCCGTCGAGCTTCTCGGCCTGGGGCGTGGTGCGCGGGAATCCGTCGAGGATGAAGCCACCCTTGCACGAAGGGTTGGTCTCGAGCTGGTCCTTGATCATGCTCACCATGATCTCGTCCGAAACAAGGCCACCCTGGTCCATGATCTTCTTGGCCATCTTGCCGAGCTCGGTCTGCTTGGACACCTGCTCGCGAAGCATGTCGCCCGTAGCGAGGTGGCAGACGCAGTTGTTGAACTTCTCGAGGATCTTGGGTGCCTGCGTACCCTTGCCAGCACCGGGGGGACCGATGAGGATCATGCGAACACCTTCCGGCTTGCCCCCCGTCACGGACGACAGCGCCGACGAGGCCTTGTTCTCGAGCTGGGCGATCTTGTCGTTGAGCTGCGAAACAAGGCTCTTGAGGTACGACAGCTCAGTCGAACCTGCCGAGATGGTGTCGCCCTTCATTCCGAGCTCCTTCTTGACCTCCTGCTCCGAGGCTGCTCCATCGCAATAGCAGCAATACACACGGTCAGCGGCAAGTTCTACCGATCCGAGGCGAGAGGCGGTGAGTACGTACGAGGGGGGAAGGGGCTGTCCCTAGATCCGCGAGTGGTGGTGGTAGCCATATTTGCACAAAGGAAGGCTCAGGACAGGAATGAGGAGAAAGGATGTGGATGGAAGAAAGAGATCAATAGGATCGGCCGTGTGGAGAAGCCCGTCTGGCCGCAGCGTCGCTCGCGTCCCAATCGTCATCGAGGGCTCTCCGGCTGGACTCAATTTCGACCTTGGCAGCTGCCCTCGATCCGCAATCCTCATTCTCAGCCTCAACTTTCCTCCCTTGCCAGTCGTCCACTTTGCGTCGATTCTCGCACACCTCACCGCTGAAGCCACTTTGTATGGGCGCGGCGAGAGGTGAGGGCCATTGCCCATCCTCGCTGTTCCATTCAGGATGTCGCTGGGAGAGACGTGCCCGATCAGGAAGAAAGCAAAGGTGCCGGACAGTCCGGGCGTAAAGCCGGCCGGGACTGCCCATAGTCGCCTACATCTTCCGATCCATTCCATTCCAACCGCCTGCAGCCAAGTCGCGCTTGCTTTTCAGCCGCGATCGAAGCCTGCTTCCGCACTGCTGCCGCTTCTTCTGCCACGCAATTTTGTAGCCTCGATTTTATTTTTTTATTGATTTCCGCATTTTCGTGCCGTTTCTCGTCAGGCCGCGCTGTGAAAGCACCCGGCTGAAATCCCCACCCAAGATGATGCCCACCAGATAAACATATCGCACGAGAGACCCGTTCCCACGCCAGTCACTCATCTGTGGGTGAAGCAAACTTTGGCAATTACAAGCCTTCCGTGACATCTAGATACGAGAGCAAGACCATGACTAGAGGAATGAGAGTAAATAGAACGGAACGATCTAGAGAGAGTGTGAGAGAGGGGTAGGGAGAGGGACAGGGTGAAGGAAGGGGGGAAAGACGACGAAAGCTAAACACTGACAAAGTGTTGAGCGTCTAAACATGGCTTCAAGCGTGGTTTCCGCCGTGCTGCTGGCCCGACTGCATCTGAGCTGCCTGCTCGTTTTGAAGCCCGAGCTGCATGCCAGCTTCGCCGAGAGCGTCGAAACCCACGTTGAGGGCGGGAGACAGGGTCGCTTCACCGTTGATCGCGTTTGGCGCCAAACCGCTCGACATCGACTCGTTCGCAGGCATCGAGCTCAGCGCTGGCAGCTGCGCTACCATGTCCGAGGGCATCGAAGACATCGGCGTTGTCTGCCCCGACGTTGGCCGCGCCGCATCGGCGGCGATCGCCGCTTTGCGCGACGGGATCGACAGCATAAAGTTGGCCGCCTGCGCCTGCTGCTTGCGTTCGATCAGACTGCGCACCTGGTGCACTTGGATCTCCTCGCTCGACGCCTTGCCGTTGGGCGGCTGCGATTCGAGATGCGACGCAGCCAACGGTGCGGACTGTGGCGGCATCGACAGGCCCGACTGCAGCTGCTGCTGGAGTGCCTGCGACGAGGCTGGAGCCTGCATCGCCGGCGCACCGACCAGCTGCTCACCAGCACCGCCGGGGAATGAGCTGGGGTTCAGCTGCGGCGGCATCGGCGACGCCAAGGCAGAGGAAAGCTGAGAGTTCGATCGACCAGCCTCAGCGTTGGCGCCGGGTACATCCGAAAGCTGCGGCGTGAGCATCGCAGCCTCGTTGACAAGCGACTGGAAGTACTGCGGACGCGCATCGGCGTGCACGGGAGGCGTGAAGGGGAATGCGATCGCGTTCAACACGGCAGGCACCTTCGAAGGCTCCACGATCTGGTGGTTGATCGATTCGCTCGGGAAATTGGCCGGCGGCTGCCCATTGATGAACGCGTGGCCGGGCGGGGGCAAGCCCGGATGCATCGCTTGCGGGAGCATCGGTGCAACGCCATGAGCCGGAGGCATGCTGCCCGTCACGACGTTCACGCTCGGTTCGGAAGAAGCCGAGTTGAGGCCGGACGCGAGCTCGGCCGCGAGGGCACCGGTGCTGGCCGCTGGGCCTCCATCATTGGCCTGCAGCTCGTCGGCGGCGATTGAGGCAACTTGCAGGTAGAACGAATGCTGGAGCTGGTGAAGCTGGCCTCCGTTGACATAGTGAGCGGTGACGCTCACCTCGCCGCTTTCGCTGCCCGCCGTCGGTGTTCCGGAGAGGATTCGGTTGTTCTCCTCCCAATGGATCCAAGAAGGTACCTGGTTACACGAGAAGACTGCCTTGATGCTCGTCGACGATGCTTGAGGATCCCACACCTTGAGAGGCCAGGTCCACTTGAGGCCCACGTATGCGATCTTTTCGGGAGCACCAGCAATCTTGCGCGTGAACTCGCGGAACTCCCATCCACCCTCGGGGATCTTCTTGGCCTCGACGATCCAGATGTGGTTGCCCTTGGACTTGGCCTTCTTGCCGTCCTCGTTGAAGCGCGAGATGTAGGGCTGCGTCCAGAGGAACTGCTTGATCTTCTTGATCGAGCATTCGGACTCGCTGATGCCATTGCGGTACACCTCTGCCTGAAAGGCATTGGTGAAGGCCTGGATACGAAACTTGAACGGACGAAAGTCGGGCGACTCATCCAGCCTAGCCATCTTCTTGGGCATCAGTGTCTGGTGCAGAAGCTCGCCCCTGTCGTCCGTAATCTCCAGATCCGAGCATACGGCCGTGAGGAATTTGTGGAAGATCGACTCCAGCTGACTGCGCAGCTCGGGAGACAGGGCCGTGGTCGGCGCGTTCTTGTCGCCATTGGCCGCAGAGGAGTCCCCGCCTCCGTTCTCTTCGGGCGCCCCGAAATCGAATGACGCGCCGCTCGAAAAGAAACCACTGCTTCGGTGACGACGGTGCTTGGTCAGGCGGGGCTGTTGCCCGGTCTCGTCGGCCTGGTTGCCTTCGTCACCACTCTCCTCGCCATTGCTAAACGAGTCGTCGGGCGACGAAGGCCCCGAGTCGACGGCAGACTGGTTGTAAGAGGTGCTGGAGCTGGAAATGGCCGACATCTGCAATGCGCTGCGTGAGATCTTGGACTGCGAGCGTTCTCCATAATGTTGGACCTCAGAGTTGCCCAGGTTCTGCGCGATCGGAGCGGACATCGTCATGGCGTCCTGCAGCGAGCCTCCGCGCGCATGTCGGTGCTGGTGCAAAGACGGGCTGGAGGGCATGGACTGTGCAACGGCATTGCCTGGCAGTGCCTGTGCCTGAGAGAACTCGAAGCCGTTCTGCGGCGTTGTGGGCGATGCGTTGAGCGACTGCGTCCCGTTGGGCAGAGACGTCACGTTGGCGAGCAAAGCATGCGATACGCCGCCAGGCATGCCGTTCGCCATCTGGGCCGGCGGAGCACTCTGGGCAGGCATGGGCACTTGGGCTTGCGACAGAGTCATGGAGGCGCCGGAAACCGTCGGGGGTGCCGAGGGCGGGGCTGCAGGTGGCTGCACTGGCGTAGCAATCTCTGAGCGATGCGACTTTGATGGCTGTTCAGCCAAGTCGCTGTCGGACTGAACCGGTCTCTTGCGAACCACGGGGCTGACCTGTCCGGTGCGACTGTAGTCGCTCATGTCCACCGATTGCTGCTGCTGCTGCGGCTGCACCGAGCCAGAATCCTGCATTTGGCTGAGGGTCAGGCTGTTCGGCACAGCCACGTCATGCTGCTGCTGACTGTGGGATCGGTGCCTCTGCTGATGCTGCTGATGCTGCTGCTGCTGCTGCTGTTGCTGTTGCTGTTGCTGTTGCTGTGACTGTGCAAGTTCCTGCTCCAACGACAAGAGGGGCATAGGGCCAGGCTGAGCGGATTGCGTCGGGNTGCTGTTGCTGTTGCTGTTGCTGTTGCTGTGACTGTGCAAGTTCCTGCTCCAACGACAAGAGGGGCATAGGGCCAGGCTGAGCGGATTGCGTCGGGTGAGAGGCTTGCACAGGGTGCGCAGGGAAGGTGCTTTGGGTTGAGCCTTTCGAAGATTGCGGTAGTGCCGAGACGGGCACCGCAGCGGTGTTGGGCAGCTTTGAGTGCGAGAGGTGTTGAATGTGCTGCAGGTCCTTTTGAAGGTCTCCGAGGCAGCGATTGCTCAGCATGCCATCTCCGTTGTGGAACGATTCACGAGCGGCGTTTGCTTGAAGAACCACATCATCGAGCAGCTTCGCAATCTGGTCGATGTAGTCGACGTGTTCCTGGGTCATCTGGCTCACGGACCCTGGTGCTGCACGGGCGGCCGCAGCCTGCGCTTCAGCCTGTGCCTGCTGGGCCTGTGCTTGCTGAGCCTGTGCTTGCTGACTCTGTGCTTGGAGATGCGCTTGCATCTGCGCTTGGGCTTGAGCTTGGGCTTGGGCCTGGGCTTGTGCTTGGGCCTGGGCCTGCGCGTGTGCATGAGCTTGCATCTGAGCATGCGCTTGAGCCTGAGCCTGGGCCTGTGCTTGTGCTTGAGCTTGTGCTTGAGCCTGTGCGTGTGCTTGCAGCTGCGCGTGTGCTTGCATCTGGGCTTGCGCATGAGCCTGAGCCTGGGCCTGGGCTTGCGATCTGGCCGGTGCCTGTGGCTGAGACACCATCGGCGCGACCGACAGGGGACTCATGTTCATGGCGAGCGTCTGCATGGCGATGGCGGAGTTTGGATCCATGCTGTGCGAGGCGGCTCGCTGATGACCCGGATTGAAGCGTTCCGCAGGCTGCATCGGTGCGCTGGACATGAGCATCTCGTTCTGCGGGGGAGCAGAGGGCCATCCGAGCGATTGCAAAGACTCGGCCGAGGCCGGCATGGAATGCTGAGGCATTGGCTGAGATCCGAGTTGATGCAGATGCAAGCCCAGCGACAGAGAGCGCTGATGAGAGGGCATCGATGGTCTTTGAATCGCACCGCCAAAGCCTGCAGCGCTCGAGACAGGCGTACCCTGCGGCATCGCTTGCGCGGGCTGCGCTGCATGTCCTGGTTGAGCCAAGTGCATCGGCATCGCGGCATCCGGGGTGGCCTGCTGAGCGTTGGGCAGTTGAGACTGCTGCAGCTGCGCGGATTGTGGAGTATGGTGAGAACTCAGATGCATGGGCTGCAAGAGCTGATCCGGCATTTGCTGCAAAGGGGAAGGCATGGTCGAGTACGACTGTTGAGCTTGGGGTGGTTGAGCCTGCTGCGGTGTGGAGGGCGTCTGCGGCTGCTGTTGTTGCTGACCAGAGACCGCACTCTCCGCCGTGGATGCAGAGTGGTGCTGCTGCTCCTGTCCGACATGGTTCAGCTGCATCGCTTCGTTCTGGGAAGCCTGCTGAGCCATGGCGCCGGGGTTCTGGGACTGAGCGTAGAGCAAGGGCAGCTTCGAATCCGTCGGATGCGCTGAAATTGGCGAAGGCAGCGTGGATTGGGCGCTTTGCTGCTGCTGCTGTTGTTGTTGCTGTTGTTGTTGCTGCTGCTGGTGNGCAGCTTCGAATCCGTCGGATGCGCTGAAATTGGCGAAGGCAGCGTGGATTGGGCGCTTTGCTGCTGCTGCTGTTGTTGTTGCTGTTGTTGTTGCTGCTGCTGGTGAAGCAACTCTTGTTGCTGTTGTTGTTGCTGTTGTTGTTGCTGCTGCTGGTGCTGCTGCTGATGCTGCTGTTGCTCTTGCTGCTGTTGTCCTTGAGTTGGGTACTGAAAAGGCTGCATACCTGCGGACACGTTTAAGGGCATGTCGAAGCGGGGCTGCTGAGAGACGTGTTGCCCTTGGGCTTGGGCAGCGTTCATTATGCGCAGAGCGTCCAAGACGACGGGAGAGCGGGGCCTCCTAAGTGCGTCCTCACGATCGGGTACGGTAAGCCCAGGGTTGGTGAGATGGTGGAAGTTCTCCTGTGCCAGGTGGGGGGTTGGCAACGCACCGAAGCTGAGACGCGGGGTGGGACGGTTGATGTGGCCGGCTTCTGGATTTGGGTTGGTGAAGCGGCGGCGAGACTGCGAGAGCAAGAAGCCTTCGTTGAGAAGCAGGGGTGACGCGGTGCTGGATTCGGTACCCTGGCGTGACCCGGTGGCGGAGGAGGACGCCGAGTCGACCAGATCGGTCTCCTCAAAAACGGACGGAAGTTGACCAGTGTTCCAGGCGATGGGAGCTGGCTGAGGATGGGAGATGGGCTGCTGCGCGAGTGAACTCGACGACTCGGGTTGTGAAGGGGGCCACTGAGGCTGACGAGACGCTTGAGCTTGCGAGGAGATCGTGCTGGGCAGCGGTGGCGGCGTAGAAACCTTGCAAGGATCCTACGCTTCAGGAAACGAGGTGTTGTGGGCTTCGCAAGGTAGCGGCCAAAGTCGAGCTTGAGGAGCGAGAAGGATCGAAGCAAATGTAGGGGTGAGAATGTTGCGGAACAGCGAGAGCGGCTTCCATACGCTCCGTGGTACTGATGGACGATATTGGCGGGTGTGGATGGCGATAAGTTGCTTCGAAAGTGTAGGACCTAGCGGAGGTTCTCGTCGAATACCGGCTTCGACGAACGAGGTGCGAATCAGATGTCCGAATATCGCAGATGCAAAGTCGTTGCCGATCTACGCAGCTGTCGAATGAAGGCGTCCTTCGCGGAGATGCCAGACTGGGAGATCGCTGGCAGACGCAAGGTTGAGGATGCGGGTAAGGATTGGGATGACGGCAGGCTGGAAA
The DNA here is from genome assembly GCA_000517465.1 of Moesziomyces aphidis. NCBI lineage: Eukaryota > Fungi > Basidiomycota > Ustilaginomycetes > Ustilaginales > Ustilaginaceae > Moesziomyces > Moesziomyces aphidis. Next base: position 494,495 of record AWNI01000042.1, read on the forward strand.
GTATGTCCGGCGACTGATATATCGGCGATTCCGAGACTAGAAGGTGAAGAGACAGACGAAGGGAAAGCTGAGCAGGAGTGGCCGAGCGCTGCAAGGTCGGGTAGGGTCGGATGTGCCGACGAAAAGCGGTGAAGTTTGTTGGTCTGCTGACTGACGGTTGGAGAAGATTGAAGGTTCAAAGCTGAGCAGAAGGGTGAATGGTCGGCACGAGTCAGACAAGCGGGATAGGGAGGTGGCGTCGGAGAGATGAAAAGCGGGTGTCAGGGTGTGGTGGGAAGGTGGGGGGAAAGCGGGAAGCGTGTATAGGTGATGATGGTTGGAGAGATGCGAGCCAGAGTGACGGTGCCGAAAGCTGGCTCACGATGAAGAAAGGTGCGGCGGCACCTTCAGCACTGCCTGCGAAGCCGCTAATCTGATGGGGCTGTCTGCGGGCGGCGGCTTGCGGCTTCCTGGCCGCATGGCAACCGACTCAGGCAAGCTGCAGCCTGGCTCGCGGCGGCTTTCTTCTCAGAAATTGCCTGGACTCCGAAAAAAAAAA
>AWNI01000042.1:495132-532318 GCA_000517465.1 Moesziomyces aphidis
AAAAAAAAAAGAGAGTAGGCGGGCAGGCAGGAGGCCACTGCAGAAGTGCGGCGCAAACAAGCTCGCCTGCATCCATCCAACCCCTCACTTGGCTGCAACGACCACTTTCAGCCTGCCGCCTGGCCCTGGCCGCCTTTCACCTCGAACCGCCGACTGCAACTTTTTTCTGCACCGCTTAGTGACAGCGTCGCCCTCTCTCGCCTGGATGGACCGTCGAGGCATCTTGGCTTCCGCAGTGGCTCTCGCCTGAGCATCCAGCGTGTCGACCGACAAGAAAGCTTTGTGCGTCTGGCGCATGAGCGCACACGGCACTGGACGGGGGGCCATGCCATGCGAGTCGACAAGTTGACAAAGTCCATCGCTTGCTTCGACTTGCATACGCACCGGAATGCCCTCTCTCGCTTGGTCTTTCCGCGAAAAGACTGTAAAACTAGGGCTGGAATTCGCAGCCCAACGCCTCTCTCGTTGGCCCAGTGAAGCCGGACCTGCCTGAAATAGCGAAAAGGCCTGCATCGATGCAGCAAGTCTGCATACGATTCAGTCTGCATACGATTCAGCGCATCGTCCGACCCGAGCCAGGCCTCCCCACATTGGCGGCGATCAATGCCCCCGGGGGTCAGGAGGCCAGGAGGCTAGGAGGCTGTGTGGTCCCCTATTTTAGCCCGCAGAACTTGGCCGGTTGCTACGGATGTGCCGCAAATGAGCCTTCCGAGCCGTGGGACTGGCTGAGGCGCTGGAAAGGCTGGCAGAGCAGCATTCGACTGCGGTATCCGCATTGACTTTTGAAATCCCAAGGGGTCCAGCACTACAAATTGTGCCGTTGTGCCGCTCGGATCTGTAATCGAAATTCGAATTCAGGCACATTTTCGCTGCGGACAATGGCTGTCCTGCACCATCGAGGCAGAAGCCTACGGCTCAGGAGCCAGGAGCGAAGGCACGATCGGCGGGCTTGAGGCGGGGCGTAGCAACCTGTGTGTAGAGCAAGCGGACGGTCGACCTCCGGCTCGCTCTCGTCTCGAAGCGAGCTCGCTCGACACAAAAGAGGCCCCGATTCGTACGAGCAAGTCGCATCGCATAGGAAGCGAGAAGGATTCGCCCGGGCGCTTACTACAGAATGAGATCCGGATGGCCGCGCGAGTTCAGACTGGCGTGCCGTCAAGCCACTGTGATTGTGATTGCTGCTGCCATGCAACGACGCATTGGCCGGGGCGCAGGAGTCGGTCGCAGGGGCAAAGGGCAGTGCTGCCCTGGACGGCGCCGCACGGACGGCCCCATTTTGCCTTTTTTTTCCCACGTTACAGTGGGATTCATTGTCGTTGAGCGGAGCTTCCGCCTGCTCTGAAAGGCCGGGACGTGGCGTCGTGGTTTGGCTGCTTCGCAACGGCTCCGAGCCATCGTCATCCTCGTCATACACGCGGTCGGGGCTCGGTCTGCGGCTCAGACGCGCACTTCGAGTCTTGTTTGGATGACCGCCGAGAAGACGCCCGGCGAGCTTCCGTCGGTCGGTAGTGGCATTCGATCTCTGTTGAACCCATCGCACTTCAGCCTGGGGTCTTGCGAGGGGCGGTGAAGCGCTCGAGTCCATGTCGCGGTTGACCGGCGGGGGCAGTGCGGCTTGGACGCTCGAGCGGCTCATCGCTACCTGATCCTTTTTGGAGGACCATCTCATCCAAAGCCCGACGGCGCGGCGAGGCGCTGCCTTGAAGCTTTGCCTTTCGTTCCATTGTCGCTCTTGCCAGTGGGTTTCCCATCTGGCCGGCTCCTGTCATGGCCTGTGCCAACGGGGCCGAAGTCAACTACTACCGACGCCCCAATCACATCGCTCGGAGGTTCAGCCGGGATTCAGTGTTCGCATCGCCAAAGGAACGAATCGACTAACGACACAAGCGTACTCGAAGATCGAAGAGAGCACCCGAAGATCAGGCGGAGCGTAGGTGTCGGTTGCAGGGCGGCTTCGATCGGTCGAGCTGCTCGATTTGCAACGAGCGCGAGCACCCATTGTCTGCCACACAACAATGTTCCGATACCCCCGGTACGTTGAGAATGGCCTCCATTCGCTGAAGGGAGCGAGCACCGATCGTCAACGTTTCGCTCGCGGCTCGGTCAAGCCGAGCTCTTGGACGAATCAGGGCCAATGCAGTTTGAGCTAGCCTCGGGCCTAGGCGTATGGCGGCAAATCGTGCGCCTCGATTGCGGCTGCTTTCTCCTCCCACATCGTTGGCTGCGTGCTTGCTTCTGCCGGCGTTCAAGCACCCCGCCTTTTTTTCTGCTTCGATCGCCGGCAGCGGCCGTGAGCGCATTGCATTCTCCGTTGGCTCTTCTTCACCTTTTTCCTGTGAGTGGGTCATCGTCTGAAGCGCTTCGTGAGGTGCTGGCCACCGACATCGCGGGCCCATTCGCGCAGCCGTCCTAAGTGCAAGGGGGTAGAGCACGACTGATCAAGGGGGGAAAGCGTCGAGCGGTCAGTTGTGAGACACAAGAGCACATGGCGAAGACCCCAGCCAGGCACACCTGCCCGCCGAATCGACGCTTGGCGGCCCAGAGCGGCGGCTCCCCGCTGGTTCGACGCGGTCCAGTGCTTTCGGAGTGCCAAATCCACGTTTTCAGCTGTTTGGCGACCGCCGCTCGGCTCACCTCGCCGAATTTTAATTCGCCGTGAATCGTGCTCGCACCGGCTCCATCAGCGATCGCAGTCGACGAAGCAAGCAAGGGTAAGGACAAGGGCGACTGACACAGCTACGCTACTCGGGAACGCTTACGACACAGCCGTTCGAGAACACGGCGGTCGAAAGCCGCTCGACGGGTCGGTCATCCATTACGCCGAAGCACAGCTTACACCCCTGGTTTTTTTTCCCTCTTCCGTTTGGCGCGCATCTGCCACGCGGCGCCGGCCATGCAGGGTAGAAAAGCTTTCTTTTTCTCCTCGACCTGTAAGACGCCGGGATGCCCTCCTCAGGACACCCTGACCGACCCAACTCGGTTGCTGCCAAGCGTTTTCGGTCGAGCCTGCGCTCGTTCAGACGCTTCCTATTGGGGTTTGTGACAACGCGCAAGAAGTTTCGACGCTCGCTCGTCGACTAGCACCAACGGGTCGCGGCACGCAGTCTAGGCTTCCACCGCTTTACGCCTGCATCGCACAGCCACGAACCAGTTCGCCGGATGCCTGGAAAAACATGTTCTGCCCTAGCCAAAGGATTTCTCGGCTGTGAGTCTGGTCAAACGAAGTTCGACGAAGTTGAGACGAGCGCAGATGAGCGAGTTCAAAGGACGAGAGAGAGATGCAGGCCGGGGCAGTGGACAGGCTCGCTTGGACGTTGCCGCAGCAGCCGCGATGCAATCTTGCTGCTCGCTCATGCGCTAGTGGCGCTGCACAGCACACGCTCGATGGGGGTTCCTACATCGGCAAGTGCGTCTGGCTGCAGCCACTCGTGCCTGTGTCTTGGCTGGCTTCTAGAATGCACTGCATCCCTTCAGCTTGACCGTCACTATGTCTTGTCGGCTCAGACCCGTTTCTCCTCTCTCGTGCGAGTCTGGATCTGTCGCGCAGTTCGACACCGCCTCCCGTCTTCTTCTCATATGCTCGTCACCTCTCACACATACACACGCAGATGCCGGAAAGAAACGATGGAATGCGTCGTGAAAAAGGGTACATGAACTTTGAGAGTATGGAAAGCGAAAGCTAGGGATCGGAAAATCGAGAAGCGGAGGGCCCAAGGTGGAAGATCTGGGGCGGCGCGGAATGGCCAGATCATCGTGTATAGATCACGATCCGCGCGCCTGAGATCTGGCGAGCGAACAGGTGCAAAACTCCTCGTTCGAGTCTAAATTAGTGTCCTTGTCTTGTACGCAATACCCGACTCCTCCGTGCGGTGCAAGCTTAGCGAAGGTTGCGCAGGACAGGAGCGTTGAAGCTCGGCACCGAGCTAGCGGCCGTCTTCATGTACTCCGGCACGGGCGCTACCGACGAGACCATGGAGCCTGCGCCGTCCTCCGAGTCGGCGACCGAGACGAAGCTGCCCTTTCTTCCGAGCCTGAACGGCGAGGAAGCGGAAGGCGTCAGGCTACCTGCCCTCTCTGCGGAAGCAGCCAGCTGTGCCACTCGACCCGTCGACGTCGAGCTGCTCAGGCCAAAGTTGGATGTCGACGTCGACTTTTTCAGCGGCGAACTGGCGGGCGACGCCTCGGCGGCAGCACCTGTGAATTCGCGCAGCGCGGCACTCCGGCTCTCGAGCATGGCGATCTTGTTGCGCACCGAGGGCACAAGCACCGCTGCTCCGCGCAGATTGTGTGTCGAGTGCGAGCGAGACAGCGCTCGGTCGTCACCCGCATCGTCGACGACTGAAGACATACTTTCCGATCGCTGCACCGACATCCTACCTTCCGTCTGCATCGGCATCGACTGAAGCGTCGACGAACGCGGCAAGCCGGCCGAGTGCGCAGCGGGACTCGAAGTCGAGGCGATGGATGCGTCCGAGGCCTTGTGCATCAGGGACGGCTTGGTTTCAATCGCCTTTGCAGCGGTTGCTGGAGCCGGAGCGATCTGAGAAAGCTCGCTCGAGAGACTGTCTGGCGTGCGCACATTCTCGGCGACACCCGTGCCGGATACAAATGCACCTTCCCTCGGCGAGGCAACATCGGGCGTTCGAGAACCCGCCGAGGACGTGCGATCCCGGCGGCCGTCACTGGTGGCCTTGGGCTTGAGGATGAGCGGTTTGAGGCCCGTGACGGAGTGCGTGGCCCGGTGCCGGGTCGGCTGTTGTTGCTGCTGTCGGTACGACAGATTGTCCGAGTGGCGCTTTAGGTTGGCAGCGCTCAACGTCTGCGTGTCGCGAGACGGCGCAGCAACTTCACCGGCCGACCTCTCGGCCAGCTGTTCCGACGATGCCTTGGCATGGATCGTCTGCTGAGGCAGGAGCGAGCTGGTCGCGCTGCTATCTTTGCTGATCTTGAGCGGTCGGGTCACATTCGACACTGCATACGCATTGGTGCGCGGGGAGATCGTCACTGTTGCGCGCGACTGTCCTCGTACTGGGACAGGAGGGCTTGCCACAGCCCTCCTCGCCGCAGCCTGCGATGCATCGTACACCGAGGTCGTCACCGCAGCGGCCGTTGGGGGTGCCATGCTTCCGGGAACGGACACCTCGGAGCTCGGAGGAGCCGCCGGCTCCAGACTGACGGCTTGCATGATCGACGAGACCTCGGCGACGTCGTCTGCCTCGTCCGCATCGTGCGCCTCGGGCTCGTCATCGGCCGAATCGCGACGGCGCAGCGACCAACCCTCGTTGCCGGCGTCTGCGGCGCGCGACACCCGCTCAAAGAGCATGTCTTGCCTCTCGTCGTGCTCCGCATCGTCGACGTGCATGCTGTCGTCAAACTGCGCATGGTCCTCGTCGTCCAGCCGGGCGGAGCCAATGACCATGTTCATCTCGGCCATCGACTCGTCGTTGAGGCCCAGGGTCTGGTCCGGGTCCACACGTGCGTCCTGGACATCGTCATCGTAATCGTCACCGATCTCGTCGAGCGAGACGGCATTGGCGTTGTTGATGCGCAGCACAGGTAGCATGACCCCTGCGTGCGGAGGTGGAGCCATCTGGTACATCTGCATCTGCATCTGCTGCATGTGGTGCATGCCTCCAGGAAGGTGCAATGTGACAGGAAGCTGCGAGTAGGCCCCGCCATACTGCGCCTGGTGTGCACGATGGTGATGCGGCTCGTACGGCTCGCAGCCGGGCGGATAGATAGGCTGAGCGGTTCCGGATCGGTTGACTGAGGCCATCGGCGTCTTGGTGTTGTCTTCCTCGTAGTCCTCGTCGGCACCCGAGACGCCATCGGTACTGCTGCTTCCACCGGGACTGTCGCGACTTCGCGCGCTCGAGGCGGAACTGCTGTCAAGCACACCGATGCCCAGACCAGCCGGACTGGGGGTCCGGGCGGACGAGCTAGTGGTCGGCGTGACATCGACTCCACGTCGTGCGGCCGCGCTGCGGATGGCGTGGTTGATAAAGTCGAGCGACTTCTGGTGCTGCAGAAGCTTCTTCTGCTCGGCTGCCACTTCGCCGGGGGAGAGCATGCGCGCCACCTGCAGATGCTGATCGTAATTCGCCAGCGAGATCTCGGTCTTGCCTGGCGACCGCATCGCGTCGACCGACTTGAGTCTGGCGACCATATCCTCGGCACCATCGCGAGTGCTCCTTCCGCTCGAGCTTCCTGGAGACCTCACATCGCCCGCACTGCTACCCGGCGAGACCCAGCTTCGCGCCGAATCGACGCTGAACTTGGCAGCGCCTGCCTTCTTGCTCGGCGGCGGGTCGAGCGATACAAAGTTGATCACGCGCAGGGGCAGCTCGACCGAGACGTCGGCCGAGAGCGAGCTTCCAATCGAGACCTTGATGCTGTAGACGACCTCGACATGGCGGCCGCGCGAGATGGACAGTGCATCGGCAGGGATGTGCATGTAGTGCGACGACTCGACGCGCTGACCCGGCTCTACTCCCGTCCACCACCCGCGAGCAGTGACGACACCCCTGCTGCCCTTCTGGCCCATCTCGAGCTCTTCCTCGGCGATCTTTTTGCGCGTGGTCGATGTCTGGCATGCATCGGGATCCAGATCGCGCCGGGCGGCCTGTCCGTCCAGATCGAGCTCGGGGCGCGGCTTGTACAGCGTGACGGTACGGATGAGCGCGAGCGTCATGCCGTTGATCTTTTTGGACGTGTCGTTCTGAATGCCAATGTGGATGTACACGCGCTGACCCGCAACCCACGTATTGCGATGCAAGCTCGCCATGAGGTGCACCTTGCCCGATCCGCCGAGGAAGAGACCCTTGGAGCTGCTCGCCTGGATCGGCTTGTTTGCGCTCGACAGCACCACGGCAGGGTTGAGGTAGGGGAAGAGGTCGACGTGTCGGTAGAAGTGGGCGATCGAGCGGTTAGCGCCCGAAGCCGACTTGAGCTTGACGGAGCCGATGACGATGTAGCGCACGACGGCGTTCTTGCCCCTGTAGCTTCCCTTGGCGCCCTTGGACACGGGCAGCTCGAGCGAGAACGGGATCGAGTGCGAGCCGACCTTGCCCTCTGCGTAGCCCTCTGCGTCTGGAGATCCCGAGAAGCACGAGAGCGCCGAGAAGGGAGCGGTCTCAGGCGACGAGAGCGTGGGCGAGCCGTCCAGGTAGTACGGCTCGCTCGGGCCGTTGTTGGAGCGATCGCCATCGATGACGGAGGCATGGTGGTAGAAGATGTAGCGAGTGTCGTCGCTGAGCAGTTCTTCGAAGCCGACGACGCGGATCTTGGGCTGGGCGAGCAAGACGCCGCCTTCCTTGTCGGAACCCTTGCGCACGCGGATCTGCATGCGACCCTGCAGCGTGCCGCCCTCGACGACGAGGTCCGACTCAAGGACAAGGTCAACCTCGACGCGCGCCTTGTTCGCCTTGCCCTGCTCGAGCGCCGCTGGCGGCGGGACGACGGTGGCTGGCATCGCATTGCTGCGCTTGAGGCCGCTCTTGGTGGGAGACTCGAGGTGCATGGGTCGAGCCGCTGACGATGGGAGTTTGCGATCCGAGTTGCCCAACAGCCGGTTGAGCTCTTTGCTCCTGCGCATGGGGTTGGCCGTGTTGCTGAGCAGCGTCCCGTGTCTTTCCAGAAGCGCTGTGTTGACGTTGGTCTCGGACAGGCTCCTACGAGGTCGGTTGCGAGGCTTGCTCGATGCGCTAGAAGCTGCATGGTCGGTCTCGCTCGCATTGCTTGCGGAAGAAGCAGTGGCTGTGGGCGGGGCACCGCTGTGGCTGAGAGACGTCTTCATGGGTGGAGCTTGACCGAGGCGGACGGAGCCCATGATGCTGTCCTGGTCCAGAGCATGGATCTCGTGGGGCAGGATGGGAAGACCAGTGTCGTAGGTCATGCGATAGTTGTCGAGGCTCACCAGAGCACCACCTCGCTCGGCCTCCTCGAGCCCCTGGAGACCTCGCTTGCTCCTCATGGCGACGCTGGCGAGAGACGTCCTCGACTGCTTGTTCTGCAGCATAGCAGCCGCCTTGGTGGAGCCTTCGACGGGGCCGTCCTCTGTGCTGGGCTCAGTCGCATCTTCCTGGCTTCGAGCTGCATTCTGGGCGCTAGGACTCTGCATGAGCGATGCCTTGGGCCCGATACTGGAGGTGTGCGAGCGTGTGAGGGAGGTGGCTGAAGATTCGGATCCACCGCGCGACTGTGCCCGAGAGAGAGCCACCTCGGAGGGCTCGAGTTGCGTTCCCTTCTCGCTAATGGTCCCAGTTTCGTGATCTATGCGTGCTGTCTCGGAGCCGTCTGGAGCGTAGAAGCTGCCGACCTTCCACCTCGTGGACGATTCGACTTCGTACTGCTCTGCACGGGACTGTCCGTTTGGTGAGGGAGCGTGGTCCGAGGACATATCGATCCTATGCAGGAGGGAGGGCACGGCTGCATTTGCAGTTTGAGGGCGAGGGTTCCTGGGCTGCTTGGTGCGGGTGTGGCCGCCGAAGCCATCGGGCACCATTACTTCGGTCTCGTCGTCCGACGGCACCTCTGCGCGGATGGTCTGATCGGCATCCTCGATGGCAGTGTTGGCGCCGACTTTGGGGCCGAGGCGGTTCTGAAGGGTGCCCTGGCGACTAGCAGCGCTTCTGATGCTGGCCCTATGTCCGCCTCTTCCTCCATTGCGGCCAACACCACGAGGGATTTCGGCGGTTCTGCCGAGGCTCGAGCCGCCGTCGGAGCGGTATCCGGATGCGAGGCTGGTGTTGCTCTTGCTTTCTCGCACCGGTCGCTGCACCACCGGCATGGGCTGCTGCTGTGCCGTGCTAGCACCTTGCGCTGCGCCCATGATCCTGATGCCACGCTCATCATCGTGTCTGTGGACACCCGGCGGCGGCTGGCTGAGATGCTTCCTGCGAACGTTGAGCTGGTTGGCGCTGCTTGCACCCGAGGAGGTGCTGGTGACGGAGGATTCGGTGAGGGTGGGGCTGGTGTCGCTGTCGGTCTCTGTGCTGCTGGTGGCTGTGTCGGTCGAGTATCCGCCCATGGCAGCCACCGCTGCGCTGAGGCTGTGGAGGCTGTGAGGCTGCACAACGACGTCGTGGTGGGCAGGCGGCGACATGAAGTCCTCGTCGGTGTAGGCGCCGTGGCCAAGGATGTCGGGCTCGCCAGAGACGATGCGGACGCGACGTGCATCCTCCTCGGCTGTCTTGGGCCTTGCACCTCGCATCTTGTTCATCGAGGACTTTTTGGGGATCATGTGTGCTCGTGTGCGGCTGTGGAAGCCTGAAGTGGAAGTGGTCGCTGCCGAAGTACGTGAGCCGGTGTCGGTGGAGTAAGCCTCGGACTCATGGCCAAAGTCGATGCCGAGCCCCGACATGGCTGCAGCTCCCAGTGGCAGGCTGGTGCTAAGCTGACGGGGACGATGAAGAGTGAAGAGAGATAGTAGACCCGGCGTTGGATCGCCAATGCCTGGAAGTGCTGATAGTCGTGGTTGTGTGAAATGGAAAGGCGTCGACTGTCGAGAAGGGGAGTTGATGATGATGCTGGCTTGATGTCAAAAGAGTGTCAGGCGTGTGGGGAAGGGCACACTTTGAGGGCCTCGAACAGTCTGGCGGAGAGCGAGATGTTCAGGACTCGCCAGTGTGTGCACAGCAGCACCTCGATCAACACCGAGGGGTGCAGCACGGAAGCAGGATTTGAGAGCTGGCATTGGCTTTGCACCTCCGGTCTCGGAACAGCCAGCGGTGGGTAGTGCACACATGGCTGGGCGTGGTGAGACCAACATCTAGGGGCATCAACACAGGCGGCAGCATGACGCAGACAGCCTATGAGAGGACGTGCAAGGCGTTGAGCAGAGCGAGACAGGTACAGCAAGCGCATGTCTCAGCGGCCAAGCGCGGCGCGGCTCACACCATCGGGGCCGTGGCAGAGCCGTGAGCATCGTCTGATTGGGCGGGTGCAGTGCCGTGCCCGAGAGCTGCATTTGTGTGTGGCTTACACGGCGTCCAGGGGGGAGTCGAGGCTTCGAGATCTCTGGAGGAGCGCGTAGGAGACGGACGAGGAGGAGGTAAGAGGGTTGGCTGCTGAGCGCGTGGTTTGAGCCATATCATTTTTCCGCCTTGGTGCCCGTCGTTGGTTTTGCGCAGCCGGCAGGCGCCCGCGTGCCGACTGAATCATTGCGCAGCTCGTGCAGTGCTCGTGCGGCCTCAATGGACTTGCTACCTGTTCTGCAGCTCTGCCGTCGAGATCTGCTAAGCGGCCGTCTTGCAGCCATCGCCATTCGCAGTGCAGTAAATATACAGGCATGTCGGCAGCCGCCATATCTGACAGATGGTCGCGCAGGCTGCAGCCCGTTTCTTATTTGACAGTCTAACAAACTCAAGAAAGAGTCAAGCTGTTAGACTTTTTTCAAAAGACTTTTGAGTGTTACGCCGCTGGCTGGGTTCGTCTGGTTGTCAGGAACCGACGGACGGCCGCATGGAGAAGGCGTGTCGCCCAAACGCTCCACGCACACCGCACCCACGCCGTCATTATTTCACTGCTCTCGCGCCGCATCGCGCCGCATCGCACCGCACCGCACTCCACTGCAACTGCACTCTGCACGGACAGCGCTCGGTGGGGTGTGCGCTTCACTTTGCGCGACGGCGCCACACACTTTTGTCGACTCAGGAGGAGGAGAAGTCAGCACCCACTCACACCCACACTCATCCTCAGCAGTAGGCTGGACCCCATCCATATCATCCGCTAGCCATCACCACCATCACCGCCCCCGCCGCCCTCCTACGCTCTCCTACACGTTTCCCCTCCCGGCACCTGCTGCCTCCGACCATCAGCCTTCTCGGCTGCTGACTCTCTTCTGCTCAGGTCTTCTTTACCCTCCACGTCTGTTCGAGCTTGTTAGCATTCGTATCTCTACGTTGAGCTACTCCTGCTCCTCGAGCTTCTCTCGACTCGGTCGGTTCAATGGCACTGCTTCTCCACATCTAGTTACCTCGACGCCCGCCGAAACTTCTGGCTTGCATCAGCTCCTTCTCTTTCGCAAGACATCATGTCCATCGACCGCGGCTCGCCGCAGCGACAGGGTCAAGCATCGACATCCGCGCCCAATCGCGAGCCAAGGAGCCCTGCCAGTCCGACGGCCATCCAGCGCCATCCATTCACCCGCACCCCATCCAACGAGCCACCACGCATCCACTTTTCACGTGAGGCCGACACCACCTCGGGGCGGCTACACCCCAGCTCAGGCTCCGATGCCACGCTCGCCCTCGATCTCAGCTCCTCCAGCGAGCTCGATCGCGCTTCGCTCGACGCGTCCGTCAACGGCTTGTCCTCCTCGATGGACTCGTTCGGTGCGCATCCTGCCGACACACTCGCCCAATCCGCCAACCCACACGCTTCGTCCGCAACAAAGTACTGGCCAGAGCCTTCGGGTTCGCACCTGCGTTCGGCGCCTTACGCCGTCAACGATTCAGACTCGCAGTCGAGCTATCCGCAACACGAACGCAACGGCCCTCATGCAAGAATACCCCGCCTGCACACCAAGGCGATCGGCTACACATCCTCCAACGATGGCGACCTCACCCCCATCGCCTCCACATCCCGCGTGGCGCCGCCCCTCGTCGGCGTCAACCTCACCGATCAACAGATCGCCGACATGACCGAATCCGACGTCTCCGAGTACGACGACACGTCCAAGCTGCGGCGCAATCGACGCGGCAGCGGCGCAGGTCCAGCCGCCACTTCCGTCTTTAGCTCCATCACAAAGAGCCTCCGCGGCGAGCCGTTCTGGAGCCGATCCGCCTCCTCTTATACCCCCTTGACCGCCACTCGCTCCCGCAGCCTCAAAAAGTCCAAGTGGAATCGCAACTCCAAGACGGACAAGACCCTCTTCTCTTCCTCGACGCACCCCTCGTCCAAGGACCGCACACGCCCACGCAGAACTCCCTCCATATGGACGCATCCGCTCCGCATGATTCTAAGCTTCTTCTCCAAGCTCTTCCGCACCGCTTTCGGACCCATCCATCCCGTCACCATCATCCTCGCGCTCGTACTCATCGCCAGCTTCGTCGCCTCGGTCACCAAACTCATCATCTACATCCTCAATCCAGACAAGGAGCCCCTGCCCTGGCGCACCTACTGCCAGCAGCAGCCCGCCTTTCCGCACGCTTATGCAGACGCCCTCGCACCCGTCGACGTCTTTGTGGGCGTGTTCAGCATCGACAGCGCCTACGAGCGACGCCACCTCATCCGCAGCACCTACGCCACACACACCATGCCGCTCGATCCACACACGGGCACGCCCACCAGCAACGTCCAGGTCAAGTTCATCATCGGCAAGCCGCGCCAGACGCACGCAAGACGTGTGGCGCTCGAGATGGAGACCTTCAACGACATTGTGGTGCTCGACATGGAGGAAAACATGAACCGCGGCAAGACCCACGCCTTCTTCCGATGGGCCGCCGAAAACGCCACGGTGCCCTTCCTGCGCGCTGTCGAGGATGGCCAGAATCCGGCTTCGGGCTTGGCGCAGGGCTCGGTGCTGCTGAGCGAGCCAGAGTCGCGAGGCCAGGGGCATGGACAGACGCGCGAGGTGCTCGGAGGCTCTACGGAGCAGATGCATCGATACCAGGTGCTCTGGAAGAAGGCCGACTACGTCGTCAAGGCCGACGACGACGCCTTCTTGATCCTCGAGGAGCTCGAGCGCCACCTGCGAGTGGCGCCGCGCCAGATGACTTACTGGGGCTACCTCATCCGCAACTGGTTCATGGGCGGCGAGTGCTATGCGCTTTCGAACGATCTGGTGCAGTACGTGGCCAAGTCGGAAAACGTGCTGCACTACATCAAGGGAAAGGAGGACAAGAAGGTGGCGCAGTGGATCAACCTGCATCCGAATCGATCCTCGATCCACTGGGTCTCGGAGCACTGCTGGATCTACGACCATCCCAAGGCGGGCACCGCCTATTCGCACGGCTTCCTCTTCCCGGACTACGTCGAGAAGATCAAGCTCGAGGGCAGACGCGGGCTCACGGATCAGGAGATTGCGCGCAGAGGGGGCGAGCATCGCGCCAAGTCGTACTCGACCGTGTCGCGCTGGCATTCGCCGTACGTCGAGCCGCGGGGCGACCTGACCATCGAGGAGGAGGTCGAGGCGCTCGTCGAGGGCGGCGGACGCTGGTCGGGCTCGTGGGTTCGTGGCGAAGAGGGCAACGACACGCAGATCTGGGTGCCGTGGCAGCAGATCGTGTTTGAAGCCAACGACGAGCGGCTCCGGCCGCCCATCCTGGACAATCTGGGTGCGCATCCAACACTGGCTGAAGAGGTCGGCATCGATCCCGCCACCGGTCTCACGGTTCGACACATCCACGCTGCCAACCGCCAGGCGTCTTCCGCATTCGCCCAAGCCGACGACGATGCGGTGCACGCGCAACGGCGCAAGCGCGACATTCCGTTCTTGGCGCATCTGCCATCGGTGCCCGGCTTCGACTTTGGCGCGGGTGGCGTGTCTCGCAGCGCAGCGGAAGATCGCAAGCGCTCCTTTGCCAGCTCGGCCATGCAGCCACGCATGATCCCGCTGCCTACGCACAAGGACGGCAACGGCGAGGCGGAGGAGCTTCGTCGACGCCGCTACCTCGGGCGTCGGTTCGGGGGCACGGTCGTGGTGCACTACCTCAAGAAGAGCGAGTGGTTCTACGAGACGGCGCTGGCCTTTGCTGGCCGTGGCCGATTCTGGCCCGATGGTGCCGGAGGGACGGGCAGCGAATGGAGGATGTATGGCAGCCCGCTGGTGCGCCACGAGGACGGCTACATCAGCGGCGGAAGGAGCCAGCCGCGCCCGGACATGGAGCTGGCCTACCTTCAGCAGGCGAGGGTCCAGGCGCAGGCCAACGCCGCCCAGGCGCAGCAGCTTTCGGCGAGGATGGGCAGCTTCACCAAGCCCAAGCCCGCGGCTGCCGGTGGTCCTCCGCCGCCCAAAGCGCCACCGCAGAATTCGCAGCCGCCGATGCAGCCGCCACAGCACCAGCGACCGCAGCACGAATGATCATTCAATGAAAAGCATGGCCATCGCAGTCGCTGCCGCTTCTATCATCGAGTCAATCCTGCGATCCGTAGTGTGTGCAGACGGGCCTTCAGAAGTTTGAGCGTGGAGATGGAGCGAGCGAGCTGAGTCGAGAGTGTGCTCGAGTGGAGGGCGAGAATCGTCGCGTGACTTTACGCGACGGCGCGAAGCCCCGAGATTAATTGAGGCTGAGAAAAAGTGTCACTTTCCCAATCACGCTCAGCACCAGTCACGAATTTCGGGCGGCCCCTTTCCAGCGCGGCTGAGCTGCGTGGCGAGGCGAGGCTTTGGGTCGGCTGCTACGCGCGGTGGCGTGGCGAATCCGACCTGGCTGCAGCGATTCACGGCCAAGCCGAAGCGCAGCTCTCAGCGCTCAGCCAGCATTCCGAGGCCGACTGCTCTCGTCTTCCTCACCACCATCTTCACCACTTATTCCCACCAGTCTTGACCTGCTTCATCGCGTCGCCACTCATCCAGCACCGCCGCAGCGACGGTCAACATCACCGCAGCGCGACGCGACTGCCGTTTGCGCTAGCAATTGAGCGCGGACGCGTGCATACGCCTGCATACATCGCCCTTTCGAAGAGCTTTGAGGAGCGAGCGACGAGGCTGCGCACTCGGGCCTGCGAGTAAGGATGCGTAGAAGCGTCATCCTCGCGGCACTGGGAGGTTCGCCCTCGCCAGCCACGGGCGAGGCTGACAAGGGCGCCGGCAAGGTGACCGCCGCCAAGAGCTCGCCACTCTCCCGCCAGCCGCTGGCCGACATCACTCGCAACGCCAATGCGGCTGGATTCGGGCCGCTGTTGGGACGCAAGCCGTTCAAGCCGCCTTCGTTCGCCAACCAACGCGAAAAGGACAGTCCGGAAGGTGGCAGAAAGAGGAAAAAGGTCGACTACGCAGGCATGGACGCCGGCGCGACCGACGATGGCGCCGCAGCTCAAGGCTCGGACTCGGACGACGATGGCGCTGCCAAAGGCGCTCGAGCCGGCGCAAAGAAGAAGGGCAAGGCGGCCATGAAGACGCTCGAGGGCGTCTACAAGGGCATCGACGCCAACGGCGTGTCACTCAACGTCGACCGTCGCAAGTGGGATGTCTTTGAGGTCAAGCCAAACGCTATCAAGAAGGGCTTCTCGGTGCCCCTCATGACCAACAAGCAGGGTCAAGTGGTCGAAACTGTCCTCTCCCACGCTGCGCTAGGCACAAGAAGACAGATCGACATTCCACCGCGCCCCCTGCACGATCCCATGGGCGAACACGCCATCGTGCTCTTCGACCCCACCGTCGACGACCGTGAAGCTGAACGCAGAAAGGCCGAACTTCAACAGGAGCAGGCTGCCGAAGAGGAACGCATCGAAGCAGGTGCACCCATCCCGACGCCTCACAAGAGCCTCGCCGACATCCTCGGCCTCAACAAGGCAAAGTCCAAAGAGGTAGAAAAGATCCCGGTTGTGATCGACCCCATCCTCAGCAAGGTGCTGCGTCCGCATCAGGTGGAAGGTGTCAAGTTCCTCTACCGATGCACCACCGGCCTCGTGGTCGAGAATGCATACGGCTGCATCATGGCCGACGAAATGGGCCTCGGCAAGACGCTGCAGTGCATCGCGCTCATGTGGACCTTGCTCAAGCAGTCGCCCATCGCGAAAAAGTCGACGATCGACAAGTGCATCATCGTCTGCCCGTCGTCGCTGGTGCGCAACTGGGCCAACGAGCTGACCAAGTGGCTCGGGGCAAAGGCACCGGGCACGCTCGCGCTCGACGGCAAGCTCAGCAAGGACGAGATGATCGAAGCGACGCGTCGGTGGTGCAACGCCTCGGGCCGCGCCATCACGCAGCCGGTGATGATCGTCTCCTACGAGACTCTGCGCAACTTGCAGGAAGAGCTCGGCAACACCGAGGTGGGACTGCTGCTCTGCGACGAAGGCCATCGGCTCAAGAACGCCGACTCGCTCACCTTCCAGGCGCTCACGCAGATCAAGGTGCGCCGTCGCGTCATCCTCTCGGGCACGCCCATCCAGAACGACCTCTCCGAGNCGCCGACTCGCTCACCTTCCAGGCGCTCACGCAGATCAAGGTGCGCCGTCGCGTCATCCTCTCGGGCACGCCCATCCAGAACGACCTCTCCGAGTACTTTGCGCTGCTCAACTTTGCCAACCCGGAGCTGCTGGGCAGCCGCGTCGAATTTCGCAAGAACTTTGAGATCGCCATTCTCAAGGGTCGCGATGCCGAGGCGACGGAGAAGCAGCAGCAGGAGGCCAACGAGAAGTTGAGCCAGCTGTCGGCGCTGGTGAGCCGCTTCATCATCCGACGCACCAACGACCTGCTGTCCAAGTACCTGCCGGTCAAGTACGAGCACGTGGTGTTCTGCAAGATGGCGCCGTTCCAGCTGGATCTGTACCGCCTCTTCATCCGATCGCCCGAGATCAAGAAGCTGCTGCGCGGCACGGGCAGCCAGCCGCTCAAGGCGATCGGCATCCTGAAGAAGCTGTGCAACCATCCGGATCTGCTGGATCTGCCGAGCGACCTGGACGGGAGCGAACAGTACTTCCCCGAGGGCTACACGCCGCGCGACCGACGTTACGTGAACCCGGAGCTGTCGGGCAAGATGATGGTGCTGCAGCGCTTCCTCGAGACGATCCGTGCGACGACGAACGACAAGATTGTGCTCATCTCCAACTATACGCAGACGCTCGACGTGTTTGAGCGCATGTGCCGCGCCAACCGGTGGGGCATGTTCCGGCTGGACGGCACCATGACGATCAACAAGCGACAGAAGCTGGTGGACCGGTTCAACGATCCGGAGGGCAAGGAGTTCATCTTTTTGCTCTCGTCCAAGGCGGGCGGATGCGGGCTCAATCTGATTGGGGCGAATCGGCTGGTGCTGTTTGACCCGGACTGGAATCCGGCGTCGGACCAGCAGGCGCTGGCGCGCGTGTGGCGCGACGGGCAGAAGAAGTCGTGCTTTGTGTACCGGTTCATCGCGACGGGGTCAATCGAGGAGAAGATCCTGCAGCGGCAGTCGCACAAGCAGTCGCTGTCGTCGTGCGTGGTGGACGAGGCGCAGGATGCGGCACGCCACTTTTCGGGCGAGGATCTGCGGGCGCTGTTTGCGTTCAAGGAGCAGACGGTGTGCGACACGCACGACACGTACAAGTGCAAGCGGTGCAAGTCGGGCAAGCAGTTTATCAAGGCGCCTGCGCTGCTGTACGGCGACACGAGCACGTGGAACCACTACGGCAAGGCGGAGATGCACCACCTGCACGACGATCTGCTGCGTGCCGAGCAGGCGTACGACGAGGTGAGCTTTGTGTTCCAGTACTGCAGCCACTAGCGCGCGTGCCATCAGGCGGTGCTGCGCCGTATACCCCTCGCTTGCGCGTATCAATGTATGTGTTTTGCAGTATTATCGAGCGATGTGCGAGAGCTTGTGGTTTGCAATACGTTGTTTGCTGGGTGGCAAAGCTGGTCTAGTGTACAAGGAGGTCGAGGATAGATGCAGTCGAGAGAGATGATGTGAGGAAGTGTTGGAGGTTTTTTAGTAACCGACTGGGTTTTCGCGGATCGTTTTGCGGGTCCATTTGGGGACCTTGTGTACGCTCTTTCTGAAGCCTCGGTCGTGTTTGCTGAAGGTTGTGTATTTGTCCTTGGGAAGCATCTGGGATTCGGTTGGGATTGCGAGGGCTCTGTTGAGGGAAGCGCACTGGATGTTGGACTGTTGCAGGGTTGCAATGACATCGTCGACGGCACGCAGACGCATGCGAACGCGGTTCTTGCGCGGAGACGACAGACGCCACGGATTCTTCCACAGCAACCCGCCCAGCGAAGGCATCGAAGGTCGAAACGCTCCAAACATGTCGAAAAGTGCGGATGAGGTGGTGGATGAGAAGATCGTGACCGGAGCCGAATGTCCAAATTCTTCCTCAGCCGGCGCTGTCCATTTTTTTCAGAGAAGCAATGTTAGGCTGCAGATAGGAGCATCGGGATCGGGGAGATGTCAGGTTCAAAGTCAAAGCGCGCGGCGCCCGTGCAGAGATGCAGAGCCTCCACGTGTCGATCACGGCGAAGAAGCCGCGATTGCTGGCGAGCTTGACCAGAGGGACTGCTTGCTTCACTCGTCGCACTCAGCGCAAGAGACGCTCGGAAGGATGCCGTCTCCACTTCGACGAAGAGCAAAGCAAATATGCATTCGGAGCGTGTGAGCAAGTTGCTGCACTGCAGCGGGACGAGGCCGAAGCAACCGGAGAGAGCGAGAAAATGAGGGCGAGGGGAAAAAGTGACACGTAGCGCTCCAAGAAGAGCGAATCCCCACTCGGCAAAGCCGACGGACGGCCATTTGTTGGCTGGCTCGGCCACGCTCTCTCGCCTTCTGCCTCTCTCCACCTCTGCAGTTGGAGCTCCACGTAGGCACCGCCCAAAAGTCGAACGGCTCTCTCTTTGCCGCTCTTCTTCGTGCGCTTCTTCTTCTTGTTCCTCCTCCTCCTGCCTCCACCCTCTCCTCCTTTCGTTCCCGTTCAACGTCGCTTGTCCTGCCCTTTCCTCCGCTAGAAAGTGCAAACGCGAGCTGCCCACCATGGACGCCGCATGGACAAAGTCCGTCCACGAGGCGCTCACGATCCTCAACGTCGACCCCTCCAAGGGTCTTTCGGACGATGAGGTCGAACAGCGCCGCGCAAAGTACGGCGACAACACGCTGCCCGAACAGCCGCCGACGCCGCTGTGGGAGCTCATCCTCGAGCAGTTCAAGGACCAGCTGGTGCTCATCCTCCTCGCCTCCGCCGTCATCTCGTTCGTCCTCGCCCTGCTCGAGGAGGACACCACGCTCGGCGCCGCCCTGATCGAGCCCGGCGTCATCGTCCTCATCCTCATCGCAAACGCAACCGTAGGCGTCGTCCAGGAGCGCAACGCCGACAAGGCCATCGACGCCCTCAAGGAGTACAGCCCCGACACCGCCACCGTCATCCGCAACGCCGACACCGACAAGGTGCGCTCCGAGCTCCTCGTCCCCGGCGACATCCTCATCCTCACCGTGGGCGACAAGATCCCCGCAGACTGCCGCCTCATCGCCATCAACTCCTCCTCCTTCCGCGTAGACCAGGCCATCCTCACCGGCGAGTCCATCTCGGTCAACAAGTCGCTCGACCCCGTCCACGACCCCAACGCCGTCAAGCAGGACCAGACCAACATCCTCTTCTCCGGCACCACCGTCGCCAACGGCACCGCCCTCGCCGTCGTCGCACTCACCGGCACACGCACCGCCATCGGCGACATCCACGCCGAAATCTCCAAGGACGACGACGAAAAGACGCCGCTCAAGCAGAAGCTCGACGACTTTGGCGAACTCCTCGCCAAGGTCATCACCGTCATCTGCATCCTCGTCTGGATCGTCAACTTCCGCCACTTCAACGACCCCTCCCACCACGGCTGGGTGCGCGGCGCCATGTACTACTTCAAGATCGCCGTCGCCCTCGCCGTCGCCGCCATCCCCGAGGGCCTCGCCGCCGTCATCACCGCCTGCCTCGCCCTCGGCACCAAAAAGATGGCAAAGAAGAACGCCATCGTACGCCACCTCCCTTCCGTAGAGACCCTCGGCTCCACCAACGTCATCTGCTCCGACAAGACCGGCACCCTCACCACCAACCAGATGAGCGTCACCCACTTCTCCGTCGTCAGCCCCTCCGGCTCCCTCGCAGACTACTCGGTCTCCGGCAGCACCTTTGCCCCCGTCGGCGACATCTCGGACGCCGACGGCAAGATCGTCACCGGCCTCAACCAAGCCCGCACCGCCTTCCACGCCCTCGCCGAAGTGTCGTCCATCTGCAACGACTCGCACGTACATCTCGATGACCACGCCAACTACACCATCGTCGGCCAGCCCACCGAGGCCGCTCTCAAGGTGCTTGTCGAGAAGCTCGGCCACCACGACGCCGCCGTCAACGCCAGCGTCGCCAAGCTCGATGCGCACGCACGCGCCGGCACCATCACCAACGAGTACGGCAAGGCGCACCCGCGTCTGCTCACTTTCGAGTTCAGCCGCGACCGCAAGAGCATGTCGACGCTCATCCAGCGCTCCTCCGCCACCGGCTGCCTGCTCGTCAAGGGCGCGCCCGAGAGCGTCGTCGAGCGCTGCGACTCGGTGCTGATCGGCAAAAAGGCGCAGCCGCTCGACGCCGGCCTCCGCTCCCAGATCGGCGACAAGGTGCTCGAGTACGGCCGCCTCGGCCTGCGCACGCTCGCCCTCGCCGTCAAGGAGGACGTGCCGCTGGACGTCGAGTCGTACCGCAGCAGCAGCCCCGCCGAGTACGTGCAGTTTGAGCAAAATATGACGCTCGTCGGCCTCGTCGGCATGCTCGACCCGCCGCGTCCCGAGGTGCGCACCGCCATCCAGCGCTGCCGCCAGGCCGGCATCCGCGTCATCGTCATCACCGGAGACAATAAGAACACCGCCGAGACCATCTGCCGCCAGATCGGCGTCTTTGACGCCACCGAGCCGCTCGACGGCAAGTCGTTCACCGGCCGCGAATTCGACGCGCTCGCCACGCGCGACGACAGGCTCGCCGCCGTGTCGCGCCCCAGCCTCTTCTCGCGCGTCGAGCCCTCGCACAAGTCGCAGCTCGTCGACTTGCTCCAGAGCCAGGGCCTCGTGGTCGCCATGACCGGCGACGGCGTCAACGACGCGCCCGCGCTCAAGAAGGCCGACATTGGTATCGCCATGGGTTCCGGCACCGACGTGGCCAAGCTGGCGGCGGACATGGTGCTGGCCGACGACAACTTTGCCACCATCGAGGCGGCCGTGCAGGAGGGCCGAGCGATCTTCAACAACATGCAGAGCTTCATCCGCTATCTGATCTCGAGCAACATTGGCGAGGTGGTGTCGATCTTCCTGACGGTGGTGCTGGGACTGCCTGAGGCGCTGATCCCTGTGCAGCTGCTGTGGGTCAACCTTGTGACGGATGGTCTGCCGGCGACCGCGCTGGGCTTCAATCCGCCCGCGACGAGCATCATGCGCGAGAAGCCGCGCTCGCGCAACGACCCGCTCATCTCGGGCTGGATCTTTACGCGCTACCTGCTGGTGGGAGCGTTTGTGGGTGCGGCGACCATCTTTGGCTACGCGTGGTGGTTTGTGCTCTACACGGGTGGGCCGCAGATCTCGTATGCGCAGCTGTCGCATTTCCACCAGTGTGCGCTGCCCGCCGCCCAGGCCAAGGGCGGGCTCTTCGAGGGCGTCGACTGCGGGATTTTCACGGCGTATAGGCAGCCGGCGACGATTGCGCTGTCGGTGCTCGTGGTGGTCGAGATGTTCAATGCGCTCAATGCCATCAGCGAGACCGACTCGCTGCTCACCTTTGGACCCTGGAAGAATCCGTTGCTCATCGGCGCCATTGCGTTGTCGCTCGGGCTGCACTATGCCATCTGCACCGTGCCTTTCCTCCAGGACTGGTTCCAGGTGACCAGGCTCAATGTCGACGAGGTCAAGGCGGTCGTCTGGATCTCGGCGCCCGTGATTGCGATCGAAGAGGTGTGCAAGCTCATCACGCGCCACTTTTTCCTCAACCAACAAAAGCCCGCCACCAAGGACAAGCATGTGTAGACCTTGCCTCGCTCCGTTCTTGCCTCCTTTTCCTTGCAAGTTCGAGGGATAGACAGAGGTGCACAAGCACTTTTTCAGATAGACGGAAATGCGAAAGAAGTGCAATTGGTATGCGGATATACTTTGGGCCGAACTTTGTAGCCTTTGTGTGGATGAGATGAGAGGTGTTAGCAGCCTTGAACCTTCCAGGCGACCTGTTCTTTTGGATCTGTGAGTTTGGTTTCGAGGTCGTGGCAAGCGTTGCAGAAGAGATGTTGTTCACCGGAGCACTGGTGGATTTGGCGGCCCTTGACTTGGGAGATGGTGTCTGCGAAGCGACAGTGGACGCCTTCGGTGGGCGGGAAGGGTTGACGCGATAGCCAGCATGCAGCGTTGGTACCGCCCACGCCGTCCTCGTGGAAGTACTGGTACGGAAGATGCGCTATCGATGCGGGGTCGACGCCCGGGCCTGCTTGTGCCGTGGAGAGACATAGCAGGACAAGGCTCACGACGAGGAGCACTAGCGAGCGTGTTGTGGTCATGCTGGTTTCACGGTTCCAAAAGCTCTGCGCCGGAGGTGAGGATGTGACCGCGGTGTGGAGAGAGCGTCCGGAGAGGGCTGTGGAGGAGGTGAGGATGGATGCGTGCGAGCGTCAAGATGGAGACAGGTGGTGGTGGCGGTGGAGACGTGGCGAGGGCGATGCTAAGGCCCTGAACGGCACGCAGTTGGCTACATCGGCTCACGCCAACGCGATCCGGCTCAACCACTCGAATCGGGAGATTTCGCATATTGTTCGATATGCCGATCACACATTAGTGCACTTGGCGGCACGGTGAGTGAGCACCACGTCACTGGCTCCTCACCCGCTCGCAGCTGTCCAGTTGCGGAGCTGCCCGACGATGGCTGCACGCTTTGTGGCATCTGTGAATCAGCACGGCCCTCTGACTGCCTGCCGACCAGCGCTGCCGCGTCCAAGGGTCCAGTATCGAAGCGGGGCTGAGTCGCGAATGCAGTAGTTGGCGTCGGTATATAAAGTCAAAGCGTGTTGCTACGTCGATCGAGTCGTAACAGTATCGTATCCACCATGTCTTCAGTCTTTGTATCGATCGCTCGTGGGGCACGCATGCACACCAGTGCAGTGGTGCGTCTCCGCACATCCCAGACCGCCTATTCCGCCGTCAAGCCAGGCTCGGAAAGCGAAGCCACCACTCCCGGATCAGCCTCTGTAAGCGACCCCCTCTTCCCACTGCCGCACATCCATCTACTGACGCTTTTGGCGGCGATGCAGACCGAGGAGATCGCACACAGCAGCAGCGCATACGACTCTACCACATCGCGCCCCGACACGGCTGCCGACCAAATTCAGTCGGAGACCGGCGCCGACATGGACTCGTCCAGCGCCAAGCGCCAAGCTTCCCATCTAGCCACTGCCGACCCCAACCAAAAGACCAAAGCCACCTCAGAACGCAAGCCGCGCAATGCCAAACCTTGAGACACAGTAGCGAAAAGCACGACTGGGGTTTGGTTGTTGCAGCACAATGCGAATACATCCACTAAAAAACAAAAAAAGAGATGCATGGCGGACTAAGGGCGCCAGCCCGACGTTGGATTTGAAAACAAGCTTTCAGGGCTATGCACGTGTTAAGAAACAGTCGAGGAGAAAGAACAGGTGAAAGCCTTGAAGTTGTGCCGGCTTCGCGGTACGAAAGCCTATCCAAACGTGCCCTGCCGCATCCGGAGAGGGATTGAAAGGATGGAGATGAAGAGTCTCCTTTTTTTTAGGGGGGCGGTGGTCGCTATCGAGTCAAGATCCTTCCTGATGCCATGGATGACAAGTCGGAAGGCTTGAGGCTAGATGGTTGCGACGAGATTACTGGCGGGGAGCGCCACGGCCGACACCGGCGAAGCGGGGGCGGTACTCGCCCGAAGGGGCGCCGTCCTTCTTGTCGCCAGCGGCAGCGCCGTCGCGGCGGCGGTACTCGCGGTCGCCACCGTCACGGTCGCCGCGGGGGGCGCGGTAGGCACCGTCACGGCCACCGACAGGGGCGCGCGCAGGGCGGGCGGGGCGCTTGTGCGTGGCGGGTACGATCTCGGCGGGGAGGTGGAGGAACTCGCGCAGGTACTCGACACCCTCGTCGGTGAGGGTGTAGAAGTACCACTGCCACGAGAACTGCGTGTGCACGTAGCCGCGCGAGGTGAGCGACTGCAGCGCCTTGACCACCTCGAGGTTGGGGATCTCGAGCTCGGGGTGCTGAACGGTGAAGTTCTTGGGGGCCACCATGACACCCTCCTTGAAGAGCGAGGCGTAGATGGTCTTGCGGTTCTCCTTGCTGATGATCATTTTGGCAGAGTCACTGCGAGGTGGAGGGAGAGATAGTGGGAGCCGGGGTCAGCGAACGTGTTGGTGGTGCGAGATGACGGGACGACGACAGATAGAGCAGCAGACAGTGTCGAGTTGATGTGGTGCGAATAGGCGCAGCCTCGGCTGCAACGGAGCTATCCACTTCTTCCAATCGTATTCCAAACGCTGGCCGTTGCAAGTCGTACTCTTATGGCTGTGTTTTCGGTACACTGAGATCCCGCGGCACCATCCTCCTCCGAGCCTGCATATTCCAGGCGCGACCGATTGCTTCCTGCCGCGGCTGCGTCCTCCAATGCTGGCACGCCCTTGTCATCGAGCCATGTTGTCCATTACTGCTGCCGCGATGAAAAGTCGCTGGTGCTGTCCCAATGCGTTTCTGCTATCTTTCCCGTGTGTTGTTTCGGTGCGATTGACTGCTGTCTGCTGATCATGCTGTCATGCTGGAACACTTACAATCTTGATGTGGGATGAATCCTGGTGGGAAGGAAGAGAAGCTGGCAGCGACGACCAACACCATACGCTCGTCTCGTCTCCGGACGCTGAGGGGATCTTCGTCTTCGACATCTGGCGCGCCAGCTCCACCCAGCTGGAGCCTGACGCTCAGATCGGGCGCGCTTCATTGGCGCAGGGCACAGCAGACGGCAGTGCGACTGCGTTGAGCTGCGACAGTTTGCGCTCGCCGGAGGAGAAGGTGGGTCACGTGCAAGCGAAAAACAAAAGTTCCCACGTTCGAAATTTCGACTGCTTGCCTGGAAGCAGAGTCGCGCCAGAACGGGCCCTGCTATCCCCCTCTGCCAAAATTGAATTTCCGGTGAATTTCCAGATGCCTCACCACTCTCCAAGCACGGTGCACGGGATCGCCGTCTGCTCCCATGCGAATACTCGTGCCCGCTGGCTGGGGCCAGGCCGCGCCCAGCTGCGCGCGCAAGCCGTCTGTAAGCTCAGCGGCTGGTCAGCCAGTCAAGGAGGGCCTGCAGGCCAGTCTCGAGGCCACCGGCGATGCTAGCGTGCAAAATTGACGGCAGCAGCTGGCAGTCCTCGCGAAATCGACGCAGCGGAGGCTGAGTTGTGAGGCTCGACGAGTGGCGCGCGGCTCGACACTGTCGGAGGCCACGCCGCCATCACTCCTCCTTCTGCCCTCCATATCGTCAAGGTACTCATAAACGTAAGCGTCTACACCAGCTCTTGTCGCATCCAACTCGCATCGGTCTGCTCGTCGCCGCTGCGCCAATTTCGCCATCTCGCCCTGAGGTACGCCATCGCCGTCAGCACCCATCGACTCGCACCACCTGAAAGCAGCTCAGAATTGCCGTGTTGCGCCACCCAGCACTCGCTCGCAATCACGCATCCGGATGATCCGCCACGAACATGCCATCGTTCAACGTTCCGGACCGACATTGCTTTCGCACTTGGCCATCCAGCATTCACATCTTCCGCACTTGAAGGTCGAGGTGCGCTCGGATAGGCATTCAGGTCATGGAGCCAGCCCGACCTTCGTCGTTGCATCAGCGGGCAGAACTACAGAAACAACCTTGACGCAGGGTGGAAACGTCACACACCGCAGGCCAAGCTCGAGATTTCGTGGCCACCATTAGCGAGGGCAAATATGGAAACGCAGACGCAGACGCAGATTTCCACTAGTGCAGTTCCGACAGACCGATGCGCGCCAATTTAGATGCGACCAAGCCCGCGCGTCCTGTCTCGCTTCCTCACCGACCACCATCTGACTCGATCCTTGTCTTTTCACCTTCTACATCCTCGTCGACACTTGCGACCACTTGCAGGCCCTCGATAACACATATTCAAGATGGGTAAGGTTCACGGATCCCTCGCGCGTGCCGGTAAGGTCAAGTCGCAGACCCCCAAGGTCGAGAAGCAAGAGAAGGCCAAGCAGCCCAAGGGCCGCGCCAAGAAGCGTCTCTTGTACACCCGACGGTAAGTTTCCTTCAAGTCAAGCATGAGATCCATGCAGCATCGAGTCGACCACTAGCAGCGAGGTCGCGCCGACCTCAGCGACTATATTGATACATCACCAACGTCTTCCGGACACCATGGAAACTGCATTCATTACCTTGGCATCAGGTCACGGCAGAGGGCATGCGAGTCTCGACCGCCATCGCTCCATCATGAGGCAAGGAGCGGATCTGCCATCGCTAGCCTCAACCTGCTCTGGCGCAAGGTGGTTGCCACGCGAATGTGCCGGGGATCAAAAACTTTGCGGCGAATCGGGTCTCTTCGAGTTCTTGTCGATCCGGCGTTCTCACCACGCAACAAGGCCCGACTCGATGTTGCCGACATCTCATGCTAGATTCGCTTTCAACCTGCTTCCCAACGAACTTGGCTTCTGACACTTGTCTATCTTAACCTTTTTTTTAGATTCGTGAACGCCGTCACCACCCCCGGTGGCAAGCGCCGCATGAACCCCAACGGCGAGAAGTAAACTCGACCGTTCGGACTCTACACCCTCATCATGCACACACACACGCTCGGTTCGGCTCAAGATTAATGCCGCTCCATCATTGCTAGGATCGTCTTGTCGAGCCAATACAAAAAAAAGGGATGGCGTTCGTTTCCTGACAAGGTCGGAGCGGTCGTCATCTCACGCATTTCTCCCACACATTCACACTTTCAACGCACCGTTGTGTTTCGAACTCCCTTGTGGAAACGAGGCCGACTTGTATCATCATGCACAGAGCGCGTTGCAACGCACGTGGTTTCGCTTCATTCGCTCGAGGTGGGTATGGCGTGGGCGAGTAGGGAGACGCGGGTTCTTATTGAGAGATGGGTTCTGAGCGGTCCTGAGTAGGTGTTGTCGGAGTGGATTGCGCAGGGTCGGTGGTGGGAGGGAGACGGAGCTGGTTGAAGCGCGCAATGAGGTCGTCGTCTGTTGTATCCTGCGGCTTTGCAGCGAGTTGCGGCTCTTGTGTGACCTGGGCATCTTCCTTTGGCGGAGCTTCGGCTTTGGATTGGGCGCTCTTTTCGTCGAGCAGCTGTTGGAGCTCTTGTTGGATCTCGTCTTCATCCACGTCGCTAGCCGCGGTGGCACGAATGGCGTCGTCGACCTCGCGCTGGCTGGCCAACGACTGTTCGAGCGCCTCGACGGTGCGATCGACCGAGTCGATGTTGAGTTCGGGTTTGGCAAGCAGGTTGTGCATCACCTCATTGCTCGTCTGGTATGCGCGCACGATTTCGACGTCGCTCTTGGCCTGTTCGATGCCGATGAGCACGCGCGTCATGGTCTCGCGTGCACCCATGCGTTTGGTCAACACCTCGTCCAACGCCCGCCGACTGCGCACGTACGATGCTGCCTGCGCCTTGTTCCCCTTGCGCAGCGCCTCCTTGGCCTGCACAGTGCGCCGACCCATCTGGGCCTCGAGCGAGGTGATCTGCAGCTCGACCTTGCGCACCGTCTCTTTCACCGCCACCACCCCGCGGTCCTCCTCGCTGATCCGCTCCGCCACCTCGGCTTCACTGCCGGCGAGCTTGATGATGCCGCCGCTGGTGGTGAGCACGCCGCCGCAGTCGCGAGACAGATGCGTGAGGACCAGCTGGACATCGCGCTCGCTCGGGTGGAAGCCGAACTGCGACGCACAGACGCGCGCGAGGCGCTGCCGAAACTCGGCGGCGGTCATGAGCGCCGAGATGGGGCTGAGCGTTGCATCGTGTTCGAAATGGTGTAGCAGAAAAGCAGAGGCGATGCGGTGCACGAGGTCGTACACGACCCAGTCGCCCCGTTTGTCCCGAAACAGCCGCTCGTCTTCGCTATAGTCGTCATCGGCCGCCGAGCCGGTGACCATGCCGAGCACCGACGATGCCGCCCACCGCGCCGGCGTCACCAGCAGCGCCGACGCCACGCCTCCAGGCGTCGGCAGGTAGCCCCTCAGCCCTGACGCCGGTTTGGCGGGCCCATGCAGCGGCGTGCTGCAGTGCAGAAACTTGGACAGCGGAGTCACTGTGTGGGCCCGTTCGAGCTCAGCGATCACGCTGCCGAGACCGAGTGGACGGCCAACGCCTTCGACCGTCCAGCGCGCCTTGGTGCTCTCGTCCAGCCGGAACACCGTGCGGTCCGGCAGCGGCGCCGAAGAGGAGGCAGAGGGGACATCCTCGTTGAGAGAGTCGAGTGAAGAGGGATCAAGCGCCGGTGGGTCGCGGTCGAGCTGCACACCCTGCCACGTGACGTCGAGCAGTGTGTCCTTCCACCACTCGATGCTGGCGCGATAGCCGGCCGGATTGCTCTTGCGCTGCCGTGACAGATCGGCATACAGGGCTGGCAGGGGCGAAGCATGCGATCTCGGGTCGCGGAACGATGGGTGCTTCGAGATGTACTTGGCAAGACCGGCGGCCGAGGAGGAGGTGGAGGCCGACTTTGCGTCCGGAGCCATGCTGAAGGTGGTGTCGAGGATCCAGCCGAGTGATGATGGGGACAGAAGGGAGGAGAGAGATGGTGATGTGGGGATGAGCTGTGTGACGTGCGTTGTGAAAGGCGTGGGTGTGGAGGTGTTGGTCTGCCCAAAAAAGGCCCAATTTGGCACTTTTTGGGGGGTCGCATCATTCGGCTCAGCCTTCCTTCCTCCTCGCCTTCCACCATCCGCTTCTTCTTTGCAGCAATGGCTCGCTCCTATCAGCAGCACGACGGGATCCACAGCTGTTCGCAGCCATGACGGCACCTCCCACCTTCTGGAAGCCTGGCTCGGCGCGGCCAGGCAGCTCGCTCGACCGCGATTCGGAAGCCGAGCCAGCGCTCCTCACATCGGCCGCGCCCTCCTCATCCTCGTCTCTGCCCGTCGCTGCGCAGCGAGACTCGATCCTGTATGCGCTCGAGCGGCATCAGGTGCTCATCGTCGTCGGAGAGACCGGCTCCGGCAAAACCACGCAGATCCCACGCTTCCTTTACGACGCAGGCTGGACCACCGCCGCCCCGGCTTCGGCAGGCAACATGATCGCATGCACACAGCCGCGTCGCCTCGCCGCCGTATCCATCGCCGCCACCGTTGCTGCGCAGATGGGCGTCAGGCTAGGCCACGAGGTCGGCTACACAATCCGCTTCGAAGACAACTCGTCAGCCGCCACGCGCATCAAGTACATGACCGACGGCACGCTCTTTCGCGAATGCATCAAGGATCCGCTGCTCACGCGGTACAGCGTGATCATGGTCGACGAGGCGCACGAGCGCGGCGTACACACGGACCTGCTGCTCGGCGTACTCTCCAAGATCCTCCGCAAAAGGCCCGAGTTGCGAGTCATCGTGGCGAGTGCCACCATCGATGCGCTCACTTTTAAAGACTTTTTCGAGGACAGCCGCATCGTCTCGCAGGCCGATCACAAGCACGAACAAGACAGAGCGACGGTAGTTCAGATCAAGGGAAGATCGTTTCCTGTGCACCTGGCGTATCTCGACGATCCGTGCGAGGACTACTTGCAGAAGACCGTCGATACCATCTGGAACATCCACCTCGCCGAGCCGCGCGGCGACATCCTTGCCTTCCTCACCGGCCGTGACGAAATCGACACCGCACTTCAATTGCTTGCGGATCGGCAGCTGGATCTGCCGGACTCGGCAGCGCGCATGCATCTGCTGCCACTGCATGCTGGATTGTCCGCGTCGGAGCAGACGGCGGTTTTTGCAGCGCCGCCCTCGTCGGCACTGCGCAAGGTGGTGGTGGCAACCAACATCGCCGAGGCGAGCATCACGCTCGACGGCATCGTCTACGTCGTCGAATGCGGCCTCGTCAAGCTGCGCGCCACGACGGGTGCGGGCAGGGATACGCTGGGCGTGGTGCCCATCTCTCGTGCGTCGGCGGTGCAGCGTGCGGGTCGTGCGGGGCGGACTCGGGAGGGCAAGTGCTTCCGGCTGTACACGGAGCGGTCTCTGGAGCAGATGCACGCCTCGACACCGCCCGAGCTCACGCGCGTCGATCTGGCCGCACCCGTGCTCATGCTCAAGGCGCTGGGCATCGACAACCTCGCGCGCTTCGAGTGGGTGCCGCCCGCGCCGCCGCCTGCGCTGCTGGCAGCCGGTCTGCAGAGGCTCGTGCAGCTTGGTGCGCTGGACGAGTACGCGCGGCTGACCGAGCGGGGTGCGGTGATGGCCGAGCTGCCCCTGCCGCCGCATCTGGCACGCATCCTGGTCGCGTCGGCCGAGCCTGCGTTCGCATGCGCGCACGAGATGCTCGCCATCCTGGCGACCATGCAGGTGAGCACGCTCTTTGTCTCGCCGCACACGCCACAGACGCAGTTGAGCCAGCGTGCGTTTGCCGCCCAGCAGGGCGATGTATTTACGCTGCTCAACGTCTTTCTCGCGTTTACCGACGAGCGCGTGGGGCGCAAGAGTGCAAAGTGGGCACAGCGGCACCGGCTCAACTTCCCGGCGCTCAGTCGCGCGCTGTCGATCCGGCAGCAGCTCGAGCGCTTCATGGTGCGGTTCGGGCTCGATGCAAAGTGTTCGGTGCGGGGGCGCGAGGATGCCGTGGAGCGCATCACGCGGTGCATGCTGACGGGTCTGTACGCCAACGTGGCGCGCTACGATCCGGTGCGCATGACATACACGACCACGGCGGGACACAAGGCGTGGGCGCATCCGGACTCGGTCTTCTTCAACCGCCGCCCGGAGGCGGACTGGATCGCGTACGGCGAGGCGGTCCAACAGGCCACACCGGACGGCACCAAGACGTACCTGCGCGACCTGCTGGCGCTGCCGGACCTCGAGTGGGCCGCGAGTGCCGTGCCCGGCTACTACACCCTCAGCACGCAGTGGGGCCATGGGACGAATTCACCATCTTTGTAGCAATTTCACTTGGGATTGGGGCATGCGGCTAGTGTGGGGTGACGTCGCATCGGACGGTGGTGTAGAGGTCGATGGAGAAGGCAGCGTGGACGTCGGGCTTGTACGTCGAGGCGAGGAGCGTGTAGGATCCTGGCTTGAGCATGGTGTCGAGCACGGCGCCACAGGGTAGATCGGTGTATGCGCCGCTATTGGCCACCTCCTTTTCGTCGTACAGTGCAATGTTGACGTACGGTCGGACAGCATCGGTGGCGTTGGCTTTGATCCTCGCCACGAGCGCGGCCATTGCCGGGGGAGGAACAACAATGCGCCAGCTTGGATTGTCAAAGTACGCCCTGTTGCCGCGCGAGCCTTTGGCGTTGCTTTGCGTCCAGCTTGCAGTGATGCGTCTGTGGAACATTCCTGCGCCCTCTTGTGGGATCGCCTTGAGCTGCACTGGATGGGTCGATTCGATGCTGAGGATAAAGTCGGCTGTTGTGGCTGCCTCGAATGTGGATGCGATGAGCGTGTACGTTCCTGGACGCAGACCGTTTCGACCTGAATTGGAGGTATTGCACAGTGCAAGGCCGTGATGATACATGCCGCTCGAGAGCACCACATCGCCTTGGGTGAGACTCGTTACGCGACCCCCGCTCGCGGGTCCTGGATACGCCAGCAGCAACTGTACCGGCACGCGACGATCCGAACATTCGAGCGTCAAGTTGACCTGCACCTCGTCTGCGCCGGGGATGGTGAGTGTGTATTGAGGATTCGACATGAACGTCGGTAGAGTCGCATTGCCACCCGCTGTGCGACTCGTCCATGCGCCCGAGAGGCTTTCGCGGAACGCCAGATGCGTGCGCACCTGCGAGAGCGACACGGCGTGGTGCGAGTACACCGAAAGCGTATAGCGCGTCTCGACCGCCTGCGACGTACGCCGAGACGCCACCACGGTGAAACTGCGCTCGGCCACATCCGCGTTGCGAGAGGACGAGGGCTTGAAGCGCACCAGACAGTGCGTACCGTCGACGTAGGCACCAACTTGACGCGCTTGCCCCAGCGGCTGCGAAGACTGCCCCGAACCGCGCGAGGTGTCGTCCTCAAACACGTGCACTGCAATGTACTCTGCGTCCTGCCCTGAACATTCGGCGTCGGGTCGATCGCGCGTGCTGGTAATGTGCCGCGTAAGCAGCATCCACACCTCCTCCCCTTCACCACCAGCGGCGGCGGTTGGCGACATCACCAGCCGAAACCTCGGATCGGCCTGGTCGACCTTGATCCCACTCTGCGGCGTGGGAGCTCTCCAGCACGAATGAACGCTGAGCGTGTGCGCAAACATGCTCGGATCCCAATTGAGAAAGAGCGAGTCGAAATACGTGCAGAGATCGTCCCAGGTGACTGTGAACGTAGCGCCATCCGCCACCTTGAGCCGCTGCAAGCTCTGCACCACATCGCGCTCCTTGGTGTCGAGGGCGATGCTGGGATGCTTGCCCTCCGCGTGTCTCCAGGGATTCATGAGTGTGACGTGCCTCTGGCTTCCGCTTCCCTGCACGCCGAGGATCGCATAATTGTGACTCGGGACGAGCCCAGCTTGGGTCTTGCTCGGCGTGCCCACCGTGGCGAAGCACTTGCCCTGGGTCCAGGCGGCATGAAAGCGGGACCAGGACTTTTCGCGCTGGAATCCGGCGTGGCGCAGAAAGACATGTTCGGGCAGCCACGCGGTGAGCGCATGTGCGTCGATGCTCGCATTGGACCCGCCGAAGTCGTAGCCGCCCATGAGCGTGAGGTATGCCTTTTCGAGCAGCGCTGGCCAGACCGTGTGGCCTTTGCGACACGATGCACCCATGATACGCTCGCCGCACTCGGGCGGGTAGTAGGGAAGATGATCGTCGATCTCCACGCAGCGTGCCGCGCCGTTGATGTGGAGCCTCACGCGGTATCGACCGGATGGGCTAGGTGAGGGCAGGCCGGAGGGATCTT
Source organism: Moesziomyces aphidis (assembly GCA_000517465.1). Taxonomy (NCBI): domain Eukaryota; kingdom Fungi; phylum Basidiomycota; class Ustilaginomycetes; order Ustilaginales; family Ustilaginaceae; genus Moesziomyces; species Moesziomyces aphidis. The sequence continues at coordinate 527,841 of AWNI01000042.1, forward strand.
GTGGGTAGAGCGACGAGGTGGCGAGAGAGGTGCCGAAGAGAAAGTCGTGTTCCGCAGCCGCTTCGAGCGCAGCTACGAACGAGCAGTCGGTTACAATGTCCTGCACGATCTCGTCGCCTCGCAGCCTTCGACCCCATCCTGCATCTGCACCGACGATCTGACTGGAACGTTTGTACTGCGCCTTGTTCCCGATCTGAACCGGCGATAGCTCCGGTGCGGGCTGGCACGACAAAGTCTGTTCGGACCATGCGGGAAAGTGTCTGGCGTTGATCTTGGACGAGGCGGCTAGGATGGATGCCTGCTGGTCGGTGCTCAGCACATGGCGCTCGACGCGACGCACGTTGTGGGTGGTCTTGATCCTTTCTGCGCGCGCCGTCACCTTGTTGGCCATCTGCTTGAGTCGATCGCGTGTGCCATCCGGTGCGCGGCTGGGGTGCGTGGAGAGCAGGTGCAGGAAGAGCTGGCCCGAGCGCACGTACAGCTCAAACGCAGACGAGTAGTCGCGTGCAAGCTCCGCCTTGGTCGCCCGCTGCGCATGCTCGTACGCTGCCGACAGCTGTGCATCCCAGCTCCCGCCAGGCGCACTCATGACGAAGCCGTGATGGTCGTCCGCTTCCTACCTGCCCACACCCAGCAGAGGCGGAGCTTGATGGCTGCGCGTTGCATCCCCGGCTCCTAAATTCCGCGCGCCGTTCGCCGTTGGGTCGCCTCATTTCAGGGTCCACCTCCTCAACACACACACTCTCTCTCAAATGCAACTGCATCTTGTCAACCTTGTCGATTGTCCGCCGTCAGATGTTGGCAAAGAACGCATGGCCCAGTGCCTCTTTGGCGCTGATGCGCTTGGCCGGATCGAGCTCGAGACAGCGCTCGAGCAGGTCGATGAGCGCATTGGTCGCCTTGACCTCGTCGGGCTTGAGCCTCTTGGCCGCATCGGCGGGCAGCAGACGCGAGCGCACATCCGCACTCGGCCTGCCGATCATCACCCTGCGCACCACCTCCTGCCCGGTGCTCTTGTCCGCCTCCACACCAAGAAAGGCGTTGGTGTCGTCAAAGTGCTGCTCGCCAAACTGGCTCTTGCGCAGCTGCTTGGCCGTGAACCTGCCGCGCGCCTCCTGCATCAACAGCAGCATGTGATTGTTCGTCCTGCCCGGAAAAAGGATCTTGCCCGTGGCAAGCTCGTAGATCGTACACCCCGTCGACCACACGTCGATCGCACAGTCGTACAGCTGGCCCAGGATGATCTCGGGCGCACGGTAGAAGCGCGACACGAGGTAGGGAGTGATCTCCATCTCGCTCACATACGACGCCGAGCCGAGGTCGCACAGCTTGAGCGTGGTCTTGGCATCGTTGACCAGCACGTTGTCCGGCTTGATGTCCGCATGCATCACCTCGTTCTTGGCCAGGTGCGACAGCGCGAGCAGCAGCTGGTGCGCATACACGCGCACCGCCTGCAGGTTGAGCCCCACATCGCGGCCGTACCTGCGCACGACGTCGCGCAGGTTCATGCTGAGCGACTCGAAAACCATGCACAGATGACCCTTGTACTCGAAATGGCGCTCCAGTCGCACCACGTGCTTGCGGTCGTCCGGATCCGCCGCGTTGAGCTTGCGCAGCATGGCGACCTCTTTGAGCCCCGCTCGGTACATGCTCTCTTGGACACGCACGATCTTGATCGCGACTTGGCGGCCGTCGGATCGCAGATCGCGCGCACGCACCACCGACGCAAACATGCCTTTGCCCAGCACCGCCGAGATCTGGTAGCGCTCGTCAAGCGTCTCGCCAAGAATGGTGCGCAGGTAGCCGTCATTGTCGTCCCAGTTGCTCGACAGGTTCGCCGTGCTCGCCGCAGCCGGGTCCGAGATGGGTGCGGCCGAAGCCTTGACCGCCGATGTGGAGGAAGCCGAGGCGCCGCGCAATCGTACACGGATGATTTTGGTCTTTCTGGGCTTAGCATCCGGCTTGGGAGCATCGTCATCGTCCGAGAGCGCAAACATGTCCATGTCGTCGTCGTCTTCATCGTCGGTCACTTCGATCTCCTGGAACTCCTGCTGTTCGCTGCTCTTTGATGGGTGCGGAACTGTTGGAGCGACTCTGCGCCGTTGCTCGAGGCGCTTGAGCTCTTGCGCACGATCGGCGTCCGGATCGAGTTCAGCTGCGGATGCATCCTGGGCGTTCGCACTGCCGTCAGCTGCAACATCGGTAGTGTTGGTGGCGGTCTTGACCAGCGAGAAAGGCTGCTGAGATGGAGGCTGGGCCTCTTTCACCTCGCTCTGTGGAGCGGACGCAGCAGTGCTGGGAGCGGGAGTGCCTTCCGAGGCCTGGACGCTCTGGGAGCCGCGATGCTTGTCGAGGATGGCCTGCCTGCGCTTCCGGCTCTCTTCGAGCACGCGGCGTCTTTGCTGCTCCTCATCGATACCGGAATCGAACGCATCTAGCAGACGGTCGAGGCTGGGATCTGCGTCATTGGGCGGTGTATCCTCCTTCCTCAGCCGCTTGTTCGGTGGCTCTGTATTTGAAGACGCACGTGAAGGGCTGAGTGAGCGTCGAGTGCTCCTGCTCGAGGAAGAAGTGACATGGCGTGATGCACCCGATGCAGCAGCCTGTCGTGGATGAGACATGGCGCGAGTGAAGATGCAAGCGAGCAGCAGGAACGAAGAGATGGAACTAGTCAGCGATCAGATGCACAGCGATGGATGCCAGATTGCCGGGCGTGACTGCTCGCGGCCATTCGGGCTCGAGGCGACGGGCCGAGCGGAAGCTTGCCTCTGATGTTGGTCACAGCCTTGGGCGGCTGGTAGTCATCTACAAGGATTCGGAAACGTTTGGCAGCCGGGGATTAGCCAGCAAGGGTGGAATATCGATTTGATGGTTGGCGTGATGATGGAAGAACTGAGCGACAAAACTCAGCTCGGAGCACGTTGAGGGTCTGAGCGGGTATGCAAGAAGCCGCGAATTTCTCCAATCGATGCCTCCACTTTTTGCTCCATTGCGAGCGGCCCCGATCGATATTCTGCACGGCGTGGCGGGCATGGCGGACACTTTCGGCCCGGTCTTTCGGCTCGACTCGGAGGCGCGTTCGGCTCGTCACTACTTCTGACAGCATAGATCGACAAGCAGCAGCGGAAGAAGAAAAACGTGGGCGGCAGGGCAACTCTGTTCGGCACGACATGCCATCATTGCGCTGCGGTCGACAGTTGACCGAGGCGCGGCCGGCCCTTGGGGAGCGGAAGGAGTCCAGATCAGGCTTGGGCCCATTGTCCAGAGCCCGATTCGATGCACGGTGCCCCTCTGGCTGGCGCACGTTGGATCGAATTCGAAACTCGACGCTGGCTTACAACACTGTAAACCGCGCCGTCACAGCCCCTCTCTCTGCATTTGGAAATCGAAACGGCCGCATCGATGGGCACGCGATTTTTTTTGGCGATTTCCGACTTTGAATCGGCCGATTACAGACGAGCCGCGCCGCCAGCTGCTGCTGCCCTCGCGTTCTGCACAGATCACGCTGCACCGCCTGCGATAACGCAACTCAGCCACGCTGCGCAGCGCACACACACTGCCCTAATGCCCTCCGCCTCACCTCGCCCAGCCACGCCACGCCACGCCCTGCCCTGCCCTGCCCTGCACCCTTACGCCCGAAGCGAGGCACTGCACCAGTGTCGGCGGTCGAGTGGCGCCTAGCTCAGCAAAGCCGCTGCCACTCTCCACACACGCGCTTCCTCTCTCTCCCTTTCTCCCCGTCCCTTTGAGAGAGCCGTGCGCAGCCGCACTCAGCCAGTCTCCACCCGCACCGCACCACATCCGCAGTATATAATCACTCGAGGCTCAGTCACAACCATCCGCCCCTTTCCACACGCACATCACCCGATACTTTCGCCTCAGCCTGGTATCCTCGCATCTTTCATTCTCACCACCACCTCCGCCATCGTCATCCACCTGTTTGCATCGGTAATTTGCACTGCAGATCGTAACCAGTAAGTGGAGCATCCCCATCCATCCGCCACTGCGACGTTCATGCACGTCGCCTGCAGGGTCTGTAGGCGACGCGCACCCCTGACCAATGAGCGCCTGCTTCCTCGTCTTTCTCGCCTCTCCGCGCTGCATACTGACCTTCGTTCTTCGGCACTTTACCCTCTACTCCAGGCCATGCAGATCTTTGTCAAGACTCTGACCGGCAAGACCATCACCCTCGAGGTGGAGTCGTCGGACACTATCGACAACGTCAAGGCCAAGATTCAGGATAAGGAAGGCATCCCCCCTGACCAGCAGCGCCTCATTTTCGCAGGAAAGCAGCTCGAGGATGGCCGCACCCTGTCTGACTACAATATCCAGAAGGAGTCCACCCTCCACCTCGTTCTGCGTCTCCGCGGTGGTATGCAGATCTTCGTCAAGACCTTGACCGGCAAGACCATCACCTTGGAAGTCGAGTCCTCGGACACGATCGACAACGTCAAGGCCAAGATCCAGGACAAGGAGGG
>AWNI01000042.1:536362-547532 GCA_000517465.1 Moesziomyces aphidis
GCTGCTGCTGCTGCTGCTGCTGCTGGCGTTGGCGCCGCTCGAGTCGGCCAGACCCTGCTGGATGCTCTGGATCTGCTGCGACACGGCCGACAGGATGCGCTCCTCGAGTCGATTGAACTCGTCGAAGCAGCCCCAGGCGCCGACGCGGCAGAGACCCACAAAGATGCGGCCCATGGCCTGGAAGTCGAACGTCTCGTCGCAGCAGAACACAATGACAAACATGCCCAGCTGCACGCCGAGCGCCTTGACCGACTCGGTCTTGCCCGTGCCTGCCGGTCCGAACGGCGCGCCGCCGAGCTTGTAGTGGAGCGCCTGCGTGAGCGTGAGGTAGCATCGGTCGGTGAGCGGCGTCTGCACCAGCCGATCGGGCACACCCAGATACTCGTAGCCGTAGGGGAAGGTGGCGTTGGCCATCTGCACCGTGAGACGGTCCAGCGGCTTGTCCACCTGCCGGTTGAGGTAGAAGCGCATCTGCGAGAGCCAGTTGAAGTCGCGCGCGCTCTCGACCTTCTGTTGCACGAGCAGGCGGATGACGTCTCGCTGGTGCACGAGCTCGGTGATGAGGTGCTCGCACTTGCGGCGCTGCAGCGCCTCTACATCGGTCAGCACCGTGTCGGCGAGCAGGTCGAGCCCGCGCAGCACGACGTCGAGCGGATGCTGCAGCCCCGCACCGCCCTCGAACGCCGCATCCACCATCGCCGTCCAGCGCGCCTGCACCGCCAGCACGACGAGCTGCGCCGGATACTTTGCAATCCACGACAGGAACCGGTCGAGCGTGAGCGAGTCGGCGCTCGAGTAGAACGCTTCGAGCTCGGCGGCCGCCTCGGACAGGAGTTCGGCGAGCGACAGCCGCATCTCGCTCTCGACCTTGGCGAGCCAGTCGTTGATCTTTGGATAGTCCTTGAGCAGGATGGGCGTGCGGAAGGGCACGGTCTCGCCCTCGCGGCTCACCATGGCGGTGAGCATGCCGGCGGCCTCGTCGAGCTCGACCGTGGCGATGCCGGCAAACATCTTCTTGAGGTGCTTGAGGATGCGCGCCGTGTCCTTGGAGTTGCCGATGATCTCGAGCAGGTCCTCGTCGCCGACAAAGTAGAAGCGCGGGAAGTTGGCGCGCTCGCGCTCCAGATACTCTCCGAGCGCCTTCTGGATCTTGCTCAGCAGGTCGGCCAGACGCTCGAGGCTCTTCTGCACGCCCGGGATGTTGAGCACGTCGAGCACGAAGGGCGACTTGTACACCTTGCGCATCACGGTGAGGAACTCGGTGTTGATGTTCTGGAAGCGCGAGCTCTCGACGGGCAGGATATGGCGGATCTCGGCGCTGCCGCTAAAGATGCCCTCGAGATACACCCACTGGCGCTGGACGTCGATCCAGGTGTCGAAGAGCACCGAAATCTTGCTCAGCCGGTCCTCCCACAGCGACGCCTCCTCCTCGAACACCTTGTAGTGCGGACTCATCGACATGGCCCGCAGCGCGTTCAGGTTGTCGCCCGCGAGCTGGAAGAGGTTGTCCCAGCCGCGGATGAGGCGGCACTTGTTCTGGTAGTTGACCAGATCGAGCGTGTAGTTGGTCCACGCCTCGCGCACCTGCTTGAGGTACTCCTCGAGTGCGAGCTCGCCCTGCGCCTGCGCGACGACGGCCTTGATGGCGGCGTCGTGCCTCTTGAGGTCGAGGTCCCACACGGTGCCGAGCGTCATGCTGCTGGCCGAGTAGTGGTCCTGCACCTTGAGCTGCTTGAAGAGCGAGCGCCAGTGACGCTCGCGCATCGCCTCGGACTTGAGATCCGAGATGACGGCGTTGCTCTTGAGCAGCGCGCGCAGGTGCTCCTGCACGTACTCGAACGCCGCGTACTGGCGCATGCGGCTGGGCATGTCGCGCGTCTGGGCGAGCAGCGCATCGAGCTGCTGGCGCAGCTTCCTCGGCTGCACGTTGCTCCAGTTGGTGTCGCGGATCTCGGCGAGCTGGCCCCACGTGCCCGAGAGCGCGGTCCAGACCGTCTTGAGGTCGCGCAGCTCCTCAAAGACCGGCTCGAGCCTGTCGTCCTGCGTGTGCTCGAGGTCGAGCGCCTCCTTGGCGCGCACGACCAGCGCGCGGTCCTCGGCGAGCTTGGCGACGCGCGACTCGAACACGTTGATGGTGTTCATGGCGGCGTCGGCCTTGAGCGTGCCCTGGATGGGCTTCTGCTGCTCCCACTCGCTGATGAGCGTGGCCATCTTTTCGCTCACGATCTTGTCCTCTGCGATGATCTTCATCTGGAGGCCGGCGAGCTGCTCCTGGATGCTGGCGTTCTTGCGCGTGAGGATCTCCTGGAAGGCGCTCCACTCGCCCTCGACCTGGTCGACGTAGAGCCAGTCCTGCGGGAACATATAGCGCTGGCGCTCGAGCGTCTTCTGGCCCGTGCCAAAGATGTCGATCTGCGGCTGCCACGCCTTGGTCTTGCGCTTGAGATCCTGCACAAACGTGATGAAGGTGACCGCCTGCGCGGTGGAGCTGCCCTCGATGCTGTGCTGCTCGAGCTCGAGGCGCGCCTTGGCGACGGCGGCGTGCACCTCGCGCATGGCGGCGCCGAGCTTGGTGCCGAAGCGGTTGAGGATGTCGCGCTGCCACGTGTCGTACTTTGCGTTGACCTTGCTCTGCACCTGGTCGTAGTCGATGACGCAAATGCCAAACGAGCGCTGGGTGTCCGAGTTGTCGAAGGTGGCGCGCGTGCGGCGGATCTCGGCGAGCAGCTGCTGCCAGCTGGCGAGCGAGTCGCCGAGGCGCGCAAACACATGCTCGGACTCGAGGTCCCACAGCGACTGGAACTGGAGCCACTTGGCAACGTAGCTGCCCACCTCGGCGAGCTTAGCCTCGATGAGCACGAAGGGCCGCTCGAGCGAGTCGTCCTGGAAGCGCGTGAGCAGCGCGGTGTAGTCGTTCTCGGTGACGCGCTGCTTGGTGCGCATCTGCAGGCCGATCTCGTAGCGTGAGCTCTGGACGCGCGTGAGGCAGCAGACGACCGAAAGCACCTCGTGAAGCTGACGGAACCACGAAGCACGTGCGTGCTCGAGGGGTGGGTCGAGGAAGATGACCTGGTTCTGGATGCGCACCTCGTGCGTGATGGGCTGCAGCACAATATCCTCGACGGCGCCCTCGGCGTCCTGAGCAGCGCCACCAGCCGTGCCGTTGATGGATACCTTCTTGGACCTGCGATCGCCGCGTGCGGCACCTGCGCCGCCCTGGCTCTGACCATGAGCCACGAAAGCGGTGCACCAGGCAGCACTGACCGACCTGAGTCGGCGCAGCAGCACGTCCTCGATGAGGCGGTCGAGGTTGCCGACCCACTCCTCGAGGTTGGGGTAGCCCTCGAGGTTGAGCTTGTCGATGGTGGTCTGGATCTTCTGCAGACGCTCTGCAAAGGCGTCGGAGCGGTAAGCGCACTTGGCGAGCTCGTCGATGGTGGCGCGCATGTCGCGCTGGATCTCGATGAGCTCGGCAGTCTTGTCCTGGAAGAGGCTGACGGTGCTGGCAAACTGGCGGACAAAGGCGACCTGACGGTTCTCGCGGCCGGCGTCTGCGCCGGAGCCGGGCAGGTAAGACGCGGCGCGGTGGCTCTCGTAGATGTTTGCAAAGTGCTCCCAGCGGAGCGTCATGCCCTGCGAGATGAGCTGGTGGGCGTCGGCGTAGACCTGGGCGATGAGGCACGTGATTTCGGGGTTGGCACGCACGAGGCTGCAGGTCTGGTTGTACGTGCGCACGGTTTCCATGAGCGAGACGGCGTGCGGGTAGACCTTCTTTGCGTCCTTGGCGAGGTTGGTGATGGCGTGCGGGATCTGGAAGTTGAGCCAGATGAGGTTGCGCACCTCTTTGAAGAGCGAGATGGTGTGTCCGTCAAAGTTGACGCTGAGCTGGAGCGCATTGTTGGCGGCGCGGTTCTTGGTGACGTCGAAGACGCGACCGGCGATGGTCATGTCGCGGCGGTTGATGTCGTGGAGCCAGCTGTCGAAGAGGGAGCGCGTATCGAGCTTGCGTCGGAAGGTCTCGCTCTCGCTCTGCAGCTTCTGGCCCTCTGCGTAGAGCTCCCAGCCCTTGCCGAGGACGTCTTCGACGCGCTTCATATAGATGTTGAGCTGGCGCTCGATCTGGCGTGCCCAGATGATGGCGCCTGCGATCTCGGGCACGTCGCGGAGCTGGCTCATGTGGTTGGCCTCGGAGGGACGGTACTGCGCCTTGAACTTGTCGTGGAGCGACTTGATGTCGGACTTGACGCTGTTGAGCAGCTGCTGCTGGTACTCCTGCACGGCGCCGCGCACCTTGGGCCTGACAAAGAGGCTGTTGAACTGGGAGAGGACGCGGAGCATCTCGCGGGCGGATTTGGCCTGGCCGAGGAGGTCGCGCAGACGGGCGATGAGCGTATTCTCGACGCGCGCCACGCGTTCGTTGTAGGCGCCTTCGGCTGTGGTCCAGATCTCGGTGCCCTCCTGGGAGACGTCGAGGACGTCGATGACCTTGACCTGGTCGTAGGCGGCACGGATCTCTTCGCTCATCTCGATGCCGGCGAGGTTCTGTGTGGCGACGTGGCGATCGCTGGAGGTGCCTGCGCTTGCGACGCCGCCCGCGTTTCCGCCGGGAAGGATGAGCCCCTTGCCAGAGCTGACCATGGCGCGGAGCTGCTCGTGGGTCTTGCGGAAGGCGCCAATGTAGTTGAGGCGCTCGCGGAGCTTTGCGTGTGCCGGGTTGATCTTGATGGGGAGGAACTTTTCGGAGCGCTTGCGGGTGACTTCGCGGGCGATGTTGACAAAGTCCTTCATGAGCTCGTCCCAGACGTGAAAGACGTCTGCGGTTGCCGAGATGGTGTCGGAGAAGCGCGGGAACTCCTGCCACATGATGCGCTGGGAGGCGAGCACCTTGAGCAAGGTGTCGTTGAGGTCGCGGCTGATGGCCTCGACGAGCGGGAGGGCGCGCTTGACGGGGTAGGGGCTGATGCGGAGCTTCTTGTTGAGGTGGTTGAAGATGGCGCTGAGGGCGTCTGCGCACTTTTCGAGGTCGGTGGCGGAGAGGAGCTCGTTGATGGGGAAGTCCTTCATGAGGAGGTTGTAGTTGTGCGTCTTTTCAGCGCAGTCCTTGAGGCCGGTGTCTGCGAGGAAGGAGACGGTTGCGTGGAAGCGCTTGGCGTGCTTGAGGATGTCGAGGGTGAGGACGATGGGGTCGGAGCGGAGCTGCTGCTCGATGGACTCCTGCGCCTTTTCCATGGAGAGCCAAAAGTTGATCTCCTGGGAGGCGGAGCCGGAGGCTACGCTGCGATCGAGCTTTGTGATGGTCTGGACTTCCTTGACCCAGGCGTTGACGTCGGACTGGAGCTTGTTGAGGAAGGACGAGTCCTGGAGGAGCGAGGCGGGCTCGACGGCATCGACGCTGACGCGGACGGCGGCGGCGTGGCATCTGTCTACGGCGGCGCGTACGACGGGATGGATGGAGAGGGTGATGTCTGGGATGTCGACGTTCTGCTGGAGGTGGAAGAGGCTGAGTTCGAGTTCTGCGAACTTGCGCTTTGCCATGGGGATGCCCATCTTTGTGTCGCTGTCCTTTGGTTTTGCGCCGGACACGAGCGACTTGTCCTTGGGGGCCTTGCTGGCGACGAAAGCGTCGAACCAGGGCGACATGACGTTGTGGACCACGCTGTGAAGCGCCTCGTAGGGGCTCTCTCGGACGGTGGTTGCGGTTGTAGCTTCGTCGGCGTCGTCGTTGGCATTCCTGGCGCCAGCGTCTGACGAGGTTGCAGCAGCAGCAGCAGTAGCATCTGTGGATGTGGATGTGGACGGGGCCGCAGCGGGGCCGAAGAGGGTGAGTACGTGGAGCTGGTGCGGGAGGGGCACGGCGGCATCGAGCACGGCGACGCGCTTGATGAGGGCGATGCTGGAGACGTGGCGCGACGAGTAGGATGCGTGTGTGGACATTTCGTAGTCGAAGAGGTGGTGTTCTGGAGCGTCTGCAGCCACATCCTGACGACGGATCTTGTTGACGTAGGCAGCCATGAGGTTGGGGTCGCAGGCAAAGACGTTTGCGCTGTCCTTCCACGTGGACGTGTCGAGCAGGCGCTCCGAGATGACGGCAGCATCAGTATCGAGGAGGACGGGAAGCAGCGAGCGAAGGTAGTTCTTGAGCCTGGCAGTGTCAAAGAGGCCGTTGAATCTTGCTGCCGAGGAGGAGGGCGAGAGGTCGGTGGAGGAGAGGCCGCCCTTGGAGACGAGGTCTGGCTCGGGGGGCGCATCGTTGCGGCTGGCGGACAGACGGCCGTTGGAGCCGCTGTATGGCTCGTCCATGTTGGCGCGTGGCGGTGCCAGTCCAAGCAGTGCGAACGAATTCTGAAGACGAGGATGATGATGGGGTGATGATGGCAGCAAGCTGAGCAAGCTGAGCTGGCCGACCGCGGGGGATTCACGTGTGGCCCCGATTTGCCCTGTGCTGAGCTGCAGGAGTGGGACGGAGCGGCGCGTGCCAAAATCGCTTCGAAAAGTGTTGGTCTGAACCGACTCGCACGCGTGAACCTCCGCGCTTTGGCCCAAAGACCCTGTGCCTCGGATTCTCGCCCCGTGTCATCATGTTTGCCTGCGGGTCCTAACAACGTCACATTTATTCCGCCCGAGAATGAGATCGGACCGGCACCTCTCGTCTGAACAAGATAGGCGTAGAAAACAAAATCGAGAAAAAGGCGCCCATAAAAAATGGCAGCAAAAATGCATCTTTTATGGAATGCATCTTTCTGACAGACGCTGTTGAGTACGGCACTCGCCTGTCCCTTCAAATTGTCCACTCTGCCGACACGGAAGCTCGCAACGATCGCTGCGTTGTGTCGCACGGTTGCCCTCTTCCCTCACTTCGGTTCCAAGGGATCCGTGTTGGTTACCTCGTTCGAGATTTTGCTGTGCTGTGCTGGGGGTTACGGGTCGGAGTTGGCAGGGGCGGCGTTTCAATTGGTGCTGCACGAACGCCGAGCCCTGTTGGCCGGGGCGTACATGCACGCGGCCGATCAATGCATGGCTCTCGCTCTTCTCGGCGTTGCTGCCCAGCTTCATTGTGGCCGAGTACGGTGCAGCACTGTTGGGGTGGAGGGGTCGAACGCCCAGATGAAGAAGCAGATGCCGGGAAGCAGATCGAGCAGCAAAAGGCTCGGGCACCCCGGACGAAAAGGAAGCAAGAGGGGGTCGTGCACAGATGAAGTGCAAAGTGGCGGTGGCGATGGAGAAAGCAGAAACTTCGACAGCACCCGCAGTTCCTGTTGCATGGCAAGGCTGTCGACGGCTGCGTGTCAGCAGAAGCTGGTATCGATCGCTGCGGCCCTCAAAGCAGACAAGCATGTGTGCACCTCACCACCATCGCATTACTGCTCCCGAGACTCGCCGCGATGCTGTATCTGGTCTTGCTGCTGCTGTACGTGTCCGGGGTGTTGTGCGATGCGTTCACCGCTGTGCGCGGTACGTCGGGCGACATCTCGCACCGCACCGTCGGCCGGACACCCACAGGCGCCTATGCGCGCTCGCTCAACATCACTTCGACCAGCCAGCTGTTTACGTGGTACTCGCAGACGCCCGCCAACGAGTCGGATGCCGAAGCGGCGTTCATCATCGTGCACGGTGTGGATCGCAATGCCAACACCTACTTTCGCGTGCTCAACAATGCCTGGTCGCACGCGCGCGACGAGGGGATCGGTTCGGCTAGCAACAACTCGATCCGTGTAGCACCGATGTTCTTCAGCACAGTGCGCGATCGACGCGCATACAACACCTCGCACCTCGCTTGGGGCGATTTCAACGCCTGGACGGCCGGAGAACCAAGCACCCACCCGAGGGGTAGTGGTGTATCGTCGTTCAGCGTGCTCGATGCAATGGTGCGCAGATTCAGCAACCGCCGGGCGTATCCGAGGATGAAGTGGATCACCTTGGTGGCGCACGGTGGCGGCGCACAGATGTTGCAGCGCTACGCCGTACTGGGCATGCCCAACCCTGCCCCCGCCCGACTTAGCGTGCGATACGTGATTGGCGACCCATCTTCGCAGCTCTACTTTACGCCCGATCGACCCGTAGCGGTGGACACCACATCCTGTCCCGCATGGAACGACTACCGATACGGCACGCGCAGGTATTCGTCCGACTACGCCGCACTTAGCAACCGCAATGCAGCCGACCTCTTCCGCACCTACGCAGCCCGGGAGGTGCGCTACGTTGTCGGGCTCAACGACACACGCACCGACGAGGGCGACCAGACCTGCATGGCGCATGCGGTCGGAGGCCCCAAACGACGCAATCGAAACCTAGCCTACTGGAAGTACATTAACCTTCTCGCCGGCACCGGTGCCGACCTGCGCAACTTTCCCGGCACATTCCCCATGCTCGAGGGCAAAGACCCGCAGCCCAATGTGCCAGCATCGACCTCGGGGGGTGCAAGGCGGTTCAGGGGCACGCAGCTGAGACACACACTGAGCGTGGTGGAGAAGGCGGGACACAGCGCATCCAGGATCTACGGCTCGGTGCAGGGCAGGAATGCGCTGTTTGGCGAGCAGGCGAGTTCGGGCGGTGGCGATGTGCCGGACCTGGCACAGGAGCTGGTCGGGTATACGGCGGATGCAAAGGGTGCGCGCAACGACGTGCCGGACGAAAGCGACGAGTAGTCCGCCCTCCCACAGCTATGTCAATGATACCGAGTCGAATGCATGTCAGTATTGAGAGGGTAGTGGTGGTGAGCAATGGAACGGATCGGATGAGCGTCGTCTCCACATGTCGAGGAGGAAGCAATCGGAACTCGGAAATTAAAGGGAGAGCTTTGATGCGCGCTTTAGCTCAGCCTCACCTTTGTTGCTCCTCCTCCTTTCCTCCTACCTATTGCCGCCTCCCCATCGCATCAGAGCGTGCTGGTTTCGTTACGATGGCGGGCCCGAATCTGGAGCTGTTCAAGTTCGGCATGTACCTCTTCTTCCCACTCGCCGTCATGGTGCACTATGGCGATCCCGAGTGGTACCACCGCAATGTGCTGCCTGTAAGTTGCCGCCCTCGCTTGCTTTCTGCCATCCGAGCTTACATGCTGACTTTTGCCTGAGCGTTGGTGATGGACAGATTCGCGACCAGTTCTGGCCCAAGGAGGAATCGCTCTATCGACCGCCCCGCACCTCGGACGATGTCAGGACCGCGCTCGACGAGATGAAGCAAAAACGACTCGCGCGGCGCCAAGAGCGTCTCCAACTCGACCAGGCGCAGGCACAATCAGCCAACACCAACACAGAAGCGACCGAACCCAAGGTTATCAGCATGCTCGAAGATGCCGCCCGCACAAATCAGCGTCTGGTATAGCCCCTGGGAGGAATGGAAAGTCGTTACCGCCGTGTATTTCTACTCTACTCTGCTTTGGTGAGGCCGAGTTCCTGCAGGAACTTTTCCGAGTACCTTCGCACCTGCTTGTACGTGGTCTCGAAGCCTTGCTTGCCGCCGATGTAGTACGGATCGGCGATGGGCTTGTTATCGTCCACGTCTCCGAACAGCCTGATGCGTGCGGTGCTTCCACGCGGAGCCATGGTCTTGAGGTTGCGAACATTGTTGGTGTCCATGCCAAAGATGTAGTGGAACGTGGTAAAGTCGGCATCGCGCACGCCGCGCGCAAAGTTCTCGGCATCGTAGGGGATGTTTCGCCGGACGAGTAGCGCTGTCGTACGCTCGTCCGGTTCTTCGCCCTCGTGATAGTTGCCCGTGCCGCACGAGTCGAGGATGCCGAATCGATCGCGCACCCCGGCCTGCACGCACGTGTCCTCGAACACGGCCAGCGCCATGGGTGAGCGACAGATGTTGCCCAGACAGCAGAAGAGCACGTTGATCTTGTCAGCCCCGCCCGAAGCGGAAGGCGGCTTGGATGATGACGACGACGACGACATGGCGACAGATGGCAGTGCGCAAAGATGAAGGCAGCTTCGGAAAAATGGCACTCTTTAGGCCGCCCCAAATCGTCGCTCTCGAGCCAATTTTTCTCCACTTTTTTCCCTGCAGCCGATGTGCATTATTTGATAAATGCACGCTGTTGTAATGTAATCCGCAGCCGCCACTCCACCTTGGCACCGCTCCTCCATCCCGCAACAATTCTTGCCATGGTGTCGTACAAGGAGCTCGCTCGCAAGAACGATTCGATCGACGCCACGGGGCAGCGTGCACTCGTTGCCGGTGGCACGCAGGGGATCGGTGCGGGCATTGCGCTGCGATTCGCGCTCGCCGGTGCATCCGTTTGGCTCATCGGCCGCAACGAGGCGAAAGCAAGCGAGGTGCTCGAGCAGCTGCGTCTCGCCTCGGCCGAAGCAGCTCGTCGTGCCAACACCGCCACCGCCCATACCGATCACCACTTCTTCCAAGCCGACCTCTCGTCCACCGCCGGCGTCAACAAGGTCGCCCAAGCCGTGACGGCCAAAGCGGGAAGCAGGGGGATCGACTACCTCATCGAGACCCAAGGTGGACCGCCCCACGGCGGGATCGAGACTACCCCGGAAGGTGTCGAGACCCAGTTTGCCGTACAGGTCCTCTCGCGCGTCGGACTGGCAAAGCACCTGCTCGAGGCCAACACGATCAAGCGCGGCGTCTTTATGGTCGCCGCACCCGGCCAGGGCAGCAAATCCCCCATGGACCTCGATGATCTCGACTTTGTCAAGGCCAAAGCGGCAGGCAAATGGTGGGGTGGTCCCTTTGGTCTGCTCAAAAAGGGCACGCAGGCTTCGTCGTTGCTCGACGCAGCCTGTGCGCGGTTGGCTGAACAGCACCCGAACCTCACCATCACCCACGCCTTCCCCGGATTCGTAAACACCCAGGCCCTCGCCAACCAGGGCCACAACAGTCTGCTCGTTCTAGCCGCGCGTGTGTTCGGTCCGATCGTAGGTGCTAAACCTGGTCCGGGCGGTTATGCCGAGTTGCCCTTTTATCTGCTCGCCAATCCAGAGGGACAGAGATACCTCGAAACGGGCAAGCCCAACCTCGTCAATGACAGCCTCAACAAGCTCAACATGAGCAACAATGTCGCCGACAAACCCACGCGCGATGCGGTCTGGTCCAAACTAGCCGCCTACTTCTAGTCTACACTCCCACAATCACTAGCCGCGCAATCAAGCTCTGCCACGCTTCCAATCCAACCCCGCACGCCTCGAATGAAAGAGAGAGAGAGAGAGAG
>AWNI01000042.1:560660-583621 GCA_000517465.1 Moesziomyces aphidis
GGCTCGTGCGTCGCGTGCGGCGCGCCCGCCGCATCGCTGCCGTTGTACGTCTGCACCACCGAGTTGGGCGCGAGGTAGGTGGATGTCATGGTGGCCAGCACGGCGCAACAGCAGCAAGCCCCACTTCGGAGCGCCCGAGATGAGAATGTGAGGTTGGGGGAGTTGATGTGCGGTTTGTTGGGGGCAACGTATGGATGCGGATCCGGATGCGCCGACGTGCCGATGAGCCCTGCTCTACGTCTTCGCAGCTTTGCTTGTCCTTGAGGCCAATCTCAGAGAGACAGAGAAAAGGATGCTGATGCGGATGGAGAGCAGAGGCAGCTTCCGCGGGGGTGAAATCCAGCCAAAGCCGGCTGCGGCTGCAGCTCCTCTGGACCCTCGACGTTGCCCGGCAGCTCTGGCTGGAATTTGTGGGAAGAAATCTCCACCTCGGCCTCGAACCTCTGTCCATCCACCGCCGCACCGCATCCGCACGAAAAGCCGCTGCTGCAGCTTTTCAAACTTGGCTCGAGCGGGAGGCAGCCTGAGGGAGCCTGCTTTCGCTCTCACATCGCCCGAGAAATTTCGCACGTGATGCGCTAGCATCAGGGCTGGGCTCCACATGCGGCTCTCGCCCCTGTGCTGCACCCTCGCTCGCTCGCTCGCTCGCCGCGCACACGCCCACGCCCAAGCCCTTGCTCCTCATCACCTCGCTCGACTCGCTATCCTCTTCCGCCCTCGCAAGCGCCGACGAGATCCGAGTGCACACACGCCACCATGTCGGCGGCCGACCGCACACTCATAGCGCTCATCGCTGATGAGGTAAGTGTCCACACCGATCTCGAGCTGACCGCAACCTCTGACACTCGGTCTGCTTATCTCTACTCCCGGCATCGTGGCGGAGGTAGGACTCTACAACGGGCCTCCTGCTTGCTGGAATTGGCAACGTCGATGAGAAGGGCGAAAAGAACTTTATGATTGTCGATGGAAAGGTACGCACGGTTGCACGATGTCCTGCCAAGCGACAAAGCACTGACGTCGAAGCTATCTTGTCGGCGCGGGGCGAGGCGTGTAGACATCGGTCTCGGATATCGAACAGACATTCAACCACTTCACCAGCGAGCGCAAGGACATCGCCATTCTGCTCATCAACCAGCACATCGCCGAGAAGATCCGTCCCATCGTCGACAGGTATACGCAGGCCTTCCCGGCGCTCCTCGAGATCCCCGCCAAGGATCACCCATACGACCCGGCAAAGGATAGCGTCCTCAAGCGCGTTCAGAAGGTACGTCCACATCACCCATCACGCCCCTCACGTAGCTCGCTTACTGACTGTGATCTCCGTACGACGATCGACAGCTGTTTGGAGAGTAACTCGTGCATCCACCTCGCATCCACGCATACCCTCGTCCCGCCACCCACTGCACGACTTGTGTCAATCTCAACTTTTTGATCCCACAGCCACCACGCCACACATCCGCACGGCTCAACAGTAAAGAATTGCATCTACGGGCCGAAGCGAACAAGGCTAGACCTGCATCGAGAGCCAGTGTACAATGTTGGCAAAGTCGTCGCCGCCGTGCATGAGCATCTCGCCGTGCGCCCTGCGCTCGCCGTAGTGAATGTTTTCCCTCGGACAGCCCGATTCGACGAGATACTCGTAGGTGTCCTTGGCGTTGAGAATCGCATCCTCCTCGGCGAGGTAAAACCTCGTATACTTGGCGTCGGCGAGTCGCTCGATCTCGTTGGGCCAAAGAATGTTGCTGCTCCAGTCAAAGTATCGGCAGAGCGTGTTGGCGGTGCCGAGCTCGCGCGCCACAAAGTAGCGCATGAGCATCTCGATGGGCGTGCTGGCGCGTTTGTACACAAAGTTGGCGCACACGTACGGCACCCACAGCTGGAAGCACACGGGGTCCACAAAGCAGCTGCGCCGCACCTGCGTCCCCAGCGACTTGATCAGCCACGAATGCACCAGCGAGCCGTACGAGTGCGACAGCACGTCGATCTCGCCCCATCCGCGCGCCGCCAGAATCTGCCGGAACGCAGAGGTCGTCTCGTGGTGTCCAAACGGCCGCAGGAACTCGCGCGACAGAATCGACTGCGAGATGTTTGGCTGCAGCAGGATCACGATCGGTCGGTGCGCAAACGTGTCGGAGCGCAGGAAGAACGAAACGAGCGACGCGTACTGCGCCAGCCCAATGCCCAGACCGTGAAGCACGATGAGCGGCGTAGAGTCGGCACCGGCGCGCGACGAGAGAGCGGCGCGGTACAGGTACGGCAGCCGGCCCTGCTTGCACATCTCGAAGCCGTCGCGAGCCGCGCGCTGGATGGTGAGGTACGACAGCGTGTTGGTCACCAGATAGCATGCGAGCGGCCGCGTGCGTGTACGCACCGGGTCGATCGTCAGCCGCATCATCCGCGTCTTGGGCTTGCCGCTCGGCTTGGCAGGCTGCAGCAGCGTCCTGTGCACCTCGCCCTCCGAGTCGTTTCGCGCATGCTTGCCATCGTGGCTGCCTTCGCCGGGCGCGTGCTCCGGGAAGCTTCGCCCCTGCCTCGTCTCGAGCAGCTCTAAGCAGTATTCCAGGAACTGCAAACGGTCGCCCGTCGTCGGATCCCACTCGCCCTCCTTGGCCCTCACCCCACGCACGTCCTCCTGCTCCACCACGCTGCCTGCTGCCGACCCCGTTGCCCACGCAGGAGGGATGCCTCCAAAGGTAGCTCCGCTCGAAGGCATGGGCGAGCTGAACGTCGACGGCGTCGCGGACTCCACCACCTTCTCGTCAGCCGCCAGCGCCGCGCTGGGCGCGAGCCCGCGGTGTGCATCGCGCTCGGCTTCGAGCGACTCGAGATCCGAGGCAAAGAGCGACCATGCGAGCCAGTGCATCACCTCGCGCCGCGTAATGTGCTCGAACGGCGCGCCAAAGAACCAGCGCGCCTGATCCTGCTGGAACTTGATCGCACGCGGGNGAGCCAGTGCATCACCTCGCGCCGCGTAATGTGCTCGAACGGCGCGCCAAAGAACCAGCGCGCCTGATCCTGCTGGAACTTGATCGCACGCGGGTCGTCGGCTGCCACCGGCGCGCTCACAAACTGCGGCACAAAGCTCGCTGCCCGCAGCCGGCCGAGTCTCTGCCTCACGCTGCTGGGCGCCGAAGGTTCGTGTAGTCCCGCCGCTGATTCTGGGTTGCCGTTGGAATTGCGCTCTGTGAGCGCGTGGCCGTTGGTGGCGCGCGACACCGAGGAGGAGACGGCCGAGGCGTACGTCTGCTTCTCGTCTGCGGGATGCTTGAGACCGGCCTGGAGAGCCTGGGCGAAGACGCCACGGAGGAAGCGGCGTCCATACAGCGGCCGCGGACCAGGTCGTTGGATGACGCGCGACAGATGCCAGTGGTAGATCGAGAACGCGGCTTCGGCGGCGCAGTATACGTAGAAAGGCGTGGAGGCCCAGCGCCACTTTGGCGACAGCAGCTTCTGCAGGACCGCCGTAATGCGAGCCGGCGCATGCGCAACAATGGCGCGCCAAAGAGCCGCATCGAGCGAGTACGTCGTGTAGCGGTTGAGATAGAAGCGGAGCGCGCGTGAGACGAGTGCGAGCCAGCAGAACGGCGTCACGCCCCACACGACGAGAATGAGCAGGCGCGTGACGACGATCGAGGCATCGCCCGGTATGAGCTGCGCCATGGTGGATGTTTCAGCGACGCGCGTGCGACTGCATTCCCAGACACTGGGGCCGAGGAGGAGGAAGAGATGGTGGTTGCTCGGCAAGCCCAGCAAAGCTGCAACGGAAGCAGTCGGCGAAAAGATAAGTGGAGTGGACCCTGGGCGTGGATAGGATGCACGTTTCGGACATGGGAGCTGCGTGAAAAAGCAACTTGGCCGCTCCACACCCACCTCACGTCACGCGGCTGCAACTGCGAATTTGGGGCGGCGATTTGTTTGGGGGGAGCGATTTTCCTGGCCGGCAGGCGTGATCTTCTGGAAGCCCCACCGCGCGCCACACGCGGTCCGCGGCCCGCCTTGATCTCGCAGCATCCGGCACTCTTTGACACCACATCGGCTCAACCCTGCTCGGCCAAACTCACGACGCGCGCACGTTCGATCCTGTCGCTCAAGTATGGATTGCATGCAAGCGCTGGGCGTGACGAATGGAACCGACAAGCCGGGGTATTCTAGTCTAAATATAAACTCAGCCGTCTAGGTTTGCTTGGGCTCGGCACCTTCGGCCGGCGTGGATGCGGTTTCGGGGTTCTCGGGGTCTTCGACCTTCTTCTTGTCCACCTGCGGGTTCTGCTTGACATCCCTGCGGAGCGAGTAACCCTTGACGCCGAGGACGGCGAGGAAGCCCGCCGCCACCATGGGCGCAAGCACGATCCACACGACGCGAAGGCCGTTGGCATAGGCGTGGATGATCTGGCGGCTGAGTTCGGGCGGCTGGATGTTGCGCAGTCCTGTGAGGTCCTGTCCGCCCGAGCCCGTCGAGACCATGGCCATGGTGAAGCCAGGAATCTTTCCGAGCCTCGAGCGGCTCTGGGTGTTGAACACTGCGCCTGCTACAGCGATGCCCATGGTGCCTCCGAGCGAACGCACGAGCGACATGGCTGCCACCGTAGTCGAGAGGTCTCCGTGCGGCATGGCGGCCATCAACCCGACGAGGGGCGTCTGGAAGAGGAAGCCCGTGCCGAGACCAGCGATGCCGATGAATACCTCCTGCTTGGCCATGCTCGTATCCGCATCGAGCGTGGCCATGAGGCTGTAGCCGATGAGCATGATGGCCCAGCCGACCCAGAGGAACGGCCTGTAGGCGCGGAACTTGGAGATGCCGAATCCGACCACACTCGAGAGGATCGAGGCGATGAGCGCATACGGCAGCATGTAGACACCGCTCATGAGCGCCGACGCGCCGAAGATCGCCTGGAAGTAGACAGGCAGGTAGTAGGTGGCTGCGAAGAAGGCGAAAGCGTGCAGCACCACCGAGAGCAGGATGAGCGAGGTGGTGCGCGTCGTCACCAGACGCGGCGGCACAATCGGCTTCTTGGTCGTCTTGAACTCCCACGCCATGAACGCCACCAGCAGCACACCGCCCACGGTGAGCAGCGAGATCGTCTCGGGCCGGTTCCACGACTTGGTCTCGGCGTAGTTGAAACCAAGCAGGATGAGCACCACCGAGACGACGACCATGACGAGGCCGATAAAGTCGAACTCGCCGCACGCCTCGCGGAAGGTGAGCTTGGGGCGCGGGTTGAGATTGAGCGAAAAGAAGATGATGGCGAGCGCGATCGCTCCGAGCGGAAGGTTGACAAAGAAGCACCATCGCCAACCCGAGTGACCGGCGTCGGTGAATGCGCCTCCGAGAAGTGGGCCAATGACCGAGGCCACACCCCAGACGCCGCCGATCCAGCCCGAGTACTTGCCTCGGTCCTCGAGCGAGACAATGTCGCCGATGATGATATTGATGAGTGCGATGATGCCACCGCCTCCGATGCCCTGCACGCCTCGTGCGGCGTCGAGCCACGCCATGTTCTGCGCCGCACCGCACAACGCCGAGCCGAGCAGGAAGATGGCGGTGGCAATGTACAGAAGCGGCTTCCTCCCTGTCAGGTCCGACAGACGGCCGTACAGCGGGATCAGACTGGTGGACGCAAGCAGATACGCCGAGCCGACCCAAGAGTACTGGCCCGCATCACCATCGAGGCGCTGCGAGATGACTGGCAGTGCCGTCGACACGATGGTCTGGTCGAGAGCTGCGAGGAAGATGATCAAGCAGATGCCGGGCATGACGATCTTCATGTTGTTGTACGGAAGCACCTGCTTGTCCTGTTGAAGCCAGTGTCCGCTTCCCTTTGCGTCCTTTGCATCCTTGTTGGTGGTCGGGGTAGCGGGATGGGTGTCGCTCTTTTCATCTAGGTCGGACGCCGTTTGGCTGCCCTCGGAGGTCTGGGTTCGGGTGGGTAGTGCCGTCTCTGCCTCGTCGTGGTGGCGCGTGTCGTGGTCGGCTGCTGCCGCTGCCGAGTCGAGTGCCCCGATCTGGGCACCCTCGTGGGCGGCAGCCTCGATTTCTGCGTGTCGTGTGGAAGCTGCGACGTCCTGCATCTGGAGCGAGTCGCGCGCCATGTTGCCAGGCGTTGTGGAAGCGAGTGTGGATGAGTGTCCGTATCCTACGCCAAGAAACTGCGGCGAGTCTTCTATCCTGATCGAAGTGGTTGTAGGTACGAAGTAACGGGTGTGAGGAGAGACACAAGGAAGGATGTAAGTTGGAAGCAGGGAAGGACAAAGTGACTAGGACCAAGTGCCAAAGCCAACGGAAGAAGCGCCCGCCCCCCAACCTTGCCTTTGCGCACACCGGATATCCATACGGGACCGCGGAGAGAGGGTCAAACTGAGCGTCTCCTCACCCAGCATGCGGAGGCACTGCTCATCAGCAGGCGTCTTTCGGCATGTTCGGCAAAACGATGTGCCCTGTCGCTCGGCGTGCTGCCCTAATCCTCTCCTCTGCAAAGCCTTTCTCTGCACCGGCAACCGGAAAAGAAACTCGGCACAGAAAACGAACAAAAAGGGCAGAACAGCTGACCCGAAATTTGTTCGCCTCGTACGCCGGATGCATAGCCAGCAAGCCAGATCGACGGAAATTCCGCGGCGCTTCCCCCATTCCAAGCCTTCGTGGCCACTGGGCGACACCACCAAGGCGACTCGGAGGCATGACTCACATCACCACCCCCGGTACACCCGACTCGCTCGGGAATCTACGCTCGCAAGTCACATTTGCCTTGCCAGAGGCACACTCTGCGTCACACTTTGCTCCCAGCTTGAGCTTGTGGTCCGAGGCAAGTCTTTGAAAAATTCGCAATGGAGACTGTCGGATTGGCCGAACAAGGCGGCTAGGCGGATATTCGGGATCCCCACCAAAGCCGTCCACTCAATTTACAGCTCGGGGGAAGATTGAACGGGTTGGAACACCGCACAGCGTGGATGGCAGGCCAAGGGGGACCGGTCTAATCGCCTTGGTCTTGTGCATGCCGAACATCGTTTGTGCGCACATTGGCGAACGACAGATCGGAGCGACGCGCCCCGACCCAATCACGCTCCTCGCCACCACGCACGAAGGCGCCTCGACCTTCCCTTCCACACCGTCTCTCCATAGCGCAGCAGCAACATCACCTCTTTGCTGCTTCATGAGGCATGATCAAGGTGTCGCCGTTATCAATTTGAGCGTCATCTTGCCACAGCGACGACGATGAAGGGTGGCCGTGAGGTGGCTTCGGGCGTGCTCTCGAGTCGGGCTTGGAATTTCGAACCAACGCTGCCTCGAGCCCAAAAGCAGCGCGCCGGGGTACGGAAACGCCGCGGAATCCCCGGCGAGTATAGCCGTTCAAATGGCCGACTGCCGATAGCGCCAATATGTGCACAATCGAAGGATGTAACAACTTCAACTTGCACCTTCATTCAACCCGCTCTTCCGGTCGGAGCTTGACCGCTTGACATGGCGGTGTCTTGTCATTCACTCAAAAGGATCATTGGCAGGAACGTAGCTCCCGGCGTGTCGCAGTCGCAAATGTGCATCTTCCACTGCCACGTGCGCCACAGCGGCTGCGGCGAGTGCGGGGAAGACGCGCACGCCCAAAATGGAAGCTTTGACACATCGCGAGTATGTCAACCCCCACCCGGCCCCCCGGTCCTGCACACAAATTACAGCTGCGGGTTAAAAAAGGTAGCCGCACGGTGCATTGGTCGACATGGCTTCCATCACACTTTGTCGTGGTCAGCACCTGGCAGGCTGTGTCGCCGCAACGAGACTCACCACCGGGCTCTGTGGGGGCCCAATGCGTCCTCAGAACTGAGCTGGCATCCGCGTCGTCTATATAAACCGCCGCTCCGGAACCCCTGCTAGCCGAAGATCCGTACAAGAAAGCGTCAAGATGACGGATATACGACTGGTGCTTAGTGCAGCTGTGGCGGTGGTGGCTTTGATCGTGGTGCGTGCGGTGGTTTCGCGATCGACGTCGGCACGCAACCTCCCACCTGGACCGCCACCGGAGAGCTGGTTTACAGGCAACCGCATTCCATCCACGCATCCCTGGCGCACGCTCGAAAAGTGGACGCGGCAGTTCGGCGATATCTACACGTTGCGCATTGGCAGCACGTATCTGTTTGTGCTCGGACAGGCGTCTTCGGCGCATCAGATCATGGACAAGCAGTCCGGCAGCTCGAGCGACCGACCGCGACAGATCATGGCAGGCGAACTGATCTCGGACAACCGTCGCATGCTCATCCTCCCCTACGGCCCTCGCTGGCGGCTGTTTCGCAAGGTCATGCACGAGACACTCCAAGATAAGGTGGCTAAGCTGTACGAGCCGATTCAACAGCACGAGGCGACGATTGCAATGCTGCACCTTGGACGAACGCCCGACCGATTCCAGCAGATCTTTAAACGTTATGCCGCAGCGGTGATCATGCAGGTGACGTACGACCACCATATCACCTCTGTCGACGATCCGCTCATCAAAGATGTAGAGGAATGTCTGTCCGATCTGGCATACTGGATTCGACCGGGGACAAGCCTGCTCGACCGCTACCCGCCACTGCTCTATCTGCCCACGCTGATCAACCCGTGGAAGCGCAAGGGGCTCGAACTGCGCGCACGTGAACAGAAGCTCTTCATGTCGCAGTGGGACGCCGTACGTAGTCGCGTCAAGACCAACCAGTGCCAGCCGTGCTTTGTAAGCAAGGTGCAAGAACGTCAGCACGAACTGGGCATCACCGACGCCGAGGGCTCCTCCATGGCAGGAAGCCTGTTCGGTGCTGGATCGGATACAACCGCGAGTGGCCTGGCGATCTTTGTGATGGCCATGTGCAAGTTCCCCGCGGTGCTTCGCAAGCTCCAGGACGAGATCGACGGCGTGTGTGGTGGCGATCGATGCATGCCTACGTTTGCCGACCTCACGCCGGAGCAAACGCCGTACCTGCATGCGGTGGTGCAGGAGACGCTGCGTTGGAGACCCATCAGTGCAGGTGGATTCCAGCACAAACTCACGCAGGATGTAGAGTATCGTGGCTTCCTCCTTCCCAAGGGCTCCTCGGTCGTCGCACCCCACTGGTCCATCAGTCTGGATGAAAAAGAGTATCCAGACCCACACGTGTTTCGTCCCGAACGATTCCTCCGGGGCGACGAGGGAGAGCTCAAGGTCAAGGGTACCTGGTTCGCAGCCCAGCGAGGGTCGGTGGCATTCGGGTTCGGAAGACGTATTTGTCCAGGACTTCATGTCGCCATGCGCTCGCTGCTCATTAATCTGGCGGCTATGGCTTGGTGCTTCGATATCGCTCATCCCTCGGGTCGACCAGACAACGTCGATGACTTGGCCTTCAATTCGGCTGCAAACTCCCATCCTCTTCCCTTTGAAGCGAATTTCACCTTCCGATCGCCCGCTCGCGAAAAGGTCGTGCACGACGAAAACAGGGCCACCGGCGAACTCGCCCGCCTGGCCAATCGAGCTTAGCTCCTCGGCACCTCTGCACCTTGTCTACATCAGCGCGTGCAACCGCTTCGTCCGCACAGACAAAATCGGTGCACTGTCTCCTGTGAAATGGATCTTGGTATTCATCGGTATCCTTGAATCTAGTGTCCGTTGGTGCCGGTGGTGAGCTGAATGACCGCGGCATCTTCGACGGCAGCTGCCAGCGAGGCGATTGAGACGTAGCTCGCTTTTCGTGCCGGCAAGACCTGCTGGGGCCTCGCGCGCGGCTGGCTCTGCGAGTCGATCGAGATGAACTCCGAGACAGCTTCGACCGGCCAAGCGAAGGGCGAGACGCACACACGCCCGTACACGTCGCGTTCCTTTTTGAGTGCAACGATGGCTCGAGCCAGAACAAGGTCGCTCTTGAACGATGCTGCGCGCTCTCGAAGCGCAAGTACGATCGCGGCGATGTCTTGGTGAAACTCGTTGGGCTGGCTGGACTGTAAGAACAACAACCATCGTGCACCGATAAAGAAGGCAGTTGAACAGAACGCGGGCATGCCAAACAGCACAGGGGCTTGCTCGAGAGCCATATCCGCTAGGCGCGATAGCCAGATGGCGGCGTTGCGAATCATATCCCTCGCTTGACCCGTAGGTGGCGGAGGCGCAGCGAGATTGATCGCACCCTCAAACGCTCTGAGGACGGCAAGGTGATGCGTCACCTCGGCTGCGAAACGCAGAGGATCTCGCAGCATCACCGATGCCACCATGGCGTCCTTTTTGCCATCCGTAGGGTTGGAATGGTCGTATGCATGCGTGCGGCGGGACATGCGCTCGTCGTACTGCGACAGCATCAGGCGCGAGTTGCGGATGGCTTCGTGCGCAGCACCAAAGCGTTGATCCAACACCTCGCTTCCCGCCATGTTGCCGCCTTGTGCCTGCAAACTTTGACGCGCGACGTTCGAGTACTCGCAGCACTGGTCCAGCACCAACCCCAGCTTCACCAGCAGTGTCATCGAAGTGTCCAAGACGTGAAACGCCGGAAGACCGCGCCGCCTCTGCATGTAGGCTTCCACATCCTCCGACCTCTTGGGCGGAGAAACGGGACTGTGCGACTCGGTGCGACCTGGAAAGCTGGTCTGGATCTCCTGTCGTTCCAGCATGACGGGCAGCGTGGCTAGGCGGTTTTGGAAGCAGTCCTGCAGGAACAAGCTCCAGAATGCAAATCCTTGCTCGCTACCCGTAGCCAAGCCCCTCAGGGCTCGTCCGAGATGAGAAGGTCGACTTGGAGCCTCGCCGAGACGCGGCAGATCTGTTGAAGCCGCATTGTGAAGATGCAGCAGTCGTGCTTCCGACGCCGCTTGGGCGAGGTCGGCTTGCGCTGTTCGCATCGCAGAATGCCCCAAAGAGCATTCGACCAGAAGCACTCGGACGACCAACGAGGCAATCAGCGTCTGGCTCTCCGAATTGCCCTGGACCTGACTGAGCAGATAGCGTGCAGCGTCTGCGTAGAACTTGCAGACCGTCGATATCCACTCCATCGTGTCGTTCATCGACACACCATCCAGCTTCCCGCTCTTTCGTAGCCTTGCGTCGATGCTGGTGAAGATCGTCGACGACCGGATACCGGCCGGACACGCCGGGGCGAGCAAAGGCAGGGCGGTTGCGACGAGCGCCAGCATCACGGCAGTCGCTGTATGCGTGTCGGTGTCGTTGGCCGGTGCGGTCTCGAGCAAGATCATGACATCGCTGAGCGCAAAAGTGTTGATGGCGCCAAACAGCCACGCCTCGCGCTCGCACATCTCGATGAGTCGATGCAAGCTCTGTCTGTCCGGCAATGGTGGCACCATCGGCTGCGCTGCAGATGCTTGCGTGGGAGAGGATGCCGGGATGTTGTCGAGATAGTGCGGAGGCGCCTGCCAGCCAAGCGCAGGCCTTGAAGCCGAGCTTGAAGTCGAGCTGGCTCGATGCGGGCGAGTCTCGATGTTTCTCGACGGGAGTGCTTCGCCGTAGCTTGGAGCGTTCTGCCTTTCTCGTAGAAGGACATTGTCGCCCAGCCGACTTGAATGTATTGGTGGCAGCACCGACCTACTGCTCACCAATCTGCCACCCGAAGGAAAGGTGTCGTCTGGGTATCTGGCTCGCTTGTGGGTTGGCTCTGCACTTTTCCCTCTGGATGTCAGCTCCTGGACGGATACTCTCGCGGCGGCGTTACCCGCACTCGACGCATACCGGCCTTCAGATCTGGTCGCATCGGTGTCCGGAGTGGCTTCGACTTGCGTCAGCCTGCGCTCGAGACGAGTGATCTGGGAGCGAAGTTGCTCGTTTTCCTGCTGAAGCTGCGCAGAATTCTCCGACTGTTCGGGATACGTCGAGTCGCGAGCACGTGAATGCGAGCTAGATGACGAAGCTCCCTGCGCGCCGTCGGCCGGAGTGTTTCCTTGAAAGATCTTGGCGAGAAGAGAAGTGTCGTACTCGCACGGCGGTGGAATGAGCTGCGACGGATCATTGACTCGGTTGGTGTCGTAGTAAGCCAGCCACGCCTTTTCGCAACGGGTGCATGTCGGTTTTCGGGCGTCGCACCGCAACTTTCGCTTGCGACACGCCAGGCATGCCTGCGAGCGGCGGAGCGTGTCGGACGGCCGCATCCTATTGCTCCTGGGATGCGTGGATGTGGTGTCGCTGTGCTCGTCGCGTGCTGCATCTCGTGCATCCGAAGGGGCCGAGGAGCTGGCCACGACGAGACCATCATCCGCCGAATGATTGGATGGCTCCATGTGCTCCTCCCTGCGAGGAGGGCCATAGCCGGCGGTGGCGGGCACGCCCTCGGCGCCATCGCCGCGAACGTCCTGGTCCGGCATGGAGAGCCGCACCGAGGACGCCAGAGGTGGTCAAACCTACCTCAAGGGCTGTACGGGCTTGGCGGCCCTTACAAGCGGGAATGCAAATGGAGGAAGGAATAGA
This sequence comes from Moesziomyces aphidis, assembly GCA_000517465.1. Lineage (NCBI taxonomy): Eukaryota > Fungi > Basidiomycota > Ustilaginomycetes > Ustilaginales > Ustilaginaceae > Moesziomyces > Moesziomyces aphidis. Next base: position 573,053 of record AWNI01000042.1, read on the forward strand.
CAAAGGGCTGTATCGAATGGTCGCGCATGCGTCTAGTCGATTCTGAGCCGGCGCTGACTTTGGCGTTCAAAGAGGTCGCTGTCGCAACAGTAGGTTGCTGACGGATCTCTGCTCACTATGGTGACGAGCTGTGGACATGTCCGGTTGTCGAAGATCCAGCAATGAGGTGGGTGCGCTATGGCACTACTCGATCACGACAACGGCGCTGTGAACGAGACGAGACGGTGACAGTCCTTGTCAGGAACAGGAGTAACAGGTAGAGGGGGAAGTGGTGAAGATCAGGAAGGAAGATGCGCGTCTTCCTGGCAGAGGGGGAGCACCTTCCAGCGGGGAGGTGAGGTATATTGTAGGTCGAGCGGTCGGGAGTGGTGCGAGCGAATCACGTAGAGTCGCGCCGCGGGAAAGATAGATCGGCGGAACAGGCAAACGAGCAGGGCAGACAAGACAACGCAGCCGTCTGCTGGATTGTACCACCCCGATGCCTGCAGGTGTTCCCGGTGGGGGTGAACAATGGGACTCAACCTTTGCCGAAAGCAGAGCCAGGCCCAAGTGCGATACGAAGCAGAACTTACTTTCCGATGAGCTCTAGACCCATGCGCAATCGACGGGACAACTGCACCTTGTCAACAAGCCGGAATTGAATCTGTGACTGCGGCTAGACGAGATGAGGTGGACGCAACAGCAGCCGCGGATGAACGTGGGCACTATTCCACGCACCGAAGCAAGGTGAAACGACAGGAAAGGTTGAGGGTGGCAAGCCGCGCTTTGGCCGCAGAGGTGATTGGAACGCCATGTGCGCCACACACTTGGACAGGCAAGGAATGGACAGGCAAGGAAGGATTGAGCGCTGCAAGTCGTGCAGGCGGGCCGGGCTTCGCTTGTGGTGCTCTGAGCGGAGCGGCGTGTTCCTCTACCAGCGGAAATGACGAGGTAGAGGATTGGCAGTTGCGAAACTGAGCCGAGGCGAACCCGAACGAGACAGGCTGACGAATTCCGAACGACACGAGGAACTTCCGCCTTGTTGATCAGAGGCCGGCGCCGTTGGAAGCAGACACGCGACGGTGTGGAAAGAGTAAGGCATACGGGGTGACCGTGGCGTGCAACTGGGTGCATATGGACTGCAGACGAGTCTAGCAGCCATGCAGGGCAATTCCGGACACGAGCGCAGCGCCAAGGTCGCGACCTGGTTCAGACGGCCCACGGCGAGACGGAGGCGCACCATTCATGTGCGCCCGTAGAACATGAGTTCGGGCATTGCTCGCAGCTCCGCCTGGGGCATGGCTCCCGCTTGCCGAAAAAAACAATGGACACGACAGCAGATACATCGTGTGAAAAGAGGCTGGGCCGACGCACGCCGTCGTTGTGTGGTTGAGGCTGCCAATCAGCGGCGTCGTCGGGGTGCGAGAAACGCTCCGAGCATCATAGCGCAGTCATGCCGGAACACGTTGACGCGATGACGACCTATTCGGAATGCTATTCAGCGCGCTCTTTCGGTCACCTGGCGTTTCGGGAGCCGCGGCCTAAATGCTAGGAATGCCAGAGATGAAGGTGAGCCGGCAGGCAAAGGTTCAGGGACCCGGTATCGCGTGGCTTTGTGTGTCGCTCGAGGCGATAGGGTAGTTTCGTGGAGAAGCGCGAAATTGGACCGAGATTCGAGCGACGCTCAAAGGAAGCGACAGCATGACGGCCATCTTCCCCCACCTTCTCGTTAAGGGATCTCTCGCGGCAGCCTCGGCACCACTCGTCCCATTGGTCCGGTCTGGGCCAGCCAAGGTTGAGATTGACTCGTACCGAGGTTCGATGAACAAGCAGACAAGGATGGCTGCTACGCTGCCAAGACGGTCGCAGACCAATAAACATAAATTGGCAGCCGTAGCGACCAGCATCCCGAATGCACTGTGCAGACTAGCAATCAGATTCACAGGCGGTACAATGTCCCAGATGATGAGCTTGCAGCTCGGATGCATTTAGGCATCACAGTTGAGCCGGGAGCGGGAGAAGAAGCGGTTGACCGACTTAGGCGAGAGTGGTTGACCGGCACAGATCGTCAGAGGCCCAAGTTGAAATACCGTCTTTCTCGTCGGCCTGCCCAGTGCCGTAGTACTTTAGCAACACACATGCGACGTCAGTAGAGCGAGGGGCCAGGGGTTGCGGAGCATGAAATCCCTTCTCATCGACGGATTGCCGAAAGGGAATGGAACGCCGCTTAGCGCTGCGTGGCTGGTGGATTTACAGTATGGAAGCCTCGAGCCTCGAGCGTGCCAGGCTATTTCTGTCACCGCTCTGCGCTCGCGATCGACGAAATCAGATTAAAAAAAAATGAAATTCTCATTCCGACGACACGGCACGCCTCGCGCACAGCTCGAGATGGCGGCAGAGCCAGGCTACCGGTTCGCGTTCGCTTTTTGAGCGTTCGGTCACATGCAAGCGCGACGCTGACCTAAAATTGCGGCGCGGATTCGGTGCGGTCCCGGTGTTGCTCGTCAAGGGTCTGCCTCGGCGCCAGCGACAAAGATGCGACGTCGAGCCGAGGACGTGCTGGTCTCCGCGATATCGCCGCTCGGCTTCACTGTCGGCAACCTGACGAACCCGAGACCCAGCCCGGACCATCATTGTCGACACCGCGACGAGGCTTGTCGTTGCCCCGTCGTTGCCCCGTCGAATGGCAAACGGGCTCGCTTCTCGTAGGCTTCACCGAGGATCTTCCAGTCACGGGGGAACAACGGAGCGACTCGGTCTCGATCCTCGCCTGTGCCTAGACAATAGGTGCGACTGAGGCGGAGTCCGGATTGCAGAGTGGATAGGAGGCTGACATGAGACGCACACCGATCGAGTCGCAAGATTGCCGAGACCGGGATTCCCGAGCGATTTTGGACCGTTCCGAGAATTCGGTTTGGCGTCGCCACAGTCACGCACGCATCCACACACGCTCCAGTCGCGTGGCCGGGCGAGATGTCCATTTTTCTTTTTGCGAGCAACTATTTGTGGGCCTTCTGTTCTGGTCGCTGCCGAACAAGTGGTTCCCAGTCTGCCTCTCCGGGATCCGACCCAGCTGTACGAGCTCGGACTGAACATTCCGCACTCCGGGACAACCCCCGCCGCACTAGTGCATGCGTACAGCCCGGATAGCTTTGCCTCGCCTCGCCGACCCGATTTGTTCGGGGGCGTTCGGCATGGTCTGGGCCGATCCGCAATGCCATCCTCCCCTTCGTGTCCTCCATCACGGAATCATTGCTGGCAGACACTAGGCTGCATGGCTTGGGCAGCTTTCCCACGTCTGCGATTGGGTGTCCCTACGCGCGCGGCGGAGCGTAAAGTACCAGAGAGTGCCACCGGCCTGCGTTCGCCGCTGCATGCAATCCGGCTACCTGCATGCTTCCCGCCGGACAAAGCGAATGCTTCGACAATGGTTCGCCTCGTGCTTCCCGACGCGGGCTCCTTTGTGCGCGCCACATCACGGAACTCGGCGCCCCGGCTTTGGTGTAGGCATGAGCTCGTGCCAGCGCCAGAAATCCACTCTGGAAAACTGCCGAAGCATGCATTTCCAGCTGCAGACCCTACTTTTCACATTCCGGTTGAGCCGCGCCTTGCTAGCGGTGGTCTGGGTCAAAGCATCTGCTGTGCACGATTCCGTTCCGCCCAAGCATGCATGCTCCTGCGGTGGAATCTGGCCGATCGGTGCTCTGGCAAAGACACGCTGCAAGGAGGATCGCTGGCAACCATGGCGGAATTTGGAAGATGCACGCTATCGTGGCGGCAGCTTTGCCGTCCGGTCAGTTGACATACCCGAGCGTCGCTTGCGGGTTCTCATTGGTCTGTTCCGATCCCGAATGTTCACCGACCCCGAACGTCTCTGTCGCCGATCCTGACCGAATCGGCACGGCCCCCCGATCGATCCCCTCTTCCCTTCCCTTCTCATCCGACCGCACGGACAGACAGACCGAGCTTTGTTACGGAGCGGTGTGGGGGTCCTTTTGATTCACCATGAAGGGTCTCAGTGAAGATGTCAGTTTGGCTGCTTTACAGCATGGTCGGCTCGTCGAGCCACTGCAGTACACACACAAGGCGAGAATTGAAAGGTCAGCTCTGACTTCCGCCAACGTTTCTTCGAGCCTGTGACATCGGTCAGCAAGAGCAGCAGCAAGCGAGGTACTTACGTCGAGAAACTCGGGAGTAAAGTAAGAGAGGATGATGTTGGCGCCGGCACGAACCATGCTCTGGACCGACTCTTCGGCCATCCTGCGGAGCTCGTACACGCCCGCTTTGGCGCCGGCGTGGATCATGGAGAACTCGCCGCTCACCTGGTAGCACGCAAGCGGGTGGTCGGGGGCCAAATCCCTCGCTTCCGCCACAATGTCGAGGTACGGCAGTGTCGGCTTGACCATGATCACATCCGCGCCTTCGGAAGCGTCGCGCACAATCGCACGTCGTGCCAGCCCTCGCGCAGTGGGCGGAAGCTGGTAGCACCTCCTGTCGCCAAACGACGGCGCAGACTCCACAGCATCTCTACGAGCTCGAACGGGGAAAGCAACGTCAGCCTACGAATCCGATTTTGAAGCTTCATCTGCAGCTTCATCTGAACTGGCACTGCACTTACCGGAAGGGACCGTAGAGGCTGCTTGCGAACTTGGCGCTGTACGCCATGAGCGTGACCTTGTTTCCGAAGCCGGCATCGACGAGGCCCTTCTTGATGGCACGCACGCGGCCGTCCATCATGTCGCTGGGTGCGACGCAGTGCGCGCCCGCCTTGGCGTAGTTGACTGCCACCTCGGCAAGGCGTTCGACCGAAGGCTGGTTGTTGATCGTGCCGTCGGCGTGCAGGATGCCGCAGTGGCCGTGCGAGGTGTACTCGCACAGACACACGTCCGTAGCAATGTAGAGCGAAGGGAACGCCTTGCGCAGCACCTTGATCGCCTGGATCACAGGGCCGTCTGCGTCATCTGCCAGTGTGCCTTGCTCGTCCTTGGGAGCCTTGAGCGGCACGCCAAAGAGGATGACGGAGCTGAGGCCCTTCTTGACGAGCGGGGCAAGGAAGCCTTCGAGCTTGTTGACGCCCCATCGGCACTGGCCGGGCATCGAGGCAAGCGGGACATGTGCATCTGCGTCGTCGGTGATGAAAATCGGATACATGAACATCGACTTGGACAGGTTGCGGCCCTGGTTCTGCCATGCCCGCGTCACCGGGTGCTGGTAGCCCGAGTGCAGGATCGAGCTGTGCCCACAAAGGAAAGCCACGACATCAGCTCGAGTACGACACCGAGGAAACTCTGACCGGACCGCATTTTGTGCTTACTTGAGATCGGAGTTCATATTGAAAGATTGGACCGAAAGCGATTGCAGTCGAAGGAGTGGTGAGGAGGAAGAAGCCGGATGTCGTCTGCGACAAGCTCGGTAACACAGCACGCCCTGACTCCGAGAACCGAAAAATCCCCGCCTCCACCGTTTTGGCCGCGCTAAAGGCCGCGACTTCCAAAGCTAGGGTCGGTGGACCTAACACGGCAAACGTTTCGCACTCCACCTTTGCCTGACGCCGAAGCTGCCTGAACTGGTCTCAGCGTGCTTGTCAAGGCCGAGAAGAAGAGACACAGAGCTGCAAAGATGCTGGATGATGTGACAAGGTACAAATACAAATGCAGTTGGAAGAAATTGGAAAGGCGCCAAGGGGATGCAGTGCGACGAGCATGGCGAAGCGTACGCAGAGCTCTGCAGCTGTCGATGATCAATCATAGGCGGGCTCGCCGCCATCATCGTCACCGACATCGTCATCCTCGCCATTGTCGAAGTAGTTCTCTGCGTAGTCATCGTCGACCTCGTCCTCGTAGTCGCCCTGGTTTTCGCCCTCGGACGAGACATCGCCGACATCGTCTTCGGCCTATCATACAGCGAAGAGAGAAAGCAGTCGAGAAAAGCGACGGAGTCAGTTGACAGATGCTGGGTAGTGGATGTGTCGCAGCACAGCCTGCTGCGATATGAGAGTACAAGACTTACGCCAGCGCGATCTTCGAGATCGATCGAGTCCCAGTTGATCTTGCGACGAGCCTTCTTTTTGGCTTTGAGCTCTTCCTTCTTTGTCTCTCCTTCCATGAAAGAGTCCCAGAGCCCCTTTGGAAACACTTCTTTCTGCAGATTTATCGATTTGAGCGAAGGAAGGTCTTGTGACTCGGGTCGGTACCGATCCGAGAATCGCGTGAGGTCGCCCTGCTTGCGCTGTTCCAAGACAGGCCAGTAGGCGGAAGTCTTTTGCTCCTGCAGGTACATGAGCTGATACGATGCGAAGCGGATCTCCTTGTCGTCCGGTCTCTCCATACGCGGCACCGTCGGCGGTTCTGGATAGAGCTTAGACGGCGACTTGTCAAGAGTATTGAGCTCCTGGAAGCTAAGACCCATGGGCGGCATGTTGGAGCCGCCTCCGCCACCTGCACGACCACCTCCGCGGCCGAAGCCGCCGCGACCACCTCTCGACATTGTGACTGATTCCGGCCGACCAGGAGCTGATCCAAACCTGGGGATGAGGACGAAGCGGAGGCAGAAGTACGGCTGGAGCTTGCTGTGCCGTAGATCCGAACGGCGTGAATGCCCGTACAATAAGGGAAATGGTCGAGAAGGTTGTCACCAAATGGGCTCGACGGTGGACTCTGCGTTGAGCGGTTGCGGCAGGTGGAAGCGAGCAGGCAAGGAAGTGAGGGAAAGAGGATGCCGTTGGGCATTTCTTCGGGCATCGGCCTCGCTGTTCAAAAATCTCAAAAACGGCCATGCGGGCACGATCTGCCACGAGAGAGGAATGCCGCATCGGCAGCAGCAAAAGCTCGAAAATCGGCGATTCCAAAAATCACCTGTGCCATGGCAGAGGGAGGGCAGTGGCGTCAAGGGGTGCGCGAACAGAAAGGGGCCCAGGCGGCGCGGCCGGCGCGGGCACGGCAGGCGCGTGAGGCGGAGCTAGCGATGCTTAGATTTCGAGCAAGGACCCTGCAGGAGTCACACTGGTGCTCTCACACTGGCCGATTGCGGCTCAGGTGGTTGGGATGGTGGAGGGCGAGTGCCACAAAAGCGTCCCACCGCGCGCTCGACTGTGCTTGCTGTGAGAGAGTTAAGTCACCGTGCTCTCTCGCCTGCATCCCCACATGCAAGATCGGCACTCCCAACCGCGCTCAGCCCCAACATTGATTGCGTCGCCCGCTCCTCGAATCACGACGCCAACTGCATCCGCCTCCGCAGTGTCTGATTACCTGGCTTCCATCACCAGACACCACCGCCCTCATCCTCTGCACCTCTGTGGCTTGCCTAGGCACCGCCTTTGCCTCGTCACTCGCAGGCAACCATCTACAACCACCGGCATCTCAAGATGTCATCCTGGCTTCCACAGCGTCCGTTCTAATCGCATCTGCTTCTGCTTCAATTGCCGCGAAAGTACCCGAGGGCCCACTCCGTGCCATCATCATGTCGTTCGAAGCCACACAGGGGCCCGTACCCACATCCGGAGACGAGCCCCGATCCGCTTCAATGCCAACGTCTCAGGGAGCTGCGGACGAAGCGCATACATCCACGTCTGACAATGCGAGCGAGGTTCCACAGCAGTCTGTCGACCTTTCCGACAGCTTCGGGACACCGCCGTTTCCCAAGTCTCCCAGGCTGGATCCGTCGTCTCCGCGCAACTTCTCCACCATCTCTTCGCTCGCCGGCTCAAGGGAGCTGGGACGTCCCGTACTCGAGCCGACCACAAGGATCTTCGCTGTCGGCCCGACAGCCTCGACACCGCCTGCCAAAGTGTCTCTGCCACCCATGCGGCCTCCAGGCATCTCGCAAGGGCAGCCCGCCGATGTTGCTTTCCACGCCGAGCCTCAGGGCTTGATGCAGATGCTGAGCCTCGTGGGAAGCACTTTGCTAGAAGCCGAGCGAGTAGGATTTGCCGAAGACGATGCGGACGAGCTCGAAGCTCAGCCGTCTGCACGCACAGCTGATCCGAGCGATCCTTTCGGAATCCCGCACGACGTCACAGGCTCGGCGTCGAGGAGAAGCACACGACACTTTGCTCCAGGCCTTGCCAGGTCAGTTTTCGACCTCGCATCTGCCGGTACAGCCAAGGGTCGTCTGCGAGCGCTGGCTCGCGAGGATGCATCGGACGACGGCTCCACGCCGCAGGGAAGCCGCTCGCCTCTGGACGGCTCGGTTCACACCATCGGAGCCAGCCGAAAGAAAAGAATCTCCCTCACACAGAGCGAGATCTTTGCGTCGCCTAGCGATCCCACGGCGGACTCGAGCGGAAGGCGTGCATCCAGCCTGCGCTCGCAGCTTCAGCCTAGCCCGTTTGCGTCGGGATCCACCTCTACATTGAATTGCGAACTTGACTCGGACGCTCCGGACTCGCTCGATCAGCGTTCGGCGGGTCAGACTGCGGCCGGCACCCTCCCGATCGAGAAAAGGAGCATATCCATGCAGCACCAGTTGAGCTTTTCCCCGATCAACTCGATTGCCCAGCTGCCCACAGAGGGCGATGTGGATCCACTCCTCATCCGACCCTATTCGCACTCGCTCGTCGCAGACACCCCGGTGTCCGATTCCGCCCTCGACCACGATCGGCTCGAACAGCAACTTCGAGACACCTTCCAGCTGGACGCATCCGAAACATTAGTCATGGCTCAGCCCTGCTGGCTTTTCCGCTCGCTCCTGCTGCAAGGCCACCTCTACCTCACCAACGGACATCTTTGCTTCTACGCCTATCTCCCCTCGCGCGACGAAAAGGTCGTCAAGACTGGAGTGCTCGGCAAGCGAACCCGAAGGACGCATCGCTTCAGCAAGCATTGGGCTTCCCTCCAAGGCAGCAAGCTCAGCTGGTTCGACAGCGATCGAGATCCCTACTTTCCCCAGGGCCACATCGACCTTCGCAAGGTCTCGGCGATCGAGCCGTCGCAGAATCACAAGGATCGCTTCAAGCTCAACACTCCGGCTCGTAAATTTACCTTCCTAGCCGAAGACGAGGCGAGCCGCGACGCTTGGGTCTCGGCACTGCAGAAGGAGACCTTCCGTGCGCAAAACCAGGGCGAAAGCGTGAGGATCAGCATTCCACTCGAAACGATCATGAACCACGAAACCACTCTCTCCGTCGACGGCACCGAAATGGTATGCATCAGCGTTGTCGATGAGGCTGGCGACTTTTCAGTCGACGAGTACTACTTCCTTCACCTCGGCAAGCCGAGTGCGTTCATCGCGGCCCTCAACGGACTCATCGACTCTGGCCTTGGCTCCGTCTCGTCTTTGCAGAGCGGCGACGCGGCTCTCAACCTCTCCAAGCTGAGCATCCGCGATTCGACGGGCGCTGCGTACGCCATTGCCATGTCGCGCAGATCGCTCGAAGAGGTCCCAACACTGCCCAAGGTTCCTGTGAAAGCTCAAGCGCCCGATACCACGGCCCCGGCCGACCGAACAGAGACATTGGTAACTTCCAATGCACCTACAATGGCTGCGGTGGCGATCCCGCAGTCCGGTCGGCGCAAATCACAGGATGGCTCGGCAGATGGCGTGTTCTCCACAACACCGCGCGCTGCTGCGCTGAACCGTCTCTCCATGGAGTCGACGCACACCTACCCGCCCTCTCCTTCCTTGTCAGATCCACCAACGTCTTTCGACCAGGTCCAACGGGAAGCAGAGCGCAGCTGGTCCATACCAGGCTGGCTCAAGTCGGCACCGGCCAAAGTGCTAGGTCGCACTCACAGCTCGCACCCCCATGCATCCAACGCTCAGGATTCCGAAAGGACATCTGGTAGCAAGCGGCGTCGCAAGGTCCTCGAGACGTGGTCCGGCGACAACACCGAATCAATCAGCAGAGAGGGCTCCAGCACCGACACCGAGGACGACATGCTTTCGCATTCCATACACTCGACACAGTCGGGCTTCTCGATGCTGGACGCCGATGACGAGGGACAAGAAGACCTCGGACGTGTCGCTGCAGAATTCAGAGATACTTTCGGCGTCGTCCAGGACGAAGGCTTGGTCGGCCACACGCACGCCTACCTTTACCGTGTCCTGCCCGTGGCCGGTCGCTTCTTTGTCTCCGAGCGGCACCTCGCTTTCAGATCATCCGGAATCGCCGCCAAGACCGTCGGCAGGACGCTCATGCTGGTCCCACTGCAGGATGTCATCTCAGCCGCCAAGCAATTGGCGTTCCGCCCGGGCCATCACGGCATGGTCATCAACATCAGCGGGCACGAGGAGCTTTTCATCGAGATCTCGTCCGCCAATCGGCGTGATGAGCTTCTCTCCCTCATCGAGTACCAGCTGGAGCTCATCAGCGCTGGTCACCGCAGCAAGGAGTCGCGGGACACAGTCAACCGCGAACAGTCGCATGCGCTAGTGCTCAGGGATCTCAGCGAAAAGATCACTGACGACCCATCGACCACTTCGGTCGCCTCCTCCGCCGATTCGTCCATGCTGTCTCAGCAGAGCTCTGATCTCGATACTTCCGGCGATCTGTCCCACTTAGGCGGGCGAGCGAGTCTGCTTACGTTCGCACCTACCGCGCCTTTGACCTTTACGATGCTGACGATCGGCTCGCGAGGCGACGTGCAGCCCTAC
>AWNI01000042.1:589195-600376 GCA_000517465.1 Moesziomyces aphidis
CACACACACACACACACACACACACACGGGCTCCGCCTGATCAGCGTTCCGCTCACAAAGTTGGTGCCTAGCTGCTCATCTGTGTCACGCGTCCATCAGTTCAATTGGTGTTGCATTGAAAGCTCCTGTGACCATGTCGGCCGAAGCTTCTGCCGCGCAGGAGGCGCAGATCAAGCAGGAGGAGACTGTTCAGTCAGGTTCCTCCGCATCGGTCGAGCCGCAGAGTGCTGCTCAGCCGCAAGCAGATGACCACCAAGCAGTGAAAGCGGAACAAGATGCCGATGCTGAAGCTGACGATGATGCTGAAGCTGATGGCGATGCTGAAGCCGACGCTGATGCACCAACGACACCGGCGGAGGACGCAGACGCAACCGCAACCGCTGATGACGTCAAGGTGGAACCGAAAGCAGAGGAAGCCGAACAGCCTGCACAAGAAGATGCTGCTGCAGTAAAAGCTCAAAGCGAACCAAAAAGCACGACAGAGCCACCAGCGGCACAGCAGCAGCCTGCCGCTGCCGAGCAAGAGCCCATCGCGGCCTTCACTTCTGGATCGGGACAGCCCCTGCAGCCTCACAAGTACATGTCGGTGGAGCAACGCAGGCAGCTGTTCGAAGAGCGCATCCGTCTCGAACCGCGCGATGGCGAAGCCTGGCTGGCACTCATCGAGGAGGCCGTCTCACGCCAGGACATGGAGGCTACACGCTCCCTCTACGACCGCTTTTTCAAAGTGTACCCGCACCAGAGCCGCCAGTGGCTCGCCTACCTCGAACTCGAGCTCGCCCACAGCAACTTTGCGCAAGTTGAGGCGATCTTTGCGCGCTGCCTGCGCACCACCCCATCCGTGGACCTGTGGAAGTTCTATCTCTCTTACACGCGCCGTGTCAACCCACTCCCGCCATCCACGGGCATGGAGGATGACGGGCCAAGAGAGCAGGCACGACGCGTGCTCGAGGGCGCCTACGAGTTCGCGCTGCGCTTCATCGGCAACGACAAGGAAGCCGGCCCGATCTGGACCGACTACATCGCGCTTATCAAGGAGCGAGAGGCGCGCGGCGGCTGGAAGGAGGGCCAGAAGATGGACGACCTGCGCCGCGTGTATCAGCGTGCGGTCAGTGTGCCGCTCTCCAACATCGAGGCCATCTGGAAGGACTACGACGCATACGAAAACGGGCTGAACAAGCTCACTGCCAAAAAGTTCCTCGCGGAGCGCTCGCCGGCGTACATGACCGCACGTCGTGTGCTCAGGGACCTCAAGGCATACACAGACCACCTTGCCAAGCCGTTGCTGCCGCGCGTGCCCGTGTGGACCACCTCGGCGCTGCCGGGCGACTCGAGCGAAGACGCCGAGCAATGGCAGCGCGAAAGGCAGCAGGTGGAGGCATGGACTGCGTATCTGCAGTGGGAGGAGTCCAATCCACTCGTGCTGGACGACCAAGCCACGATGCAGGCACGTGTGCTGACTGCCTACCGCAAGGCGACCATGTATCTGCGCTTCTTCCCAGAGGTGTGGTACCAGGCGTCGCGCTTCCTCGCCTCCACGGGCCGGCTGGACGAAGCAGCGACGTGGCTCAAGAACGGCATGGAGGCATGCACGGGCAGCTTCCTGCTCCACTTTGCCTACGTCGAGCTTGCCGAGGCGCGCAAGTCGACCGGCGACTGTGCAGGCGTGTTTGACGGGCTGATCGACAGCGTGCACGCCAAGATCGACGCGCGCCATGCGCGGTTGCAGCGCGACCTCAAGCAGCTCGATGCCGAGGCTGAGGCGGCTCGGGCGCAGGCGCGCGCGAATGACGACGGCGAAGCCGATGTGGATGGCGAGGAGCGCGAGCGCGAGCGCAAGAGTGCCGAGCAGCTGCAGGCTCGCAAGCAGGCACTGCAGGAGCTGGCCAAGCCCGAGATCGAGGCGCTCAGGGAAGCGAGTGCGCTCGTGTGGATCAAGTACATGCACTTCCTGCGCCGCACCGAGGGCATCCGACCTGCGCGTCTCGTGTTCGGCCGCGCGCGCAAGAGCCCGCACGTCACATGGCAGATCTTTGAGGCGAGTGCGCTGATGGAGTACCACTGCTCCAAGGACCCCGTCGTAGCCACCAAGGTGTTTGAACTTGCGCTCAAGACATTTGGTCACGACGGCGCATTTGTGGTTCGCTACCTCGACTTTTTGATCACCATCAACGACGACAGCAATGCGCGCGCGCTGTTCGAGCGCGTCATTGGTACCTTCACGCCCGAGCGCGCGCGTCCGATCTGGGAGCGCTGGTCTCGATACGAGTACAACTTTGGCGACACGGTCGCCATCCAAAAACTCGAGACGAGGCTGGCAGAGACGTATCCCGACGAGGCTGCGATCCGTCGCTTTGTCGCACGCAACTCTTACATGGATCTTGACCTGGTTGGCCCCCGCGATTTGGGTATGCGTGCTGCGGTCCTTGGAGCCAGTGCTGCAGATCGCGCGGTGGAGGCTGCCAGAGAGGGCGCCGAGGACGACGGCCCGAGGAGAAGGACGATGCAGGAGATGAAGCGGCTGGCAGCCGAGAGCAATCCGGACGACACGACCGGCAGCTGGTCGCGACCTGGCGCCGGTCCGCCTGCTAAGAAGTTCAAGCGCGATTCGGCGTCGCCTGCGCCTTATGGTGGATTTGCGCCCGCAGGTGCTGCTCAAGGTGGACCGATCAGGGACGCGTACAACGAGTTCCCCGAGGGCGTACTCGTATTCCTGGAGATGCTTCCCAGCGCGCGCTTCTTTGACGGACCCGTGTTCAAGCCCGACGATATCATCGAGTGCTTACACAGCGCCAACCTGCCCGCTCCGTCCGGTGTACCCATGGGTCCGTCGGGAAGGAGGCCTGCCACGCGTGGTCGCTTCATGCGCTGAACGCTTGCCGTCCTTCAACGTGTACGCCGGTGTGTGAAATCCAATCTTTTCCTGATGTATGAATTGCAAGGTTAGGTGTGAAGCGGGACATTGGCTTTGGTGAGTAGAGTGCGCAGCGCGGACTCGGACAAGACCCAGCCCGGCCTAGGTATTGAGCTGCTGGGCGCTAGGAATGCGCGCAGATTCGCCGCTGTCGATCCATGCGACAACAAGCCATCGTCGATGGACAGTGCCACGACTTCCGTCCTGGCCTCGCCAGTATTTCGATCCGTCCAAGCAATGCGGAAGTGCTGTGTAGGTCCAAGACTATCCAGTCCCTTCTGAAGCGCATCTTTCTCTTCTTGTCCCGCGTCGAGCTTTTGCATCTGTCGCTGCAACCTCGCATACGCCTTTGCGCGCTCCACGTCGATCGTCAGCAGTCCGCGTCGCAGGCTTCCGAGCGAGGAAGCGGCCAGCGCAGATGCAATCAGCACAAACACTGCACCGAGCGCAATCACGACAGGAGCACGTATTGCATCTGCAGCCTGCTCCTGTCTCCGTTTCGACGCGAGCGAGAGTGCCACGATCCAGCGCAGCACCGGCCCACCAACCCAGCTGTACCACCTTCCCCACCACACCTCGGCGATATGTGCATCGCTAGCCGCCGAAGCGGCAAGACTGCGGAACGAGCGCCACGTGGGGCGGAAGAGCGGTGCGAAGCCGAGTGTGTACAGTGGTGGGATAGAGAGCAGAAAGCTGATAAACGGCCGCAGGGTGGACGGGGCGGTCACGTCGTTGTCGAACCAGGCGCAGTGATGGTCGAATCCAACACGGCAGGTTGCGCAGTCTCCGCAGTGACGCATGCGGAAAGTCTTTATGCGTCCATTGCAGCTGTCTCTCCAGCAGCGGACAGGCTCGCCATCGGCACTGCAGAGTTCCACCGTCACGTTGTTGCCTTGCACGACGGATGCGATCGAGATGGTCGTGTCTGCCGGGTCGGGGTCAGCAAATGTTGCACCGAGCCGTGAGCGCAGCCATGCGAGCACGCCGCTCTGATTGTTGGTATGGCTGCGGGAGGGTGGCTGGCTGTGCGCAAAGAAGACGCGCAGGTACGCACGCAGCGACCAGAAGAAGAGTGCGTGCGTCGGCACGAGCCACAACCCCAACGGAAGGAGCCTGCCTTGCTGCAGGTAGACTTGACGATAGGCGTACCGCACGACAACAAGATCGTAGGCGTTCGCAACGTAGACCAGAAGAATGATCGGCACGATCCGACCCAGCACGCGGTTCAGCCGGATGCCCCGGCGACAGTTCGGAGGGGCGTGGGAATTCGGCTTTCCACCGTGACTTCGTGTAGGGTCCTCCGGCTCCTGTTTGGTAGTGTTTATCCCTGCTGATTGGCTGATGCGCTGACGCAGACTTGACGGCGCTTCTTGCACCATCGTCGAGCGAAGTCAGTTGATTGTTTGGTCGGAAGCGAGCCGATGGATGTCGTTTTGCCTTCGCGAGGCAGTGTTGGGCTCAGCATCAGGGTCCATCTGATGTCCGTGCAGCTGCGGCTGTCCCGACGAAAAAGTGGAGCCGATTCCCACCCGATCGGATCTTCCGAAGCTGCGACGCGAGCGCGTCGCGAAAAGTGAACCCGAGCCAAAAGAACAGCCAGAAAGATGCAGCACACGCGCGGCGGCGGGCTGAGCTCCAAGGCGACGCGCGAGCCCAGCGTCGAAAAGTGTAATTCTCGAGCTGTCGGCGAGACGCATAGAGCAGCCGCGCAGCCAAGCAGCTTCAGTCATCTGCGAGGCAGCATCCGAACGCGCGTGGGCCGGGACACGCTCCGATGCTCAGCTTCCTGCTCCATCGTCCATCACGCCGTCTGATCTTTTCGGCTCTCACCACATCATCCTTTGCACGCAACGCAAACACCCACAATCGTTCCAACACCGTCGTCACCTGAGCCTCCGCACAGAAGCCTGATCCAACTTCGCCCACGCGGCCTGCACATCGAAGCCTCGAATACACAACTACAGGGCGTTCTTGACTGACGCATCTGAAAGCAGCGAGACGCGTCTTGGTCGACTGCCCTTCTCCAGATTGGCTTACACGTCTGCAACATGGCGCGAACAACAACCCGAAAAGCCGGAGGTGCTGCAAAGCCGGCCCCACAACGCGAGGCTTCCAACGACATGGTCGACTCGGATGGCTCCCTGACCGAGCCCTCCTCTGAGGGCGAGAACAGCGAATCAGAAGTGGAGAGCTCCGAGGAAGAGATCGAAGAGGATGACGACGAGAACGACGGCGACTTTGGCTCGAGTCGAAAGAAGGCTGCTCCGCGTCGATCGGCCGGAGGGGCAGCGCCGCGTTCGAGGCAATCCAACACCACTCCGCGCGCCCGCAAGTCGGCAGGCACCGCCAAGACGCCCCGATCGGGCTCCAAGCGCTCCGGACCGTCTCGTCCCCGCGCTGGGACGTCCGCGGCTACTCCTTCCGCGGCTCGATCACGCGCAGCCGCCAGCAGGGACGAGCTCCCCATCAACGACGACAACGAGATCTTTGTCGCTGTCAAGGACCCCAACTCGGCCCTCCAGTCCATCGCAGAGGACTGGGTTGTCGCCTTCTCAGACAACGAGGCAAGCGCGCTAGCCGACCTTGTCAACTTCATCATCCGCGCATGCGGCTGCAACGGCAGCGTCGACGAGAATCAGGTCGTCGATATCGACAACGTCGTCGACAACCTTGAGGAGCTGCAAGAGGCCTTCAAGAAGCAGCCCATTCCATCGTACCCCATCGTCTCCCGCAGCAAGACCTTCAAGTCGTTCCGCAAATCGCTCAACGACTTTCTCCATCGCCTCGTCATGAGCGCGTACGACGCCGAGATTCTCACTGCGGATGGCTTCATGGAGCCGTACCAGGCCTGGGTCTCTGCCATGTCCTCGTCCTCCCTCCGATCCTTTCGCCACACCGCTACCGTCATTGCGCTCTGGACCATCTCGGCGCTCAGTGAGGTTGGCGCCCAGGCCACCAAAGACCTCGCCACCGCCACAAAGCAGCGCGACGCAGAAAAGAAAAAGGCACGCACGGACAAGAGCCGATTGAAGGACCTCGAGTCCAAGCTCGTCGAGTCGCGCAAGCTCAAGGCGCGCCTGGAGGAGTACATCAACGAATTCATCAACTCGGTCTTTGTCCACCGCTTCCGCGACTTTGACGCGGGCATTCGCTCCGAGTGCGTCAGCGCCCTCGGTTCGTGGATGAAGAAGCACCCGTCTCAGTACCTGCAGAGCTCCTACTTCCGCTACATTGGCTGGGTGCTCTCGGACGTCGATGCGAGCGTGCGTATGGCCGCCGTGCAGGCCATGACTGGCCTCTACACCGGCGGCAACTTTGTCAGCTCGGTCCGTCACTTCACCGAGATGTTCAAGGCTCGCCTTGTCCAGATGGCGACGGGCGATGTCGAGCTCGGCGTGCGCATCGCCACGATCAACGTGCTCGCCGTTATCGATAAGCACGACCTCCTCGAAGACGAGCAGCGCGATCTGCTCGCCACCCACATCTTTGACGTCGAGCCTAGCATCCGCACCGCCGTCGCCGGCTTCCTCGCCAACATTCTCGACGAGATGGTCAGCGAGGGCGCAAGCGAGCTTGGCTCGCTCTCCGCTGCCTCCAAAAAGAAGGGCAAGCAGGCCGAGGAGATGCAGCACGAAAAGGCCAAGCTGCGCTTCAAGTGCCTCGCAGAGCTGTTGGTCAAGTACGGCCATCGGCTCGACGCCGCCGCGGGCGCCGCCGAGTCCGATGCGGCCGAAGGGCTGGGAGTCGTCATCCACGGCGCCAAAGAGGGCCGTGTTGGCATGGCGGTTGAGGCGCTTTGGGGCGCAGTCGATGAGCTGCAACACTGGAAGGCGCTGTTGGATCTTTTGCTGCTCGACCACTCCGACAAGGCGGCTGCAGGTGGCAACAAGATCGCAGAAAATGCGGCACCGGCCGTGTATCGCCTCGACACGGACGAAGAGGCGGTTCTGGTCGAGGCCCTCGCGGCCATCCTGCGCAGGACCCTGGCCGGAGCCGAGGCGATCGACGATGCTGAGGACACAACCAAAGAGGATGTCTCTCGCGCCTCGATTGCAGCGCTGCCCAAGCTGTTCGCCAAGTACCGCACCGATGCGCCTCGCATCGCCGACCTGCTGCTCATCCCGCAAGTCTTGGATCTTGAGATGTACACCGAGCTGCAAGAGACCACCGCGTTTGAGGCTCTGTGGGATGACGTCTCGTCTCAAGTCCAGCGCCACGTCGAGCCTCTGGTGCTCAAGCATGGCGTGCAGACGCTGCAGAAGCTGATGGCCACCACCTCGCAGTCCAACGTCAACAGCACCCAGCTTTCGGCGCTGGAGGAAGCTCTGGTCTCGTCGTTGCGCGAGACCGTCAGCGACCGCGACGTGGAAACGGCGGGCTTTAGCGAGGACGAGGTGCATCTCTTGGCCGCCAACATGCTCCGCCTGCATCTGGTCAGCCAGGTGGCCAACACGAGCGATGCGCTCGAGGACGACGAGGGCGGACAGGCCACCAGCGGCTGGGAGATCGTACTTGGCATCGCAAGCCGTGGCCGCCTGGCGTACAAGGAAGAGGAGAGCCTGGTCCGCGACGCTATTGCCACGCTGGCGCTCTACATCATGTGGAAGACACGCCAGGTGATCCTGCCGGAAGCAGGCTCGCAGATGGCGCTGGCCGAGGCACTGCTCGCCAAGCGCACACCCGTGCTCAGTCTTCTGGAGGAATTTGTGGCCAGCACACAGTCGCAGGCGTGCATCGGTGTGCAGCGCGTGGCGTTTGAGAAGATCGCCACGATCCACATGCTGTACGCCGCCATCCCTCAGCAGACGCCGGCTGCTGCTACGGCAGACGATGCGTCGGTCGGGCAGGCAGACGAGGATCCTGCTGCTCGTCTTCGCGCTGGCCCTCAACTCCCCGCCTTGCTCAATCTGCAGTGCCATGCGGACCTGCAACAGCACTGCGCCCACTTTGTCAAGGCCGAGATCGAGCGATACATCGAGAAGTCGGGTGTGCTCGAAAAGGAGGCCAACGGTCATAACGATGCTGTCCACGATAGCAGCGACGAAGAGGCGGCTAACGGCAACCACAACGAGGACCAGGATGAAGAAGACGACGAGGACGTCGAAGCGACGCCTAAGGCCTCGCGCGTCCGCGGTGGCAAGAGCAAGAAGGCCAAGAAGGTCGCGTCGGCTGGCAAAGCTTCGAACGGAGCGGGCGCGCACAGCGAGCGACCGAATGAGGCGCAGCTGCAGGCCGAGCACACATTCTGCTCGGTGATCAGCACCTTTGTCGCGGCGATCCGAGTGGGCGTGATCGACGCCAAGCACTCGACGGTGGTGCTGATCCACTTTGGCCGTCTGGGTGCGATCTACGACTCGTGCTGCAAAGCGCTGGTCGAGGTGCTCAAGGAGGAGGCGATTTTTGGCGGGTATAACCGTGCGGTGATTGTCGAGAGCTGCATCTGGGACTCGCTGCGCGAGGCGTTCGAACTGTACCTCGACGGCGGCGATGCGGGCAGCGAAGCTCGATTCGTGTCGCTGTCGCGCCAGCTGGCGAATGCGCTGGTGGTGCGCGGTGCGGGCTTCACGGCTCTGCGCAAGATCGACGCGAGGTGTCTGATCTCGCTGCACAGCCGGGCGAGCGAGCACATTGCGCAGAAGGTGGCGGCGGCCGAGCGCAACGGCGACAAGCGCGTCAAGCAGAAGATGCCGGCGCTGTACAAGGGCATGGCGAACCTGCTCATGACGGCGACGCCAACGGATGCGGTCAAGATCAAGAGCGCCATGGATCGCGCGTTCCGTGCGGCCAACGTGCAGGTGCCGTCCGCAGCCAAGGCGTGGGATGCTCACCGTTCGTACGAGAAGCGTCTGCTCAAGATTGCGGCCAAGAGCGCGCTGTTTGCGCCCGCCGCGGCGGCGTCGGGCAAGAAGGACAGCGGAGCGGCGCGGAAGGGCGCAGCAGCAGCGGCGAAGAGCGGTGAGCTGTCGGACAGCGGCGGCGAATTGACTGACGACGATGCGGCCGAAGACGACGGATTGCCCGCCAACGGAAGCCGCGTGCTGCCGACACCCGTGCGCAGCTCGCAAAAGCGCGACCGTGCCGAGGCCGAGGGCGGCGAGGAGGAGGAGGAGAGCGACAACGAGATGGACGACCACCCGGTGGTTGGCAGCGAGATGGCCGATTTGGATGTTGACATGCCGGCGTCCGAGGCTGGGTCGCTGCGACTGGACCTGGACGACGACGGCGACGACGAGGCCGCCGCCGGCGATGCGTCCAGGCGCAAGCGAATCAAGACGTAAGGCCGAGCGAATCTTTGCAATTGCAATCAGTTATTTCCCCACTCACCCGTACAAGGAGAGTGAAGCGGAAATGAAGACGGGTGCGGCAATCTCGAGTGCGGGCTGGAGTGATTGCAGTCCACGTGATGCACGGGTGGCGGCGGTGGAATGAGATGAGAGAGGGATGCGCGGGTGTTGTTTGTCCTGCGCGTCCGGTGCGGTTCTCACGGTCCCAGGCTGAGCGTAGCGTTGCCGGTGGGCGTGGGAAGAAGCGTGCAGTGATGTACGGAAATGCCGGCGCCCCAGCAAGAGGGGTTCGCGCTAGAACGCAGCGGCAACGTCACACTACAGCTTGAACGCGATTTAGAGCGTGAGTGCAACTACTGTACGGCATTTTTCGGAAGAGATGTCAGTGCGCCTTTGTCTTTGGGTCGCTGTTGAAAGTGCGCGCAAGGTGGTTGGCGGGCTCGCGTATGGCAAGACGGGGGCAGTGGCAACAGAAAGATCGCACTGGTTGAATGCTGTTTGCTGTTGATTGGCGGCCTTATTTTAGGGTGTTGGACCCTCGGGTCTTTCAGCCACGCACTTCCGTTGGATCTCCCCGGTGGTCACCCACATTTCCGCGCGCGCACGTCAAATTTGCGGCGCCGTCAGAAAAAAAAATCCATTTGCTCCTCCCGGCCCAAACCCGTGCCAATCAGTGCGCACATGCAAGGGACGGCGGCTTGGTCCTCCAACTTGTGAGCACATCCACGCGGAGGCCGATGACAACCGCGCGGGTCATTCGACTCACCGACTGCTGGCGGAGCTTCAAAATCCGAAATGGCCGCATCGTTGCCCGGGGTGGTTGTCGGAGCGTGCCCGAGGCTTGCATTCGAGAGCGGACAGTGGGATGAAGAGGCAACAGTCCGAACTCAGACGAAAAAGCCCAAAATGGGCAGCTATCAATACCAATTCCGCACTTCAAAGGCCGCGCTCGTACGGCAAGAGTGACGAGGCTCGCGACGGCCGGCCGAACATTTACATTGCCGCAAAGCCAGGCGTTTCGGAGCCGTGCAGCCAGTCTTGTTTGCTCAGGGTCCGCTTCGCCTCGAATTGAGGGCTCTGGCGGCCCTCCAGCCGAGCAGGGCGGATATAGTGCGAGCAACGCTAAACTCGGACTGCCATGCTCGGCTACCGAATTGTTCTTTTCAATTCTTCTTGCTTCAGGGCACTCACAAAGAGGGCTTCGAATCTATCGACGTGGAAGTGCGGGACAACTCGCTCTCGCGCGCAAAGCTACCCAGCAGCATTTTCACTATTTTGTATCGGCTAGCGTTGATGGAAGGGTGCTGCTCTAGCCGGGCACGGAAACTTAGCGAGCGGCCGAAGCTGGAAGGAGTTCCGTCTGAGTTCAAGAAGCTATGCGCCGCGCTCATCTCGGCAGTGTGAACTCAGACGGAAAGTGATGTGACCATGCAGCGTCGACGAACAAACTCGCGCTCGTCTCGGTCCAACCAAGCTGAGAGAGGTGGGTCGCTGGTGCGTTGCGGTGAGGCGGGGTGGAGTGCAATGCGGCGCGGCGTTCGAAGGATTTTGCGAAGGATTTTGGATTCGAAATTTTCACGCTGTTGGCTCTGCGCTTCACGCCGCGTCTTCGGTGCTAAGCGGCGCACACCCCCACTCCAAATCCACAAAATCACATTCCAGGGCCGGTCTGAAGCGAGTTGCCACTGGCTCGGCCGGATTCCGACTTCGCCACCCTGCGCTCCTGCGCCCCGTGACAATTGCGAGCGAGGCCAACCCAGGGTGCAGCAAACGCCACCGCGCGGCCAACGCAGTTAAGACAGCCAAAGTGCCTCTCGGCTGCGTCCCGCTCTGTGGCAACGATTTGCCACCCACCCTTAGACCCTTAGAGGGGTTTCGCCTGTCAACCTTGAACCTCGTGCGCCCACGCCACCCGCCTCGGTCTCTCGCCAAGCACACTCACGACTTGCCCTGTCCGCCGCCCTTGCGTCGCTTCTTGAGTAC
>AWNI01000042.1:612785-629780 GCA_000517465.1 Moesziomyces aphidis
CCGCCGCACGATCCGTCGCCCAAGCTTGGATTCTGGGACAAGCTGCCATTAATCCTCCATGGCCACCTCAATATCAAGCTCGAGGACGAAGGCGGCTTCAACATTCATCTCAAGGGCGGCCGCGATCCGTACGGCATCCAGGGCCAAGACGCAGGTTGGGTCAAGTCTTGGAAAGGTGGAGTCGAGATCCGCATCGGCTACGACAATCCGCAAAAGGAAGTTTTCCAAATCTTGAGCCACGAGTATGTGCTCGCGGTGCCGGATCTGACTGACTACGTCGACCATGCTGCCACGGGTATCCTGGGCGGCGATCAGCATGGCAACAGTCAGCAGTCGTCCCGCGACGGCGACGAGAGCTACCACGACTCTTACGATCGCAAGTCGCTTGGCGCTTCGTTCACCTCGAGCATGCATCGATACATGAAGGATCCTACCTTCCGCAAGATCGTCATCAAGCTCACCAACGGCGTACGCTGGGGCGCTGGCCTGCATGGCGAGCGCACCTGCGACGACGAGACGTGTCCGAGACGGCCCAAGTGCAAGGGCGAGCCGTTCTATCGCGAGTGCCGCATCTTTGAGCGCATCGACCACTGGAAAGTAGTGACCAAGACGCGCGAGTACTTTGATTCGCTGCCGGAAGACGAGCGGCGCGACTCGTATCGCGGATGGAGGTCGCACCACCTGCATTTCTCGCTGTCGGTATTCTCGCCCAAGAACGGCATCTCGGGCTATGGCGGCCAGCAGAGCCATGCTTCGCGCCTCGACGCGGTCAACAACTTCTACTTCACTCCGCTGGCCTGGGCGCATTTCTGGGCGTGGATGCGGCTGTTCAACAGTGCGATGAGCTTGCCTATCCGCGCAGGACAGCTTTTCCCCGAGTCGCCACCTCCATCGCCGAAGTTCGGCCGCTTCCTCGGGACGATCAAGTATCGCATCGATCTCGAGCCACTCTTCATCACCCATCAGTACCGGCAGTTCAACAAGGAGGATTGGGCGAGGGGTCTTCGCACGCATGTCGGCATCAAGGCGCGCATCAATGCGTTCACCTTGGACATGCACCAGCGGCAGCAAGAGATGGTCAAGGAGCGGCCTGAGCTCGGCGAGCCGCGCATCGTCTTCCACAAGCCCTTTTACGAGGCCGAGGTGAGCTGCGAGTCGATCGACCTCAAGACCTTCGCCGCACAGATGCGCGATGACTGCGAGATCCCCTCTGTCTTGGACGAGCAGGAGGTTGGCGAGAGCATCTTCGACGACCTGTTTGCTCAAGATGTGCCCATCCCCGATGACGAGCTGGAGTGGGTTGATATGAACGATCTGGTCGAGCTGGACTCGCAGGCGATCAAGGATCCGTCGCCCAAGATCCGCATGTACCCGGCCATGAAGTGTCCGCAGTTCAACTATTATCGCAAGGTGGATTCGAAGCGTGAGCGGCGCGCAAAGGAGACGCAGGACGGGGCGGCGAACGGCAAGAGGAGTCGCGAGCAGGGATCCGATCTCGAGGAGCTGCTCAGCAAGCTCGAGCGCAGCAAGTTCGGCGGCGAGAAGAGCCACGTCTGCATGGTCGGCCAAAACGACAAGCCGTACGGCGTTCAGCGCAAGATCGCCCAGGACAGGCTCAAGACGATTCGCAGCGAGATCGATCGGGTACTCAACTCGAGCGACGACGGCAGCGCAGAATCAGAGAATCATTCGGAGGGCGTCGAGGATCAGCAGGAAAGGCTCAACGAGCTGCACGGCCGCGAAAGAATCCTCAGTGGCTTCATCGCGCATCTCGGACGATTGCAGGAAGACACAGACCGTATCGAGCGGGCCAAGGCAGAAGGGACTCCGGCGCCGAAGCGATCGGGCACCATCGATCGCAACTTTACGCTCAACGCGACCGATCTTGCGTCTCTCTACCGCGATCTAGGGATGTTTGACAATCGCTACATCGCGCATAATCCGACGCTGTTCTTCAGCAACACGACGCGCACGCTGTTGCTCAAGTATTACTACAGCTCGCGGCTCAGGCGAGGATACGCGCACCACATGACGGCGACGGCGGTGCGGTACATCCGCGATCTGCTCAAGAAGAAGGACAAGGCAGGTCGCCCATCAGCTATGAAGATGAACGACTACCTCGACGCGGGTCGAAGCACGCAGCACTTAACACCAAGCACCGAGGGTGCCAATGGCCTTGATATTCTGCACGAGATGCTCGATGACATGATCAACCACATGCGTGGCAAGGACGGATACAGCAAATCGGGCTGGGGCACCCGAAAAGAGGGAGAAGAGGAAGAAGGCTTGGAGGCAGGCATGCGCCCCACGGACGGCATCTCGGACGATTTCAACGTGGCCAAGAGCAACGTCTGTGTGCTACTCAAGCCGCAGATCGTGCTGCGCAGCGACGTGGACGACAACTCGACCGTGATCGTCTCGGCGCTCCGCACGAGGCTGCAGAACTACACGGTCCAAGATGAAAGCTGTGCGGAAGACTCGGTCAACGCGACCGTGCTTCGAAGGAACTTCTTTGCGCTGGACAGTCTCCAATGCTGGCATCCAAACGCGCGCTCCAATTCGACCTACGTGGTGGAAGCGCGTGCCGAGAGGCATGGCTTTGTTGCTCTGCCTCTCGAGGCGCTCGTCGACATGCATGGCCAGTGCCGCGACTTTGAACGCATTGTCCCGCACACCAACGCCAGCATGTACTACGACAAGTTCAACAAGCTGCGTCTGTCTGATTCGTCGCGCTCCGTCTCGACGTTCCGTAAAGACGGCAAGCCAGTGCAGGACCACCTCCACCACCACATGGACATGATCCTCCTCAATTGTCCGCGCTTCTCGGTGTCCGCCAACAGCGAGCACTTTGCGGCGCTGTACAATGTGGTGACGGACTTGATCTTGTACCGCGACCCAGCGCATCGCGATCACGCCAAGCGGTTGGAGGAGATGATGTTCAGCTACGACTTCACGGATGTCTCTGGGCTGGCAGACATTGTGACAGCACTGCAGGTGCGCATTCGCGAGGCGCAGACGCTCATCGAGCAGTACCGCGCCGTTGCAGATCGACTGAACGAGCGAGGGCGCGCCGATTACGTTGCGGTCCTCCGCGATGCGCTCGAGCTGATCACCGAGCTCAATCTTATCATGGAGGCCATCACCACGTCGCAGGACAGCAAGGGCGGCGCGGACCGCGAGAAGAAATCGGCACTCCGATTCATGACGCAGGCGCAGGAGGTCGCCTGGAACATGATCGGCGACGAGGCGGGTGAGCTCGTGACCAAGCTCGCTCTGCGCGGCATCAGCTTTTCGTGGCTCAACAAGGCAGACAACTCGGCTGCGAACACGCTCGCCATCCAGGACCTGCAAGCGCTCAGCGTCGATCCGAACGCAATGTTTGCCGAGATCATCGCCAAGTATCTGCGCGCCCCGGACCATCCGATGGCCAAGGAAGGGCGCTTCCTCGATGCCATGTGGAGCGTGCTTCCACCGGTGGGAGGCATCTCGATCGTCGACATGTTTGAATTCAACTTGCACCCGGTCAAGATCCAGATCGAGCTGGTGGTGGGCCGCAAGATCATGGACTACGTCTTCGGCACAAAGCGACAGCGAGAGAAGCAGGAGGAGGAGCAGAGACGGCTCGAAGATCAGACGAGGCGGCAGGAGAAGGCGATCGCAAAGAAGAAGTCGCCTCTGGCACGATTGTTGGGGGGCAGGAAGAACCTCACGGGTCCAGCGTCGTCGCAGACGTCGAGAAGGCCAAGCACGAATGCGAGCTCACGAAACGCCTCGACGGTCGACCTCGCATCGCGCAGTGCGTCGAGCACGGATCTGCTGTCGGTCGGCCGGCCCTCGTCCGACGGGTCGCGTGAGGACGATGCAGACAGCGTCTCGGGCCGCGCTCGTGTTGCGACGGGTGGTGCAAGTACGGGGACGGCGAAGGCGTCGCTCAAGTCGCGCCCAGGCACGCCAGCGAGCGCCAAGGATGCAGGTTCTGATGACGAGCGGCGCGGCGACCAGTTTGCCATTGCGCAGCGAAATGCAGCCGAGATGCGCTCGCGTGCCTCGGCGTATCGCACCTTTGTGTACGTCAAGATTTCACAGACCATCTTCTGCTTGTCCTACAAGGGCGAGAAGGAGAAGTCGATCACGGATCTGTACGACCTCGTCTTCCGCACGCCTAACTTCGAGTACCACAACAGCACGTTTGGATATGTTGACCTGGCGGACACATTCAAGAAGGACGTGTTCAAGGCAGCCTGGAACCAAAAGTCGACGTTGCTGCGCGATATCATCACGCACCGGCCGAACCGCAAGCGCAATGCGATCGAGAGCATCCGTGCCATCAGACAGGCGTCCAAGGCGAGGGAGTCGCTTGCGCCGTTGGACATTGCGGTCGAGCCGCCGACGCCGGCGGGGCGGTCGTCGTTTGACGGCAGCAGCCATCTAGTGGAGTCTCCCACGGACACATTTAGCTATCGCGGCGGAGAGGCGTATGGGGATGATGGACAGAGCATCGACAGCCAGGCGCTCGAAGCGGATGGCGATGGCGATGGCAGCCGATCGGAGGAAGGATTGCAGCGGCCGGAGCACGTGCGACAAGGAACCGGTCAGACGCTCGCGGGCCAGATCCGCGACGAGTGGGGCCGCAACAACGAGCTCGAGGCAGCGGCCCATGCCAGCACGCCCTCGTTGGCGTCGAGCGACGAGCGGCGCGACTCGGTCGGCGAAGTCGACGCCATGCTCCACCTCCACACGCCACGGCGCGAAAGCGCCGATCCCGAGCCGGGCCGCCGATTCTCCGGGCTGCGAAGGCTCAGCTTTGGCGGAGACTCGCCTGCGACCGAGCGCGGAGAGGCACTATCGATGGCGTCTGCCGGCTCGTCGCCCTACCTCCAGCTACCTCCAGGAGCCGCATCGAGGCGAGCGAGCCTCGCGAGCAGCAGGTCGCACTCACCGTCGTTCAAGCTGAACAAGCTCCTGCCAAGGTCGTTGAGGAGGAGGGCGTCGACGTCGGCGCCAGGAAGGAACGGAACGAGCCCGGCGGACGAAGAACAGCACATGCAGAGGGCGACGTCGTCCGACTACTCGGCGAGCATTCGCAGCACGCACTAGTCACACACTTGCAATGGATGAACGGAATTTGCAAACTCGCTGAGTGTGCTGTGTCATGAAGTGAGACGAGAGAAAAGCGTGTCGGTGGTGGGAACATTGTTGGTGGGGCTCGATGAACGGTGGCCTAGTCTTGGATTGTGTGCGGTGTTGCGCTCGACTCTGGCCTCCTTTTCAATTGTGTGCTAGGTTGCTCGCTATCATACGTCGTTGCTTGTCCATCAGGATCACGCCGTGGTGACCAATAGACGGCGCCTGGGCACTTGACTCGGCTTGTATTGCTTCGCATCGAATGCATCGCGGATATATGTGGGACGTCAATTGCACACGACGACGTCCAAAGAGCTCGAAAAGACAAGAGATGGGTGGTTGTGTCGAGGAGGTGCTCGTCTAGGTCCTCGTCGCGCTGTTCCGCCGTGCTTTCGTTAGGCACACGAGGCACTCGCGGAACAGACAGCTTCGGCTTCACGCTGCTCAGGCTAAGTCGAGACTTTTTTGTGTATGGGGCGAAGATGACAAGGCGCACCGGACTGTGATCAGCCAAGAGGCGATGGTGATGGTGGTCGTCGCGAAGCAGGGAAGCGGGAACTTTCAATGTGAACGAGTGAATGGGCGACGAGGAGGCCCCACATGTGAACGCGACGCGTGGTGGCAGCCCGACCCACTCTGCACCGCCTGTCTCGTTCGGCCCCTCCCTCTCTTTCTCGTCAAACCGCTCGCTGTTTGTTTCTCCACCTCCGCCTTCGACTCAGACCATCTTGTCCACACGCTTCAGCCTCGAGTGTGACCAAAGAAAAGAGCAAGTTCCGGTACTTGTGCGATGTAGAAATACAGTCTTGTTTGTGTATGGAAGCGGGCCTGCTGCCTCTATGCAGGCTGTGCGCGCAGCGCGTGCTGATTGAGGAGCGTATAGATCTCGGCCTCGACCCTGTTTCTGTGCAGCTCGATATCGTCTGCATCGACCACGTCCCCGATAACCGGCTGGTCATCGGCACTGCTGGCGAGCGGGTAATCGGGGCCGTCCGGGCCGAGATGAAACTCAAACTTGGCCGAGTCCTTGCCCTTTGCAAGCACGTCGAGCAGAGATGCGAGCTGCGCATCGTTGTGGTACACGATCGTGGTGGGTTCCGCCTTCTTCTCCACCTCTTCCTGCGCATCCTGCGGCGCAGGATTGGCAATCTCGAACACCTCCTGCTGCACACTCGTCGGCAGTGGCGGCATCGCATCAAAGCTGAACGACTTCTTGTGCCCGCCCTGCGGCCGCGTGAAGAACGAGCGCGAGTCGTCCGCCGTCAGTCCGGCGGGGGTGCGCCACTCGTTCGCATCTGCCGCCGCATCCAGCGTCGCAAGGTTGGCCGCACTCGCGTCCGAGTTGTGTCGGCTGTGTCGCGGGTCGAGGTCTGAATAGACACTGCCGCGCTCTGCCAGCCCGGCAATCACCTGCCACACCACACTGCCGTCGGCGCGCTCCGTCACCTCGATGTGCCGCCTCGTGGCACCGGGCGCCATGGACCGCCGCGCGAGCTCACGCGTCTCGGAGCCGGGACTGCCAAACTCGATGTCATCGCCAGCGTACATGTCGTACAGGCTGCCCGCATACGAGCTTTCCACCCTGCTTGCGCGCTTGGATCCCTCGGCCGTGCCCGAATCCGGATGCAGCGTTTGCCGCGAGCTCAGCGTCGACATGGCCTCCTCCACCCCACCCGCCGGCATCGCGGTGGTGTCTGCAGCAGTGCTCGTATCGCCCGCGCCCGCAGAGGGGAGCGGCTCGTCCTCCGCAGCGAACCGGCGCGATTTGCGGCTCGAGCCGAACATCGATCGCCGGTAGTCGCCCAGCTCGAGCCCGGCGGGGACGATGATCGTGCGTCGCACAATCGTGTCGCGCAGCGACTTGCGGGCGTTGGCAACCGACCGTTCGCCATCCTCGGCAGGCGCAGAGGCGGCAGCAGCAGCAGCAGCAGCAGGTAGGGTGGTGTCACCATCCTCGGCCTCGACCGCTTCGCCGTTCCACGACGACGGCGGCCGAGGCGTGCGCATCTCGTCTCCCGCCACCTCCGCCGCAAGCCCAGCGGGTGCATCCTCGGCGGCAGCTGCGACGTGCTCCTCGTTCGTGGCTGCGGCCTCTTGCGCCTCCGCCTCTTGCCCTCCTGGTGACGCCTCCTGCGGTGCGGTCTGGGCGGCATTCGCCTCGCCGACCTCCATCGGCAGCGAGATGGGCGGAGCCGGCTGGGGCATCGCTGCCAGGTCCCTAGCACGCTGCTCCGGCGATCGTCCGATGATTGCCGTCGGCATGTAGGCGGCATCGCCGGGAAGAACGACCTCGGACTCGCGCTTGAGCACGATGGGCGTGCGCTTCTTGGATTTGCTGCGCGGCATCGAGGTCGAATCGATGGGCAGCGTGTACACGGGCGACGTGGGCGAGCGCAAGCTGCTCCCGCGGTCGCTCGACACCGACTTGGGCGACGATACCGACGACAGCGTCCAGGGCGTGGTCCTCTCCAGCGGCAGCGGTGGCAGCACCGGTGTAGGAGCCTGCAGTTGCTGCGGAGGCTGTGGCGCAGTCTCGGCCGCACGTGCTGCGTTCAGCTGTGGCGGGAACGGCTCGATTGTCGCACCGCCAAATGCCTGGTCGCCATTCTTGCGGCTCTTGATCTTGGAAAACAGCCGCGAGAGGCTGCCTCCATTGGCGCCTCCGTGCATGTACGGATGATTGGGGTGCACACTGGCACGCTCGCCGTTGATCTGCTCGGCTGCAGCGCCATCTGCTCCTCCCTTGATGCCGAAGCTGTCCGACGGGCTGGCTTCGTGACCGAACGAGCTCGATCTCCTGCGATGGAAGTAGCCGCTGCCCTTGCTCACGCTACCGCCCTGCGATGCCGACGAAGGGCTCGCCTTGGGATGACCGCGCGAGCCGTCGAGGGCGCCCTGACCCAGGCTGCCCCAGCCAGGCGACCGATTGCTGCGCTTGCTCGTCTTCGACAAAGCAGCGGGAGTCTCGGGCGGAAGCGCGATCTGGTTGGCATGATCGAGCCTCTGCGTGGTCGAGATGAGCTGCGGCGACGAGATCTGCTTGCTCACCTTCTTGAACGACTTCTTGCGCGAGATGCTCTTGGTGCGGAACGGCGGCGTTGGCATGGAGCCGTCGTCCGTGCCCTTGAGCGCGCGTGTCGCCGCGCTGGTCTGTGCAGCCACGTCATCCAAGAGCCGCGTGGGATCCGAGCCCATCAGCTGCGGCATGGCATGGTCGGTGCCGAACGAAGTATCCGGGCTCGAGTCCTGCTGCGGACCGTAGCGGTTCCATACGTCTTCGGGTGGGAACTGCTTTGCCTGGCTGCGGGGCGAGGCACCGATGTCCTCCGTCACGGTCTTGCGCGGAAACGTGAAGTTTTGCACTCCACGCGAGTCAGCCGCAGGAAGCATGGGGCTTGTGTATCCGGCATTGAACGGATGCTGCTGTACGGGCGGGCTCGGAAGCACCGCCTGTGAGTCCTGATCCGAGCCCGCAGGCTCTTCGGCAACAGACGGCGACGTGAACATGGACTGCTGGTGCAGCCGAGACGCCTGGTCGACGGCATGCGAGAGCGAAAACGACTCGCGGTTGCGAGGCCCAACCGAGCCATTGAGCTCGAGCAGGCTCGGCAAGCCGTTGAGCGAGCCGTTGCGGCTGTGCAGAGGCGGCGATGTCGGTCGGTGGCTGGTGGTGACGTCGTACATGACCGCGCGCGGAGAGACGGGGGGATCGTGCGAAAACGAGCTCGAAGGCTGGCGTGCGAGCGGAGCGCCCGGGCTGGCAACGGTCGGCCTTCCGCTGGAAGGCCCAAATGCGAGGCCATTGCCTGCTCGCTGCTCTCTGCTAGATGGGTTGCTCCATTCAGAACCCGTACCGATGACCAAGTTCGGCGACGCGAGTCCTTTGGACTTTGCCTCTGCAAATCTGCGCTCCTTGAGATTGTCGTCCGCCTGAAGACGAGGAAGAGGAGGCACGGTCTCGTTCTCATCCGCCGACTGGATGAGATGGTCCTGGAAGCGAGCGATCTGATCGACCGTGATGCCGGTGCCCGCCAACCGCTCGTCGGCTGTGCCGGCCGGAAGACTGGAAACTGGACGATCAGCGCCGGTCGGATCGGAGCCAGAGGCCATCTTGGCCCACAGGTCCTCCTCCTCGTTGGGGTCTGCCGATACGTCCTCACTGGACGCACGAAGGCTGGCAGCATCGGTCGCCTTGATACCGTACATTGCTCGCCAACGCTCTGCCTGCTCTGGCTCTGACGGCGGGTTAGGCATGAGGCCTTGCTCGTTGAAGTGGGTTTGAGCTGCGCTTGGCTGGGTCGGCTGGGAGGCAATAGCGCCCGGCACGGGTGCTGGCCTTGGGGCAGCAAAGCCTTCATCGGTTGAGGAGATCCGCGAGGTTTGCGTATGGCGATTCTGCTTGGAGCTGCTCAGCGATGTGTTGCGCTGGTGGAGACTGAAGCTCGTGCTTCCCGTCTCCGGGGAGCTAGGAACTGCAGCGCGATCGCTGCCAGAACCGAATGCCCCCATACTCGGCACCTGAGGCGACGCGGCGCTCTGACTTGTAGATGCTGAGTTGCGCATGCTCTGAACGCTCCTGAGCGCATTCGACGCGTCCGTGACCGAGTTGGTCGCCGGCTGGGGGCTGTGATTGGCCTGACCCGCCATGGCTTGCAGTGCAGCCGCCGCGGCGGGCGACACCGCTGAAGGGGGCTTGAATCCAGAGGCGTAGTCGTGCATGGGAGCGCTCGAAGCAGGCGGGGGAAAGTAGTTGGGAGAGCGTGCGCTTCGGCTGAGCATGGGAGGGGGACTCATGGCTCCAGAAGAGCGACGCGAAGCGTGCGTGCCCAGCAGGCTACCCTCGGACGAGCCCGTAGCGGATCGCACGTGCTGTCTGTAGTTGCGTCGAACGCTTGAGAGCGAAGGCTGTTCGCGCAAGCTGGGATGGGGAGCCACGCTTCTTGCAAGCGCCAGCTTGTCGACCGACGATTTACGGCTGTGCGAGGAACTGTAGTTGGAAGCTGGTGGCCCAGCCAGGCTCGACCTTCCGGAGTTTGCACTGACGACCGAGTCGCCTCGCGAGAGCGTCGAGTATGCTGGACTGCCGGCAAACATGTTGGCATTGCTCATTTCCGGCGTGCGGAAGGAGCGACGCGTGTTGTCGGCACCTTCAGTCGGATGAGCTTGTCCACTCAATGAAGAGCGATTTGCTTCCGATGTCGGTCGAACGACAGGCTCTTCTGTCGACACGGACACGTTTGCGTCCGGTGATGGATCGGCCACACCTGGCCGGTGAGCGTCGATGGTGGAGGCTGATGAGACGATGCGCGACGCCTGGGAAGGCACCTCGGTTGCCGTCGCAGTCGAGTTGCGCAGCGATAGATACGTAAGCGCTGGACTGACCTGCAGATGGTCGGCGCCGTCAGCACCGTTGGGAGGTGCCAAGGACTGTGTAGTTGGCTCTGCACCCTTAGCAGCGTCAGTCACGGTGAGCGCCGAGTCGGACGCGACAAGAGCGGGAAGCTGAGTTGCGGTTTGCGACTCGGGCAGGTCGGGCAAAAAGTCGGCGTGACCTCCGGGAAGCGCACCTGGCATGGTATCAGGGACGGGTGATGATGACAGCGTGAGATCACGGATGGGAGAGGACATGGCGAGACCGCCCTGTTCAATGTGCACAGCATCGAGCGTGGGTCCGGGAGCAGTGATGGTGGTGTCTGCGGCATCTTCGTCTTCGGATGCTGTGTCCGCAGATGCGGCACCGGACGGCGCGAGTCTGTTGTCGGCAGCGCGGACGTTGGAGAGTGCAGAAGTGAAGGAGTTGGCGTCGCTGTCAACGGAAGATCGCTGCGCCTGGTGACTGGATAATGTGACGTTGGTCCTAGCAGGCGAAGAACCGTTTTGAGAGGCGATTTGGGCGAACACCTCGTCTAGCGCGGTGCTGACGCGCTTGAATGCCTCGGGAGAAAGCGTGGTGAGCAGGTTGGAGTCTTGCGTGGACGACGAGCGCGAGGCCGATGCGGGGCCCGGGACTTGGAGCAAGGACGTCGAGCTGGGACTATCGCATGCAGTGGATGCAGAGGCAGCCGATGCATCCGTACTTGTGGGCTGCGAAGCCGCCTCGTCGACTGCAACGACTGGAGTATGCGCTTGTTTTGAGGCAGTTGTGCCGTCGGACTTGGAGTTGCTGCGCTTCCTCTGTGCATTGCGAAAGTGTGCGTGGTCGCGGTCGGAGCTTCTACCGGTGAAGGAACTGCCACCGGGTTTTCTGAAAGGGGACCAGGCGGGGGAAGCGGTGCTGGCGGAGGCGGTGGTAGCACGATCGTAGCTGTTGGACAGGTCGCCGAGGGATTCCGTCAAGCTGGAGAGCTGAGGGGCTGTGTTGGGGAGCGAGGTGCCCCAGGAGCCAAAGCCGTCGGTACCTGCAGCATAGCCGTTGCGCCAGGAATCCACGGTGGCGGAGGCGACGGCCTGCTCGAGATCAAAGTCGCGCCCCTCTGCACGCGCCTGTGCCTTTAACTGTTCGATAATGGCATTCTCCTCGTCTTCGGTGAGGAAGTGGATGTCGTTGGCGATGCCCGAGCCGATGGCGAGGTTGGCGGCGCGCGCACGAGCGCGTTGAGCACGCAGATGAGCGCGCATGGCGTCGGGCGTGACGAGCGATCCATCCGGCGCTCTGAGCAGCGTGAATCTACGCGTGAGGTGGGGCATGATGAGCGACTGACGAAAGTCGGAGGTGGGTGGGAGGACATGGTCGAGGCTTGGCTGCTGTGCGAGTTGCGGCGACTGCAGTTGTCCGACCTGCATGCCGCGTTGCTGACGTGGACTGTGCGGCGAGCGTGGAGAGCCGGGTGCGGCGGATGCAGCGGCAATAAAGAGGCCGGGTCGTGGAGGAAGTTTCGATGAGGACGGAAAGGCGCCGTAGTCGGTTGGTCCGCCTTGATTCGAGGCGGCGGCGGCAGCGACGGCCTTGCGTTGCTGACGCTTCTTGAACGGATTGATCATGGTGGATGGCAGCTCTCAACGCACGGCCGAGGATTGGCCGATGCAGACGCGGAAGAGCCGAAAGGCGCCGGTCGAAGCTGGGCGAGACGGAGCAGAAAAGTGTGACGGAGGCGCTAGCGCAATCTCTTCTGCATGTGTGCTGGCGATGCGGACCGAAGAGCGCGATAGAGGGTGCAGTGCAGACCGGATGGTGGTGTGGGAAAGAGGCCTTCGAAGAACGGAAGTGCCGATGGAGTCTCGGCTGTCGAGACGCTGGTGCGAGCTGCGGATGGAAAGTTGGTGAATTGTGGGTGAGCCGAAGCCGCCTTGCTGCCTCTGCACTCATGCACTGCCTCGCTAGCGCCTAAAAGAGTGTGAGTTGCCGGTTCCAGCAGTCGCGCTCTTTTTTTTTGACTGCTGGGCGTCCCTTTTTTGGGCGCGTGGCAGGCACCACCTGCATCGACCCGCCTGGCAATGCAGCCACAGCCCACGGGGCAACCGTTGCTGTGCACTCTCCATCAATCGTGGAGTCACTTGGCATGCAAGCCTAACATCTTGTATAGCATCAAAGAAACGTCGTCGAAATGCAGAGCCATGAACCTTGTATGAGCCTCGCTTCGGTGAGCCCCAGCGCCCTTGGTCTCTGGCGGATGTTTCGGCGCCTTCGCTTCCTCGGCGAGAAGCTGCATCCGAAGAAAAACGGACGAAAATCAGGCAACAAAAATGGACAACCAAAAATCGGTCCCCAATTCATGCCGCCAGAGGAGGCTGCCCTCTGCGCCTCATGTCTTGACGCATGCTCACCTCGAGCAACCCACCTCATATCTGGTTTCATCTGCTCTCGACAATGACAAATCCCACGTCTTGGGCAACAGCACCGCGATATCCAGATGAGGTACCCACCAGCTGGAGGCAACTCTGTGGGGGCAACCAAGCAACGCCTCGATACCTGCCTTCCCGCGGCATGTGTGAAGGCTTTCAACGCAGCCAAGCTGGATTCCCAGAGACCCTTTTTTTAATTCCGCTACTTCGCCGAGCCACCCAGCCGCGCGCGGACTCCAGTACAGGACGGCCCGATCGTGTTCCCATCGGGAATCTAATTTTGAGAGAGAACAATGATCGTCCCCGATGACATGCAGGCAGATGCACGCGCCGGCGCAGCCGCCCAACTCGACAGCCGCACACCGAATTCGAACGGCTCGCGTCACGGACGGGGTGACATGGCGCTGGTGTTGGTCGAAGCGTGGTTTACACGATCCACCGTCGGCTCATGCATCGTCCGCCATTCTGCCCGGCACATTCGCTTGGCAGAAGCGGGCCTGTCCGATGGCTCTGTGTCTCTCCTGCCGCTCTCATCCGAGACACTGGGACAATGTCCGTGTGTATCACTCCGATGATCGTCGCTCGCCGCCGCTTCGTCGAGGTGCGTCCGTGTAGAATCTGCTTCGCCAGTCGCTCGGCTCGATGGCTCTTTGCACAATCCTGCACAGCAAGCACGCTGAGCACTCGATAAGCTCGCAAGGTATCGGACGGGCACACTCGTGGATGTGAGGCAGTCTCAGTCGCCGCCCGTGTCTCAGGGACTTGACTTTTCCGACTGAAACACCGCCACGCACCAGCTAGCCGGTTGTACAACGCCCTGCAAGGATCAACACCATGCAGTCTATAGCTGAATCGTCCACATTTCTGACGTAGTCAGACTTTTCATAGACGTCTGTGCATTGGCGTCATGGTAAAGGGGCAATGCGGTTCGCTAGAATCCATCCTGCTCCCTGCGGGCCTGCTGACGAAGAGGTGCGGCACAAGAAAGCGTGGTCTGCAGTCTGCCGATTGGTTCAATGCTGATTACCGGCTAAAACGAAGCTGCATAAGTGCATGCTCGTTATGGACAAAGCACGACCGGTGGGTTTGCTCCGTTGCCGGGCCATGCACCTTGCACCGGACGCCATGTGCGCGATCTGGTATGTGCATCTCACTGCGCCGCTCAGTTCCGGTTGAGCAACACTTCTACTCTTGGCGAGACGCTGTATCGTGCCCTCAGCCTACCATCCCAGTCGCCCTTCCACCGACGGAGCCTTCCGGCGCCTCTCTGGTGTCTGCTAGCTTGGGCCCGGACGCCACCGCGCTGCCCCGGGCCGGATGAGGTGGATGTGCTTATAATGCGCCCCCCTCCGTCCTCCCCTTCCCCCTTCCCTCTTTCTTTTCCCAGATCCGTCTCAGTCTCTTTGCTTGCCCTTGCCTTTGCGTTCGCTCCTTCCGCTCCTCTTTCCTTTCAGATCCAACTTCGTACTATCCTTTCCCAACCGTGAACCCTGGTGGTCACATCCCTTTCCGCTCTCTACCGCAGACAAACACTTTCCTTTCTTTCCTTTCCGTCCTCCTCCTCCGTGTTCAACTGCAAACTCTCTTCCAACCGCTCTCGTCAAATCCGGCTTTATCCTCAGTTCATTTGCGAAAAGACTTCCTGTGGAAGACTTGATCCTATCGAACCAGCGAGCTTTGTCCTTTTCTAGCTAGTCTAGTAGTTCAAGCTTTACTCTCCAAGCCCTTATTTCATCGTTCAGCGCTCCTTCCTCTACGAACCACCCTCTCCAGGCTACCAACTCGTTTTAGATCCAAGCAGCCATGTACTTCACTCAGGCTCTTACCGTCGCGCTTTCCCTTTCGGCTGCTGCCGTCAAGGCTGCCCCCGTTCCCGGCAGTCAGAAGGACACCTCGAACCTCGTTCTTCGCTCGGTCCACGAGAGCCAGATCGCCGTCCGGAGCGTAGGCATCAGCGATGCTGTCAGCTCCAGGCCGCTTCAGGCTCGCGGTCTCGACCCCGTCACCCACTTGCGCAGGGCCATCGACCTTCGCTTCGGCAACGTCGATCCCAAGGCGCGCGACCTCGCCATGGTCACCGAGCTTCACCGCCGAGGCCTGCTCGACCAGCTCATCGCAGCTCTGCGCGACCTGATCATCACCCTTCTTGGCAAGGGAGGTGGAATGACGCGCCGACAGGCGAGCACCGAACAGCTCGAGCAGGCCATCCACCAGGTCACCTGCATCCTCGATGCTCTCTTTGGCAACACCGACAGCGACGGCACGTGTGCCGACGTGCTCGGCGGTGCGGCCAACTCGACCAACGCCACTGGTATTGCTGCCAACCGAACTGTCTCGCCTCTCGAGAAGAAGCTCTCCGCTCTCGGCGCTCAGCTCCGCAACGGAACGAGCATCACCGAAATGGTGGACGACTACATGGCCGGCAAGCAGGGCAGCGCCTCCACCGCTGCTCAGGCTTCCAAGGCTGTGCCCGCTGCCGCTAAGGCCACCGGCACCAAGAAGGCCGACAAGAAGGACAAGCCCAAGCACCACTCTGCCAAGAACGCCACCTCGACCGACACGACTGCTCCCGCAGCAAAGCAGCAGCAAAAGCGCTCCACCGAACTCCTCGAAGCCCGACAGGACTCGGGCCTCACTGGTCTTCTGGTGGCTCTGCGTGATGTTGTGGACACAATCCTCAACACGCTGCTGCCCATGTCTTCGCGCGCCGAGAGCGACAACTCGACCTCTACGTCGTCCTCCTCGGGCAAGTGGCCTCCTCAGGACTGCCCTCCGCCCACGCCCAACGATGGCATGTACCGTCCCGGCTGCCCCGGGTACGGTCGACGTGACATCGCCGTGCGCAGGAGCATGGACCAGCTCGGCGAACGCGACGCCAACATCTTGCAGAGCATCATGCCGATGATCCAGATGCTCCTCGAGCAGCTGCCCGCCCTCATCAAGTCGATGGCCTCCGACCCCAACGCCACATCGACCGTCACCTCTGTGACGAACGCCGGCACCACGACCACTGGCCCCACCGCAGCCGCCGATGATGCCTTCTCGCAGATCATGTCCGCGCTCGGCTATGGTGGCGAGGCGGCCAGCCCCAGCCCTTCCTCCGGCTCCAAGACCGGCTCTGCTGCCAAGGCGCAGGCGACCGGTGCTGCTGCCGGGTCCAACGGAACCAGCTCGGCTGCTCGTAGCGCGGCCAACCTCAGCCAGAACTTTGCCCGCGATCTGCTCGATGGCGATGGCATGAACCTTGGCAAGCGCCAGACAGGCACCGGAGGTGTCACAGATGGTGTCACCGACGCCATCGGCAGCGACAACTGCGACGCCAGCGGCAACTCTGGCGGCATCAATGTCAGCCTGCTCAATAACCTGCTCAATGGTCTGCTGAGCGGCCTGGGCCGACGCAGCGAAGACTCGATCCCGCTCGAGTTCTTCAAGCGCCAGGCCACCACCGACGACGGTGACAATGTCATCGGCAGTGGCAACTGCAGCGCCAGCAACAACACTGGCGGTGTCAACCTCAGTCTTCTCGACAACCTGCTTAACGGCCTCCTTTCGGGCATCGGCCGCCGTGACGTCCCCACCGAGGGCATGGTCTCGGTCGAAGCTCTGAAGCGAGATGCGGCCGAGCCGCTCGCTGAGCGCGCCGACTTTGCGCCCGTGTGGACCGAGATCAAGAAGATCGGTAACGAGCACTTCCACGTTGCTCGCGATCTCTCGCACACCGACGAAACCGCCACTGCCGCCAAGCGCGATGCCAACGCCGACAATGCGCCCGACTTTACTCCTGTCTGGGAAGCCTTCCGCGACCTTGTGGACAGCGGCTACTCTCAGGCGGCTGAGGGTTCGTCTGCCCAACGTCGCGACGCCGGCGCTCCGCTCAAGCTCGACTACAAGCCTCTGATGAAGGCCGGCATCAAGTTCGGCAAGCAGGTGTTCAAGTCGTTCACCTCGCAGCACGCCAAGCGCTCCACCGACTTCAAGCCCTTCGTTGATGCGGCTAGCAGCTTTGCTGCCACCGCGATCAAGGAGATGTGGAAGTCGTCGTAAACACGATCCAACTTCAGGTTGTAGCCAACCTTCTCCCCCCCCCCC
>AWNI01000042.1:640382-679918 GCA_000517465.1 Moesziomyces aphidis
TTTTTTTTTTTTTTTGGAAAGCTGGCAAAACCGCACGAATCCCCGTCGTGCACGGCTTGCTGGCCGAAGGCCAAGCATTGCCAAGGGCGCCCGCTTCGCTCTATCACATCCCCAAGGCGCCCATCTGCAAGGCTCGCTCTGCACGCATGCATGGACGCTGCCAACCATACACCCGGCCTCGAGGAAAAAGGCATGGCGCAACACAGGCTGGACTGAGGTGCGGATAGTAATATTTGCGTGAATGCTCATTCTTCCAGAGGCGCTTCGTCCCAAGGACCTGGGATCCGGTCGAACCAGCCGCGCGCCTGACCGTTTCGTTCCATTTTCCAGCGCCAGACGCGCCGCATGAGCTCCTCGGACGGCAGCTTGGCTTCGCCCAGCCAGTCGGCCAGCCAGGCATCGAGCACCTCCATATGACGTGCGGCGATCGGCGGCGGAAGACGCTCTTCGATCTCGAGCACGCTGAGCGCCACATGCGTCTCGGACGGTTTGAGCTGCAGCTGTCGCATCCATGCTAGCACGTCGATGAGCTCTTGACGCACCAGCCGCGCGTCGGAGACGTGGCCGGGAAGATGCTGCATCGCGAGCAGGAGGCGCAGGTAGTGCTCGAACAGCTTGCTGGTGAACACGAGGGCGCCCAAGTCGTCCGGGCTCACTGCAGTGCTGCTTTGTTTGACGCCAAACGCAGATGAGAACCACTGCTCCATCTTGGCACCCACCGCGTCGTGCGACAGGATCCAGCCTGCCGCACCTTGCGCTTCCAGCTGCTCTTGCAGAGGAGCGCGGAAGTTGGCCAGCTCGGGATGCTTGCCGAACAGCATCGAGCGGAACACCTGGCGTCCAAAGCTCGCACCCTGGCTCGACGTGGCCTCGGTGCCACAGGCAGCCTTGAGGAAGAGCGCCAGCACCGGTGCATCCGGGAACAGCCTCACCGTCTGTCGGTATGCGTCCCAAAGGCTTTCGGTGCCCGCAGCGCCGCAAGAGTGCAGTCCGCTAAATACCACCGACGCCAGAATTGGATCGGCTTCCACCTTGTACCTGTCCGTCACCTCGTCCGTCTCGCTCAGAGATGCATGGGGCTGGGAGAAGGGCAGCACAAACGCCGGTGCTCCAAGCGATTCCAGCTCTATATCCTGCATCGTCTGGGGTCGGGCTGCATGCTGAGTTATGCCTACGTCGGTCCAGAGCGCCAGCTGTCGCAGCGCCTCGGCGACCTCCTGATGTCGGAAGAGGTTTTGCAACAGCACCGACAGGCATGCCGTGTTTGGCAAGACGTTGCGGTCCAGCATCGCTTGCCAAACAGCGCATGCCACATCTGGGCGTCCGCGCAAGAGGCAACCCTGCATCATCATGGTGTACGCGTAGACGTCGCCGCGGAGCTGCTTGAATGCTTGCGACATGAGAGGATGCGTCTCGCCCCGTTCACCTTCCATATCGGCACCAGATCCGCGCACAAAGATTCCAAGTAATGATAGGGCCTCTTGCAGGTGCACCTCTGGCGTTTTGGCCATGACTTGGAGCATATCAAGGCAGACGTGGTTGAGCCTTCTCTTGGCGGGTTCGGGCAGTGCCTCCATATCGGCATCTTCGTATTCAGCGGCTAGAAGCCTCTCGGCCTGCTGCAACGCTTCCATAGCATCGTGCGACCCCTGCGCGGTCCGCACTAGCGCCTTGGCCAGCTCGAGGTAGTCGGTCGCAGCCACCCGAATGTCGAGCTCTTGCTTGCACTGCTCCAGTCGGTCAAAGTAGTGTCGGATGCGTCGGTAGTCGCGGTTCCTCCCGGCAACGGCGACGGCGCTCAGCAGGGCGCGCATTTCGAGCGGAGAGTGTTGCGGCACATGCTGCTCGGTGAGGAGGTCCATGAGCTCCGTGTTGGCGAACTGCTCGGACGCGGCTGTCTTGCCCGCGCTCTTGGTCAGTGCGATCTCGATGCGGCCGACGACGATCTGAATCACTTCGTTGCGAACATCGGCGATCCTTTTGGTGGGCTGTCCATCGCCCTGCAAGCTTTCGAGAACGCAAATCATGGCGTTTCGAGCCCTCTCGTCCGCCAACCGAGTGCATCGTCGTGTGAAATCGAAGACGAAGCTTCTGTGCTTGGGCATCTCGTTGGGAAAGGCGCTGATCATGGTCGAGAGGACATCCCCGAGTCGCGGAACTAGGTGCCAAGCCCTGCCGTCTCCGCTGAAGCAGAAGGACGATATCGTTGCGAAGCTGGTAGTCAGGTAGGAATAGGATTCCCACCGCAGATCAGTGCTGAAGCTCGCCACGCGTTGGACGGTCAAGGCTAGCAGCGCCAAAGCGTCGGATGCCTCGGACGGAGTCGCCACCTTGGACACGGCGCGACGCAGCACGTAGAGCGGCCAGGCCGAATCGTCGGTATTGACCATATATCTGCGCGCATCGGACCAGCTTTTACAGAGCATCGCGTTTCGTATAGCCACCCAATCGGCCTCGCTGAGCGAGCTTCGCCGTAGGAATGCTTTCAGGATGAGCCGCATCCGTTCGTGATTCGACGCCAGAGCTGCGTACTTTCCCGGAGAATATGCAGCCAGTCCGACGAGTGTATCCTCGAGGGTATTTGCTTCGGTGAAAGGAAATGTGCTTGCGCCCGGAGCAAAGATTCGGACAGTGTCTTCGAGATTGAGGCGGACCCAGGGAGGACGTTGACGTGGTCGCTCCAGTGATGTGACGAGCGCTTCATCAGGTCGTGTTGCAAGTTGGGGCGAGTCCATTTGCATCGAGACACGACCACTCATTGAAGCAGTCGATGACCTTGTCGTTATGGTCGAAAAGGCGTGTAGACGGGAGGTACCTGCCGTGACCACCCGGGTAGGCGTAGGCGGGTGGGCGAATGTGTGCGTCCATGAGGCCGCCGCCGCCTTTGCGGATGGGGGACATCTCGCCTTCATCTCTGAAATTGCCAGTGCCCTTCGGTCATGGCTCCGGGGTCCCGTTCTGCTGTGCAACGAAGCGTGTGTGTCCAATGAGTGACACCATCGTGGGCAGGAACGAGTCTCAGAGACACCAGAAGATTTGGAGCCGTGGAGCTAAAGTGGGTTCCCGACTTCCGAACTCCGAACTCATTTCGCAATAGAAGGGCGGCAAATATTATTGAGGAGACGAAATTAGAGGCAAAATCGCCGCACCTGAGCCGGCCTGTTTCGCGAAAGAAGCTTTCATGCAGGGTCCCTTCACATCTTGCTGCCTCGACGGACGTGTCCCAAGCCCGCGTCAGAGATCAAGACGACAAAAGAGAGGCGAGAAGGTGCATTGATGGGCAAACACTGCTCCTAGATGATGCTTAACAGTTCGTCCACGACAGCTTGAGCGAACTCGGGACTGTTGATGTGGCTGTCCTTGGTCACGACTTGAATGGTGTTCTTTATGTCCCGACTGGCAGCATGTTCCTGCAGCGCACCCTGGACCCCATCCAGCAGGGCGTCTCTGGCTTCCGGATCATCCCACACGCCGTCGGTGCCGTCCATCGCGGAAATTCCAGCCTGGGGGAACAAGATGCGGATCGGCGCCGCCGCCTTGTCTCGGCCAAGGCGCTCCAATCCTTTGACAAGCTGGCCGACCAGGAAAGCGCCGAGCTCTCTGCACTGATGGCTAGACGTGCGGACCAGCGTCACCTGACTGTTGTGTTCGTAGACCTGCGCTCCATCCTTGGTGTGGTGCATGGGGCCCTTTTCGGACGACTTTTCGAGCTCGTATCGCGACGGCAGGCTCGAAAGGGAGCCGAAGTTGATCATGTCGAGTGCGCCGAGAGAGACCACCTGTGGGATGCCGTATGCTGCAGCAGCTGTGAGGCGGTCTGGTCCAGCGGAGAGGACGCCGTCGTACAGGTGATCACACAGCTCGGTGACGGTCAGGTCGATGACTGCGCAAAAGAAGCCTTCACGGATCAGCCTCTCCATGGTACGGCCGCCCGATCCGGTCGCATGGAACGCGACAGGCTCGTAGCCTTTGTCCTTGAGCAGATCTGAGATCTGGTTCACACCGACTGTAGTGACGCCGAACATGCTGATCGCTACCAATGGTCTGTGGTCTTTCTGCCCGA
This sequence comes from Moesziomyces aphidis, assembly GCA_000517465.1. Classification (NCBI taxonomy): domain Eukaryota; kingdom Fungi; phylum Basidiomycota; class Ustilaginomycetes; order Ustilaginales; family Ustilaginaceae; genus Moesziomyces; species Moesziomyces aphidis. The sequence goes on from AWNI01000042.1 coordinate 644,446, forward strand.
GCTCCGACTTGGTGTCCGCGCGCTTAGACGCAAGGTGGGTATGCGCCATGCCTGATATGGCGGCCAGAGCGTTCTGCAGCGTGGTCCTTGTGATGGCATTGAGGGAGCCAGAGATATCTCCGACCGAGGGCATGATGCAGATGTCGCTTTCGCCGAGATACTCGCTGACGTCGCCACTTGCCATTGTGGTGAGCATGAACTTGGGCAGCCCGATAGGGAACCTGGAGTCGCGCATGATGGAAGTGGCAAACGCCGTGTTCTGGCTACCGCCGAATGAAGCGATCGCATCGACGGCTCCTTGGGCCTGCAGCTCGCCCAGCTCGTGCAGGCAGGCGCTCTGCAGCGCGTCCCTCACGGCATCTCGCTCGGTCGGCGGAGACTGATCACTGCTGCGAGACGAGTGGCCCTCGAGAAGCTCTTTGGCTCGGTATAGCTTGGACCCTGTGCCTACCTCAAAGGAGCCGGATGCAGAGCCCTCTGGCGCGTCGCGGGTGCTAGCATCCAACACCGTAACCTTGCAGCCGTGGTCTTGAAGCCATGTGGTCGCAAACTGATATTCGGCCTGTTTCGTGTCGAGCGTGCCGATCAAGGCGACCAGCGGTCTCGTATCGCTCGACATTGCGCCAATGCCAGTGTTCGAGGCGCTGGGCTCGTAGGACGATCGTGAAGGTGCTGAGGAAGCAACCTTGGCTTGGCTGACTGCACCGTTACGACAACCTTCGAGCCACCTGCAGGACCCTGCTCCAAATTGCCGGCGACAAGGATGTGGAGGAACGCACGGGGCAAGGACTGGCTTTGAATCTGAAAAGCTTCTTCGACTCAGCCAAGCCGAGGATTTGGAGTTGCAAGCAAGCGCTCCTCCACCAACTCCAAGCGGCTTGACCATAGGTATCTGAGCCAGCAAAGATGACCTACGCCAGCCAGCCCAAGGACGGCCGGGAAGCCGCACAGAGGCTGCGTGATACACTCAAAAGCGGCAAGCCCATCATCGGATCGGGAGCCGGTATCGGATTGTAAGCCCTTTGTAGCCGTGTAGGATGGTCACAGTGAGGTAGCCGCTGACAAGACGTGCCTCGACCTCTCCACCTCAACGTCTGAAACGCTCGACAGGACGGCCAAATTTGTGGAAAAAGGCGGTGTAAGTGCATTGCGAGCGTCGGTCTAGTACTCAAGCGTTGCCGACTTTGCTGATGATGCTCGCTTGTTGCCTCACTGATCGGCTCTTCATGTAGGCCGACTTGATCATGTGAGTGCAGTGAATGCGTCAGTCGATCGAGGAGCTTTCGCTGACGGATCGTGCTCCGACAGCCTCTACAACTCGGGACGCTACCGAATGGCGGGTCGAGGCTCGTTGGCGGGTCTGATGCCCTATGGCGATGCAAATGCGATCGTGGTCGAGATGGCGGCTGAAGTGCTGCCCGTCATCGAGCACACGCCCGTCCTCGCCGGTGTATGTGCTTCGGATCCGTTCCGATCGATTCCCAAGTTCTTGCGTCAGCTCAAGGAGATCGGCTTTGTGGGCGTTCAGAACTTCCCCACGGTCGGCCTCATCGACGGCAACTTCCGACAGAATCTCGAAGAGACCGGCATGGGATACGACAAGGAGGTCGAGCTCATGCGCGAGGCCAAACAGCTCGGTCTGCTCACCACACCGTACGTTTTCAACGCGCACGAGGCTGAGCAGATGGCCTCCGTCGGCGTCGACGTCTGCGTCGCCCACATGGGCCTCACCACCAGCGGCAGCATTGGTGCCAAAACAGCAATGACCCTCGACGACGCCGTCAAGCTCACCGCCGAAAGTAAGTTGCTCCCTTCTCACTTTGGTATGAGTACAGATCGTGAAATTCAACTCACATTGTCTCGCGAACCATTCGACAGTCACCGCCAAAGTGCATTCCATCTCTCCCGACACCATGGTCCTCGTACATGGCGGGCCCGTTGCCAGCGCCCAAGACGCCCAATACGTGCTCGACCGTGTGCCTGGCCTCGCCGGCTTCTACGGTGCATCCAGCATGGAGCGTCTTCCCGTCGAGACCGCCTTGGAAGAGAGCATGCAGGGCTTCAAGAATCTCAAAGTCGCCTCCAAATGATGGTCCCTGCAATCTCAACCCGATGCTCGCAGGGATATCATAAAGCCTCGGCATCAAGCTCCAGAGCACTTGTGATTGTGTATCGATTACCGAATCGTATTGTTGTATAATTGAGTGACAAGGTCAAGGAGGGTGTTCTGCAAGCACCACAAATTCTAGCGGTGGGCATGTCTAGCATCAGACGTCGTCGCGTCGAGAGAGCGGGCTGTTGGAGCCGTTGCGCTCGTGATACCTCGGTGCAAAGCGGGTCGAGCCTGCGCCAGCCGACGTCGACGGCCGTCGCATGAGTTCTTCGCGCGCTGGTCCACGCAGATCATGGACCAACGACCGACGTCGATCGCCCAGCTCGTCCTCGCCGTCGCTCGAGGCGCCTTCCCGGGACGAAGACATTCGCGCGAAGCCGTTGCTGCCGAAGCGCGGCGCAGGCGCGTCTCCCGACGTGAGTGGTCGCGACCACGATGTAGACCTCTGAGATGACGGCCGCGTCTCTTCGCTCTGCAGCATCGAAGCGACGGCGCTCGAGCCCGGTCGGCTAGATCCCTGCGTTGTCCTGAGCGGAGGCAGCTGGAGTTGGCTCGCACCCGCAGCTCGTCCGCTGCCGGAGACTGGTCTCGAGCCACCGCCGTCTTCGCGTAGGCCGAACCCGAGCGTGGCTCCGCTGCTGGAACCGAGCCGGCGAGAAATGACATGCGCGTCCGGTGCAGTGCTCGAGCTGGGTCGTCGCCAATCTGCACCTGAGCCAGCGCCGTTGCGGTCCACAGACAGCCGCCACGAGCTTGCGCTGCTCTCGCGTGGTAGGGGCGGAGGCTGGAACATGAACGGCGAAGCGTTGTTGCCCGGGCTCGTACGAAGCTCGGAGCTGTCAGTCTGCAGTCTGGGGTGCGCTTCGTCGTCACGTACACCGTAAGAGGAGCCCATCCTGGAGCGACGTCCCTCGTCTCCGACAAACGTGCTGGACAGCTCGAAGGCCGAGCCTCGGCGTTCGGAAGCGATGCGTGGTTCTCGTCGTTCGTCCAGCAGCGCCAGAGTCGATGAAAGCGGGGGCAGATCGTCACCGCCTGCCTGGATCGAGCCGCGTGGCCGACCGACCATCGATCCGCCCGAGGTGAGCGGACGTCGGTCGTTCGGTCTCGCGGCGGTGGACGTCGTGCTCGGCCGATCTGTCAGGTCAGGAGGGTTGCCAAATCGCGCATCGCCGCGCTGGCTGAGCGATGGCCGAGCGGATCGAAGCGAGGAAGGCGGCAGGAAAGGCTTCGGCCCTTGGACGGCATCACCAGCCAAGGCGCCGGCGGGGCTCGTATACGGACGGTAGCTGCTGCTCGCTTGCGCCTCGTCGACACGGTCGAGCTCGGCGGATGTTGCGAGAAGCTGCTGGTCGATGCTCGGAAGCCTTTGCGCTGCCATGGAGCCGGGACGACTGCCGCCCATAGCTGCAGCCGTTCCCGGTCTGCTCGCGCTCGGCGTGATGGACGACAGAGGAGGCAGAACGGGACGGTTCTGCGAGGTGAGCGGCCGCGAGCCTTGTGCGCTGCTGGAAGGTCGTCCGTGCGCACTCCCTGGTGGAGGCAGAAGTGGAGCGGATCCTGCATCGAGCGACGCACGGATGCTTCCGCGTGAAGGCGGAGGGCTGTTCGCTCTGGCGCGCTTTGCCAAAGTAGGAGTGCGCATGTGAAGATGAGCCGACAGGGTGGATTCGTACTGCGACCTGGAGTCGGAGTCGCCAGCAGCCAACTCCGTCGCTGGATAGTGAGCAGGGTACGGGTCGTCGCTGGCCACGGCCCCACCGCCAGTCGAGTTGCGCCAGAAAGGGTTGGAAAAGGAAGGTCGTTGGGTATGACCCTCTGCAGCCTCGAATTCAGCGCCCGTGTAACTGCCGGCAAGAGCTGTTTCCAGGGGCGGGCCGTTTGTTCGCCAGGCTTGCGCAGAGAGTGAGGAAGCGTCAGCAATATTGGCTGACGGCCGCCTCTCCAGCTCTTGCGGCTGACGACGGTAAGCATCGTAGGGCGGCATATACGATGGATGTCCGGGCGGAAGGCCTTCGTCGTGATAGCTCGAATGCGGCGCCAAGAACTCCGTCGCTTGTTCCTGGCGAAGGGCTGACCCCGAATTGGATGCAAAGTGTGCGGCTTGCTGCTGGGACGGATGCGGTGCGACTTCGAAAGGCTGTCCAGGGGCACCTGGGGTCATCGAGACACCAAAGCCGACAGGCTGGCCGCCCTGTTGCACGTACTGCGGATCATGACTCGACCAAATGGGCATCGACGCTGGATGACCGGGCGTGGAGAAGGCAGTGGCTGGAGGAGCGGAGGCTGGCGGATCTGCAGACTCGTACACTGACGGGTACGGATTGGGCTCGTAGATGCCCTGGGAGTTCTGCTGGGCAGCATGGATCGCGTTTGGATTGGAGGTCACGGGAGACCCCGAGCGATCGTTGCCGCCGCCACGCGCAGCTCTATTCGCAGCGCTCGTCTTTCCTCCTCCTTTGCCGCGGCGTCCAGTGTGATTGTGGCTCGCAATCAAGGCGCCGGGCGAGCTGCTCTTGCCGAGGACTTGGGCGTGGGCGTGCTGGGCTTGGGCGGCTGATTGTGCAAGTGAAGCGTGGAGGGACGAGAGCTCCTGCATCATCATCTCGTTCCGATCCGGAGTGTCAGCATGCACGGTCTGTGCATGTTGGCGAAGGTTATCGAGGCGAGAAAAGGCTTTGCCACAGTGACATCGGAACGGCCGCTCGCCCGTATGCTTGCGCACGTGACGTGCGAGATGCTCGCTTCGGGTAAAGACCATGCGGCAATCGCCGAAGCCGCGGCACTGAAACATGGTGACGTTGCCGCTTCCCTCGGACTTCTGGCCGTTGGGGTCGTCGGAGGAGCTGTCATCTTTGGTGTCGGCGGCTTCGGCCTTGCGGCCGGGCGACTCTTTGCGAGCTCGCTTGTTGCGAGGACCTTGTTGATCGGCAGCCTCGTCGGGAGCCGAGTGCGTCGGGGGACCGAGTGCAGCATGGACATGGCCGTTGATAGGGCCGGGCGTGACGAAGGCGGAGGGGCCCGCCATGCTTGCTGGATGAGACATGTAGCTGGCTCCAGGAGCGTACGAAGTGTGGGCAGCGTTTGTTGGCGCATCGTGGTACTGAGGACGCGCCTCCTGCTCGGTGGTTGGTGCAAATCCGAACGGCCTGCCATCGCCATAGCCAGATTCGCGGTAAGAAGTATGTGGCACGAGGGACGCGGGGGCGTACGGGTCGGATCGGACCTGCTGAAAGTTGGCATTCATGCCGAGGTTAGGAGGCGTCTGATGCTGGCGCGGGTCGTGGTAAAAGAACCCCGACTGCTGCGAGGACGAAGCCGTCTCCATGATGGGCGGATAGTGGATGATGGATGCGCGAGAAGGATGGATGCTTGCGACTGAAGGATGAGCTACACGGCGATGCTTCAGTTGGTGGTTCTCTTGGATCACCAGCGAGGCGCGTTAGGGTCAACCGAACGGTGCTGCTGCGACTGATCGGAGGCTGCTACGCGTGTCGCATTCGGAGAGAGAGTGCGGTCGCAAACAGATGTGCAGAACGAGAGAAGGGAAGAGGTGACGGCGTCGCACGGGGCTGATTGCATTCGAGCACTCGAACGCTTGCTGAGCGGTCCAAGGCTCCGATTGACCGGATGAAAGGGGCAGCACTGGTCCACAGACGCAAGGCTGAAGGACGAGGGCGAGGGCGAGAGGCCTGAGCAAGGATGGGTGTTCTGCAATCTGATGCGCTCGGACGGCAGGCGGAATCGGACGGGCCGACGCGTTGGGCGAGCCTAGCTGGCACTGGCACTCGGGTCGAAGCTTGAGTGAGCGCAGAAGGTGGCGGATGCAAGGTTGGATAGTGACTCGGAGACGAGCGAGCGGTTGAGCAAGCACGCGGGAGCAGAATGGTCACGTCGCAGCGCACACCGGTCAAGGCAAGCCGACGCAGGTAGGCCGAGTCTGTCGAGTCGCTGTCGGAGGCGGCGAGCCTTGCGGACGGACGTGCTGTGCCGAAGGGGACCTTGAGACTGAGCAAGATGCAGGTCTTGGCACACCGTGGTGCGACGGAGAAGCCGACGGGCCCGGGTGCAGACGATGCGCACGCGCACGCGAAACAAGGTTAACGTCGAAAGCTAAGCTGCGCACAACCACCAGACCGACGCAAAGTTGGGGCGTTCCGGGAGCGGCACGGTCCAGAGCGACTGACAACCTCGATGCTGCAGCAGAAAGGCCGGATGGAGAGCGGGAAGACCACCTGTTCGCAAGGAGGCGGCTGCTGCGAATGCGGGTGACGAACGGCGAAAGTCCTCGGACCTGTCGCTGCGATAGATTCTGCTCTAGCTGTGGTTGCGTCGTTTGCAGTCAAGGCTGCTTCGGACGCTGCGGACAGGAATTTGGGGTCGGACAAAAAGCAGGATCGAAGAGCAAGAGGTCGAGATCGAAGCTGAAGTTGGTGGAGAGTGGAGAGCGGAGAGTGGAGAAAGGGTGGGGAGGGTGAATGTGGAACGCGCGAGGGCGTGGGCGAGCGGAGCGATGATTGGTGGTGAAAAGAGGCTGGATCCGCCGAGATTCCATGCTTCAGGCACGCCGCCGCCCTGGCCTCTCTAGTGCAGCAAGCTAGTCAGGGCAAGAACACATGCACAACAACCACTCGCCGCCCTGACTACAGGGTGTCCTAGCGAACAGGCGCGCGCGACTCACACGCAGCAGCAGCAGAAGCAGCAGATCGACCCTTTCAGCGCCGGTCAGTTACAGCTCACCGGTCACTCATGCCAGGCAGACGCTCGGATCGATGCTGCTCGTGCCTTGTGCCGCCTGCGACCGGCTGCTGCGCATGCAGCTTTCGGATGGCTGCGCGCCCTTTCGAGCTCCCAGGTGGTCTTGCATGTCCCCTTCGCAATTTCTGCAATTTCTCAATTTTCGACCTCTGCCCGGCGGCTACTCTTGTGCTCACCTCGCAGAGGAGCCAAGTGCGAAGGCGAGAGCTCGAGCGAGGCGGGCGTCGGTGGTGACTGTGTGAGTGTGACGAAGGAGAGTGGGACGTGCTAGTGGACTCGGCTGCGAAGGGCTGCGTTGCCCTTCTGCGAGGCATGAAGGTGTTCCGAATGGCTTGCAGAGCGCCGCCCTGAGACGAGGCGAGCCGTGCCCAAACGGCCTGGTCAAGCGATCCTCGGGTGGCAGGCACAGAACAGGCACCGAACACAGAAGGTCCGACGGCGCTCCTGCTCGAACGGAAGGATGGAATGCGTGCTTTGGGCGCCACTTTGTCCTGCTAGATTGGCTGCGTGCAATGCAACCCCATCCGCCCTGACGGCACCCCCCTCCTCACCCCGCCCTCACTTGAGGCTCGATCCATCAGATCGCCCTTGCGTCCCACGGTGGGTTGGACGCTGGTCACATCGCAAGCGCGCAGGGGTCGCTGGGCGCCGCTCGCCGCTGGTTGGGAAATTCAACACCGATCGCTTTTTCAGCGCCCATCCCCACAGCAGCGAGGGCGAGATCCAACGCGTAAAACAGAATAGCCGGTGCAGGCTCGATTCCAAATGCAGCTGCGGGCCAACTCCCGAGGCATGCTACATGGGTCGCAGCGCTCCTTTGCAAGGGGGAGGAAGATACGGTATGGCGACAACGACTCATCGTCGGGGAGCGAATGCGGCAGAGCCTGTCGCACCTCGACCCTGGGCACCGGACGAGAGGAGCAAGCCAGCTTCAGTGCAGCTTCTGAACGGTAGCGCGTGTCCTGCTGGCAGATCCTCAGGGCCAGGGCCAGGGCCAGGGCGAGATGTGCAAACAAAAAGGCACGCTCCGCTCGACTGGAAATTTTCCACATGCCTGTCTGCCCCGCTGAGGGAGCTCCATCTTTTCATGCTAGGCCCCGCAGCTCGGTCTGCATCACGTGTCGTTGACCGCATCTGCCGATCCATCGGGGCGACTCGACCTCTCCAAGTCGGCAACTTGCTCCCTGATCCAAGCGATCACGCCTCGTCTCTATTTGCACATCGTTCTCAACAGCCCAGTCCAATCCGAAGCCGAAGCAGCAATCCTGCCCAGATCCTCGTGCCGCGTGAAGTTCTGGGAAGACATGCTTGTTGCAAGACAGTGCACGACAAGCTACTATCATGCTGAGGAGTTCACAATGGGTACCGCAAATCCGCGACAGATGCCTGCGCACGGCGAAGGCATGGTTCGCTTGCGGATATCTCGGCAGGCAGCTGACGCAAGACCCGACCTGCCAGCGGAAGCAGCTCCAGTAGACTTCCGTTCTTCTCCGACTTCTACACCTAGCTGCCGTGCACATCCGTGAGCTGCTTGCGTTCTCTTGAAAGCCAGTCAGGAACCGAGGGGTGTCTCCGACAAACCTGCCCGACATGATCTTGTTGAATCGAGAAAGTGCCACAGAGAGGACATCACAGCGGCACACCGAGCTTGGCGCGACCACCCCCCGACGGCTCATTGGACAGCCACACCGTACCTGACTCTCACATTGGCTCAGATGAAGCTGTCTTGTTCGCTTCGAGCTTGGTGCCCGTATCATGAAGCGACTGGCGGCCGGCCGACCAAGACCGACATGGTAATTTGCTCCACGTTGCACATGGTCGTGCAGAGACTGCGATTCATTCTGGGGCCCGCTGGACCGATCGCCGTGCAGTTTGGTGCCATGCGGTCGAGTTCGCCAGGAGCTCGAGCTGCATCCGAGGTTTGACACACGACCATGTGCGATGATGTCAGGCTGTTGCCATGGTCTTGCATCACTGGCGCGTCGCATGTTCATTTTTTCTCTCTTCCGTCTGGCATCATGGATCGCAGCTGCAGGCCAGCAGCACGCAGCTTTGTTTGGCCGATCCGTTCTGGCGCCCTTGCGGAAATCGAAAATTAAGCATCCCGCATGACTGTCGCTGCCTCTCAAGCAATGAACATGTTCACTCCGATGGCAGGTAACTTGCAGGTCGACTCGCTCAGCCTGTTTCGGCCTCTAGTCACGGCCAAGAAGCTTGGCCCCAACTGCGTGTCCTGTCGGGAAGTCTGCTGGCTCAGAAGGATGAGCAGACGTCTCCGTCTCGATTTGAGCGTCATTACAAGGGCCGATGAGGAAGGCAGTGGAAGCAGAGGTCCGGCAATGCCATGCCTTGCGCGCCCGTCTCTTGTGGGGCGAGGATGGTTGCTCGGGAACGCATCTCCGGTCGCCGTAAAGGCTCTGCGGATATGGCTCTTCGCCTCGGACACCGTTGGAGGGCATGTCAGCGAGCCGACTCCCGACGTTCCTGAAATTCATGCGTGGCATTGGTGGAGTAGATGGCCGGTACTGCCGGGACTGGTGAGCCGATCGACGGTCTTTTCGGTCAATGTCGAGCCTGATCGACTCGCTACGATCAAGGTTAGGCTCACAATGGCAGGCAGCTTCTTGAACCGAGCGCAGAGAGCGTCTCGACGCGACTCGCTCGGCGCAGACAGCGACGGAAAGGTGCCGGCGTCGTCAAATTAAGCCTATTCCACACAGAAGACTCCATGGAACAAGGCTCTCTCTCTGAAGATTTCCCTCGGAAGACTTTGAGCGAAAAAGACAGTGGGGTGGCTCAGCCTTGCGCGCATGCTCGCGCACTTGCTCAATCTTAGCCCCGCGCCGAGCGATGCAGCGAGCGCTGATCGTGCAGCGCAGTGCCGTGCAGCGTCGCGGCCACGGCTTTGGGGTATCTGCAGAGCGAGAGAAAAAAAGAGGGCCCCACTTGTCAGTAGCAAGACGGGCCCCCGTGGGCACTCACTCGGAGGATCAGGGGCCACACCCTTGAGGCACGCCCAACGGAGGGATGGTCGACCTTCGGGGTTAGGGAAATGGAAGGGACAGCCAAAGGCCATAGGCGGCAGGCCGGTCAAAAGTCCGAATGCAAACTTCCCGTCGAGCCGCTCTGTCGTCACCGAGGTCAACCGCCAAGGCGCGGCACTCCCGTCTGACGAGGGAGGCGGCGGACAGTCGCGCCAGGCAGGATGCCTCGAGCCACTGCCTGGCCAAGCGTGGCTTCCGATGCGGAGCTCGAAAAACCCACAAAAAATTCTCCGTTCGCGCATGCCCTGCCGCTGCCGTCGCGCTGCAGCAGCTGCAGCTTGGCAGCGCAGGTGCGGCGCGGCGCGGCGCGGCGCGGCGCCTCGAGCCTCCGCTCCACATTGTCATTTTGGCTCAATGCGTGGGCGCGCTCGTGTGGATGTCCTGTGTGGATGTCCTGTGTGGATGTCCTGTGACATTACGCGGATGTGTGATTCGCTGGATCCGGCTGCCACTTCCGTGAGCCCATCTGGATGCGCGCCGAGCTTGCTCTGTCTGCTCCAGTCTTCGCCCTCTGCCAAGTCTTTGACGCTCGATGCCGCTCCAGCCGAGAGCATGGCCACTGGACATCAGCCGAAGACAAAAAAAAAAGCAAAGAGAAAAGAGGGTGTAGTGGGCCCACCTCGCTCGCAGTCAAGCCGGGCCCTCAATCTGACCTCTCTCTCCCTCTCCCTGTCTTCCCTCTCCCCCGGCCGCTGCCAGCCGAACATGCACACCGGCTGTGGTCTGCGCAAGGTTGTCTCCGAAAGCACCTCGATGACGCTAGGACGTCTTGCTTCCCGCGGCTGATGATCATAAATACCTCACACGTACCCCGCTCCGCCATCTCTTTGCCCCACCACACCGTCCTTCGAACTTTGGCATTTTCCCTTCGGCCCTTGGGCGTAGTCGTACCTCCTGTGCAGTACCGCCCCCCTCCGTCTCGATTGCTCGCGTATTGATCGTGTGCGCCGCAAGCAAGTAGGTCTTCCGCCCTCGACTCTGCTCAACGTCCTCCTACCTCAAGCGCAGCTCGCCTAGTAGCATCCAAACATCATGGTCTTTCAGGTGCGAGGCACGCCGATTGGCGCCCTCACCCTCTTCATCGCCATGCTCGCCTCCATGGGTGGCTTCCTCTTCGGCTGGGACACGGGTCAGATTTCCGGTCTCACCCAGATGGCCGACTTCCGTCAGCGCTTCGCCACCGTCGACAACCCCGATGCGATCGGCGGCAAGGACTGGAACCCGTGGCTCGAAGGCGTCGTCGTCTCGCTCCTCAGCGTGGGAACGGCCATCGGTGTCATGATCGGCGCTCCTCTGGCTGACTCGCTCGGTCGACGATGGGCCATGGTCGTCGAGTGCATCATCTTCGACATTGGTGTCATCATCCAGGTCACCTCTTTCACCGCCTGGTACCAGGTGGCCATCGGTAGGCTCGTCACCGGTCTCGGTGTTGGCGCCCTTTCCGCCGCCGTGCCCCTCTACCAGTCCGAGACTGTGCCGCGCCAAGTCCGAGGTGCCCTCGTCGGTACCTACCAGCTTTTCATCACCCTCGGCATTCTGCTGGCCTATTGCACCAACATCGGCACCCGCAACTACGGCAACTCGGGCGAGTGGCGCGTGCCCATCGCCCTCGGCATCTTCTTTTCCACGATCCTCGCCGTCGGCATTCTCTTCTGCCCGGAGTCGCCCCGTTGGCTCGCTGCCCGAGGCCGCAACGAAGAGGCCTACAAGTCGTGCGCGGCGGTGCGTGGCGCCAAGTATGGCGATGGCAACCCCTGGGTCGAGGCCGAGTACCGCGAGATCATCGCCGTGGTCAAGGCCGACGAACGAATGGAGGAGGCCGGCTGGATCGACTGCTTCAAGCCTCGAAACAAGACGCTCTACCGAACCCTGCTCGGCATGACGCTGCAGGCCGGCCAGCAGTTCACCGGTGCCAACTACTTCTTCTACTTTGGCACTGCCATCTTCACCTCGGTCGGCCTGAGCGACTCGTTCGTCACTCAGATCATCCTCGGCGCCGTCAACTTTGCCTGCACTTTCCTCGGTCTCTACATCCTCGAGCGCTTCGGTCGACGCTGGCCTCTGATCTACGGTGCTGCTTGGCAGTCGTTCTGGCTCTTCGTCTTTGCCATCGCCGGTGTCGTCGGTGGTCCCCAGCCCGACCAGATCTCCAAGGGCGTCGGCAACCTGCTCATCGTCTCTGCGTGCCTCTTCATTCTCGGATACGCCTCCACCTGGGCTCCCGGTATCTGGGTCTGGATCGGCGAGAGCTTCAGCTACCGCACCCGTGCCAAGCAGGCGTCGCTCGCCACCCTTGCCAACTGGGTCTCGAACTTCCTCATCTCGTACTTTAGCTCGCCCATCGCCACCGAGATCAACTTTGCCTACGGCTTTGTCTTCGCCGGATGCAACTTGGCCAACACGCTCGTCGCCTACTTCTTTGTCTACGAATCCGCCGACCTCACTCTCGAGGACGTCGATGCCATGTACAACGACCCCAACTGCAAGGCGTGGCACTCGACAAAGTGGGTGCCTGCCGGCTACACGTCGCGCGACCAGATCAAGGAGAAGGACAGCGGCCAGGCAAGCGAGGTGGGCGAGTGGAGCAACTCGCCCTCGGCGCTCCCCGGCGAGCAGGAGAAGAACAAGGCCAACCCTCTTCAGGTCGCCTGAACGGCTTCGAACGGCTTCAAGAAGTACCCTTCTTAGTTTCCACCGCATTCGGCATCACCATCTGCATCTCCCCATAAATACCAAAGCCCCGTCACAACGCTAATTTCACATTGACCGCCGCTTCGCACTCCAGAGCGTCTGTACGTACTTGCGCCTGCAAGATCCGGCTTTAATCGCAGAAGCTGGTCATATCGTAGAACGTCCGAAACAGTGTACCCTTTAACGATCCGGTGATTGAGATGACGAGGGAGTTGAAGAAGTCAAAAGGCATGGTTCGCCGCTGTCGGCAACTCTTGATGCGCGCCCAGCGTCGAGCTTTTTGGCCGGGGAGGAAATCTCGGAATTCGGAGCGACAAACGGGCTGAGAAGCGACTGGCCAAATTTGCCTTCGATGCTGCTTCATTTCTCCACCTCGTACGCTCATCCGCCCTTTTACTCGACCTCGTCAACATCATGTCGCTCTTTGGACTTGGAGGCGGCTCTTCGCCTGCCGCAAACAACGCAGCTGTCAGCTCGGCTCAGATCGAGGCTGCTACCGCCGAACTCGAGATGGTCACCGACGTCTTCAACCGCCTCGTCTCGTCGTGCCACGCCAAGTGCATCTCCACAAGATACGCCGAGCCCGACCTCAACAAGGGCGAAAGCATCTGCATCGACCGGTAAGCTCTTCGTCTTTTCCTCAACCACAGGCCTGAATGGCACACTGAACCGGCTTGACTGAGAAATACTTCCATGTCCCGGGTATCGCCGATCGCAACAGCTGCGTCAGCAAGTTCTTCGCTGTCAACGGAAAGGTCAATGAGCTCATGCAGTCCATGGGCCAAGCCGCGCAGGGCGGTGCTCCCAGCGGTGGAGGATCCTTCTTTGGATGATGTCGGCCGTCTCACGATCAAATACATAATGCCAATGCAGTTCAATTCATTGTACCGGTGCGAGGAGATGCGTACACAGCAGCGGCAGCTGCTTCGGTGCACCGCTCGGCTGGTGCCATGGCGCCGACAACCCGCTCGGCGACATGGGCGAGGCTAGCAAGCACTGAGCTGCTTCCAGTACTCCATCAGCCATGCGCTGCTCAACGGCTCGCCGTTATGTCCCATGTGAGGGAACCATCGAAGCCGTGCTCCCGGGCCGTGCTCGGCCAAGATGCGCTGGTCATCTGTGTTTGTTTGCAAGCCGGAAGGGCAGATGAGTCGAACGGGTGAGCGCGACGCTACGGGCTATGCCGATCACCCTTCAGACTCACCAATTGGGAAGATCGTGTCGCGCTCGCCGTTGACAGCAAGCAGGGGCGCACTTGGCTGGTCAAGCAGACCTGAGATGCAATGACACACGATTTTTGCGTCGTGAGCAAGCGCTGCTGGTCCATCGCTGGTGCGGCCTGCGTCCACTTACCCTGGCGAAGAAGCGAAAACTTGTCGGCTTCGTCCTTGAACGCTTCCGGGTCCGAGTAGCCAAAGGCTTGACTCAGTGCGCGTTGTAGGCTGGCTGGGTAAGGCAACGCCTCGGCCGCTTCGAGCCACCTGTGCATCGTTTCGATGAACTCGTTAGTACGTGCTGCACGTCGGGCCTGGACCAGCAAATGGGGCCGTTCACCTACATTCTGGTAAAGGTGTAGTGACTCGCGGTGCCCTGGCTGACGACTGAGCGCAGGCGATGCTGCTCGACGCGCGAGGCACGCACCGCCCAGTAGGAGCCCGTCGAGATGCCCCAAAAGCTGACACAGTGCGTGCGAAAGAGGCGCTTGTGAGAGTGGATCCAGTCCACAATGCTGTCCCAATACTCTTGCTCCACCTGAGGATCGCGGCCCGTGATGGGGGAGTCGGCTGTTCCAGGCATCGGAACAACGATCACGGCATATCCGTACGATGTCAAAGCGGTGATCTTCTCGAGCATGTACGTGTGATAGTGGTCGAGGCCAGTGATGATGACAACGACCGGCTGTGCTCTTCGCTGCCCCTTGGCACGAAAGACTCGGAGCGGAATGTCTGTCGTGGCGTCGTGGATTTGTCGTCAGTGTGTCTAGCTCCAGTCTTGATTCCTTGGCGCCGACCTAATCGTATTCTCACCTGGCTGGCTCGAGCCTCTGCCTGCGAGCGTGGCGAGAGGGAGATCTGCCTTGAAGCTTTGGAAGAGTCCCATCAGGCTTGTTGACGTCGGCCCCAAGTTAGTAATGATGATCGCGCTCCTCTTTCTCCGACGGAGCCCTTTCTTTGCACATACTCGAGGGCGGCTTGAAACGCAGCTTTGTCGAGCCCCCACGCGGTCAGCTTAGCTCTGGACCCGCTGGTGGCTTCGTGGACCCAAGGGAAGTACGCCAATCGGAAGATATTTGCGGCTCGCCTACGGGCTCGAAGAGAAATCCAATGTCAGTCGCTCACTGAGCCCTTCCAGCAGAGAGAAGGAAGGGGACGCACATGTAGTAGGTGATTGCCTCTTGGATTGCACCGCTGGAGCGCAGAGCATCGGCGCGCTCAACGAGCTCGTTGCCCTTTGGTAGGAACAGGCTTGCCCACTCGTCGTCTCCAATGCCAGCGACCGGAACGTCAGGAAAGGCTGCCACGAGGTGATCAAAGATGGGCGCAAAATCGGCCTCGTCGGCGTAGGCGTCTACTGGCCACGCTTTGCGCTGCAACTGTAACGCCGACATGAACCAGACAGGTCATTGATGTCAGCATCTTCAATCTCGTTACAGCGCGATGCTCAGACCAGCAAATGAGACCGAAAGAGTCGTCAACGAGGAGCGAATTTCAAAACGCACGGCTACTTTCAAGAACGTCTCATACCAGGCCGAGACAGACTGATGGTACGGATAGGGCGAAGTGTCGGTCATGACATCGGTCCCGAAGGTGAGGAACAAATCTGTACTGTCATCGATGTCGGCGTAGACCGCGTAATGCGGAACGATCAGGAGGAACATTGTCCATGCGAGGATGGCGGCAAAGAACCGCATCTTGGAGACGGTATGCTCGAAGTGGGCAAGCTCGAAGGGAAGACTCAGTAGAAGGCACGAAGGTAGTGTGTATGGGTAGCGGGACACATCGCGGCAAACCCTCGAGGGCTGTCAATCAATCAGGATATATACTCCCGTCCGGCTACGTAGACGACAGCGTGTTCATGCAAATGGTCACTGTCGGACTTCGATTGATCTGGTGCGTTCGCAGCCAGTCTCTGCAAAGTGTCGTGCAGCGATGGAAGAGGGGGGTATGAAGGAGGTTGGAAGGTCCAGTTGGGCGGCCGAGGCTTGGCCAGCGCCCGCGAAACGGGAGCGTTCGGGGGGAAGACTGGCGCCGGTGAGGGAGGGATCCGGAGGCAAGCCCAACGCGCTTGCAGACTTGGCTAAGCCTCGGGAGGTCTCCTCCACAAGAGAAACCTCCGTGATTTCTCGAAAGGCGGCTTGCTGCGCGACATCTTCCTGGCCATTGCCACGATCCACACTCGCACTCCTCGGACATCGCAATCCCGCTGCCTCACGGCACTGCTTCAACGTCGACGACACACAGCACTGAGCTCAGAGCACACAGCAACACAGCGACGATGGCCGGCTCGACTGAACCCGCTCCGGCACCCACAAGGGACGAGCGCAAAGCTTGTTGGTCGCATCGAGATGTCTATTTTGCATGCTTGACCCAAAAGGGAGTCAGGGTGCCTCCTGGTACCGACATGAGCGATGGCCGAGGTCCGATCGGAAAGGCCGCCAAGGAAGAGCAAGAGGCACTCGAGAGGGAGAAGGCGTATACCGCCGACGAAGCGCGGAAACAGGACCCATGCCTGGAGGCGCGACAGGGATACGAGGCCAACTGCGCCCGAAGCTGGGTAAGTGCCGCAAACGCTGGAAGGCAGGCTGGCCCTACGAAGCGATCGCGTTACGCCGACTCTCGGATATGCTCAGCGCGAAGCTCCGAAAGGATCGCGAGGACTGACGCTTTGTTTCCTTTGGTCCGTTCTTGAACTCAGGTCGACTACTTCAACAAGAGAAGGGTGCTGGAGCAGCGCCAAAAGATGATGTACGAACAGGCTGAAGCGGACCGATCGAAGCGCTGACATCCTGGCCTGGAATCAGCGCCGACCGACAGTTTGCGTCGCTCTCTGCGCACGCTCGGCACTTCCGAAGCATTGGACTTGGTCGGCCCTAGCATCGACCGCACCCGTCAAAGCGGGACAGACGCATGCAGCACTCTCCAAGGTCGCATTGCTGCCTGAGTGCATGTCGGAACTCGCCCGAGCCCAACGTCACCGTTTCATCTCTGCTCGGCCGCCTCCTCGCGCCGATTCCGACTTGTATTGTACTTTACATCTTACTACGCCCATTCATAATCACATTCACGCTGTTCACACATCGCCCGTCCCGCTGAGCCTGACACACACTGTTGAGGGAGGCAACGAAGCCTGAAAGGATGCTCGTGTGCACCTGCCGTAGCGTCTGCGTCGAGCACCGTCCAGCAGGCCGTTGAGAAGGCTCGGGGGGAAATTCGGGACTCGGGTCATGGCCCCTGGAGCTGCAAGAAATTCTCGAGGCGTGGAAATCCAGGCAAAGCGCAGCAGACCAGCTCGCTCGGGGCGCAGTCGCGAGGTGGCCACGCGCTCCCGTGGAGCGGATGCATCTCGGCTCGCTCTTCAGATGACCCTCGCCTCTTCACCACCCTCATCCCTCTCGCCTTCCGCACATACGCCAGGCTCGGATACAAGCGCACACACGCTGGCATCCGTCGATATACTACTCCGACCGCGATCGCTTGCCGGCACCATTCGAGCTTGCCGTGCTGCCCTTCGGAGCTATGCCCTCGCGTGAACGCTCGCTCGACGGGCGCTCGAGTGCAAGCAGCAGCAGCAGCAGAACCAGATCAGCCTCCCCCGATGAAGCCGCTGCGCTCAAACGCAAGAGACCCATCAGCCGCTCGCCGTCTGCAGCCAGCACCGGGTCGTCTCGCTCGGTATCCAGATCGCGATCGCCGCCACCGAGGTCACGCAGAAGAAAGTCATCCAGAGGTCGCTCGCCCTCATTCAGCAGCGATGACGACGCGGACAAACGCGACGAGTCTGCTCGGGCAGCTGCAACGCAACAAACTGAGGCAAAGGCCAAGGAGGTGGCAGCCAAAGGCGAGGCGCTCCGCTCCACTTTGGCCAAACTCTCTGCCACCAAGGCCGGCGGAGCCTACATCCCTCCCGCGCGCCTGAAGGCTTTGATGGCAGAAGCAGCCGCAGCGGATCCTGGAAGCGTCGAGTTCCAGCGTATGAGCTGGGACGCGCTCAAGAAGAGCATCACCGGCCTCGTCAACAAGGTCGCTGCCGAAAACATCAAGACCATCGTCGTCCAGCTCTTCGGCGGCTCCAACCTTATCCGCGGTCGCGGTCTGTACTGCCGCTCCATCATGCGCGCACAGGCGCTCTCGCTATCCTTCACGCCCGTCTTCGCCGCCCTCACCGCCGTCGTCAACACCAAGCTGCCCATGGTCGGAGAGCTCCTCGTCATTCGGCTCGTCTCGCAGTTCCGTCGATCATTCAAGCGCAACGACAAGACCGTCTGCAACTCGACCGCCATGTTCATTGCTCATCTCGTCAATCAGCGCGTCGTCCACGAGGTCCTGGCGCTCGAGATCCTCGTCCTCCTGCTCGAACAGCCCACCGATGATAGCGTCGAGATCGCCGTCGGTTTCATGCGCGAGGTCGGCGCTTTCCTCGCCGAAGAGGCGCCCAAGGCCAACAACAGCATCTTTGATCGGTTCCGTGCAGTACTCTACGAGGGAGACATCAGCAAGCGCGTGCAGTACATGATCGAGGTACTCTCTCAAGTGCGCCGCGACGGCTTCAAGGACAACCTGCGCATCCCAGAAGCCCTCGACTTGGTCGAAGAGGACGACCAAATCACGCATTCCGTCAGTCTGGATGATCAGCTCAACGTCCAAGAGGGCCTCAACGTCTTCAAGAACGACCCGGATTTTCTTGAAAATGAGGAGCGCTACCGAGCTATCAAGGCAGAGATCCTGGGCGAAGATGATGGCAGCGACGACGGCGGATCGGATGCGGACTCCGAGACTGGTTCGAGCTCAGACGAGAGCGAGGCAGCCGACCCGGATGCTGCACAGCGACAGCTCGAGATTCACGACCGGACCGAGACCAACCTTACCAACCTGAGGAGAACCATCTATCTCACCATCATGTCCTCGCTCGACTTTGAAGAGAGCGTGCACAAGCTCCTCAAGCTCGAGATTCCCGAAGGTCAAGACATTGAGCTTTGCAACATGATCGTAGAGTGCTGCTCCCAGGAGCGCACCTACAGCAAGTTCTACGGCAACATGGGCGAGCGCTTCTGCAAGCTCCATCGCAAGTGGTCCGACAACTTCGAACAGAGCTTCCGCAACTACTACGACACCATCCATCGATACGAGACCAACCGCCTCCGCAACATCGCGCGCTTCTTCGGTCACCTCTATTCGACCGACAGTGTGAGCTGGGCCGCGCTCTCCGTCATCCACATGAACGAAGAGGACACGACCAGCAGCTCGAGAATCTTTGTCAAGATCCTCTTTCAAGAGATCCAGCAGCAGCTCAGCCTCAAGACGCTCGCCGAACGCTTCAGCGAGCCGAGCCTGCAGGAGCACTGGCAGGGGCTCTTCCCCAAGGACAATCCGAAGAACACCCGTTTCTCCATCAACTACTTCACCTCGATCGGCATGGGCGTGCTGACCGAGGACATGCGCGAGCACCTCAAAAACGCACCCAAGATCCTGCTTGCGCAAAGGCAGGCAGCGCTGGCGGCGAGGGGCTCCGATGACAGCGACACCGACTCCTCCAGTGTGCTCTCGAGCAGCACTGGCTCCCGCAGTCGCAGCTCATACTCGTCGCGCTCGTCAAGATCATATTCTTCGAGGTCTCGTTCGTCGCGGTCGCGGTCGCGCTCATACTCCTCTGGCTCCTACTCTTCGCGTTCGTACTCTTCGCGCTCCTACTCATCCTATTCTGGCTCTTCTCGCAGTCGCAGTCGCAGCCGTGACCGCAGCCGAAGACCTCGAGGCCGAAGCGTCAGCCGAAGTCGATCGCGAAGCTTCACTCGTAGTCCATCGCGTAGCCGCAGCAGGACGCCTAGTCCAAGGCGGCGTCGCGGACGTAGCCGCACCCGCTCGGCATCCTACTCGTCCCGATCACGATCGTATTCGCGGTCACGATCGAGGTCGTACTCGCGGTCGACCTCACGTTCAAGATCGTACTCACGGTCCTTGTCGCGTTCCCGCTCTCGCTCGCGATCCGTTGACGCGCCACGAGACCGTCGCTACCGTTCCGCCTCGCGCTCGGAGCGATCGTACTCAGATGCCGAAGACCGCGAGCCGCGATCGCGACCACTATCTCGCGGAAGACGCGACTCTTTCTCGTCCCAATCTCGCACGCCGTCGCCCAGAGATCGACGCTAGGCAACGGAGACATGCAGCCGCGAATCTGTCTGTTGACGCTTTGTGTTGTGCGCCTGATCAAAGCGAGCGCCCTACGTTTGGGAAATGGATGAAATTCTATTCCGAGCCGGTATATAAGCAAGCGTGATGGCGGTTCGCCGAGTGACGTACTTTTTGGTGAAAGAGGGAGAGTGAGAATAGACATCACCAATTTGGGTGTTCGGGCTCGGCCTTGAGGTCCTCGTCTGGTGGCAGGCGGTACTGATGATTGTATTACGCAGGGAAGGGGACAAACAAGACCTGGTCAGTGTCGTGCCGGTGTCGTGCTGGCAACATGGCAGCTGCCACCTTTGAGCGAGGCAGGACGAGGCTGAATGCAACTTACAAGGCCTTCTTTTTCGATGTACTGGATGACGCTGTTCGGGAGGAGATACTTGATGGACTGACCTCGACGGACAAACAGGCGCACCTTGGACGAGGAGATGTCGTTGTAGATGGTCTGCTTGACGATCTTGAGATTTCGGCGGTACTTCCAGAGAAGGTCGTGCGAGAGGAGGAACGACCACACGTCTGCACCCGTTCGCTCTACGATCAAACAGCCGTACTGGCCCAGGATGTGGTGAAGATCGGCGGTCGCCCAGACGCCTGGCTCGCCCATGCTCTGGATGAGGTCGCCGCCGGCAAGCAGCATGATCTTGACGTTCTTTCGGCTGCCGTCGCTGAGGATGACGCCGCCATCCGTCGGTCCGTTGATCTCTTCGTGGAAGTGGTCCAGGACGACAGCTGTACGCTGATACTCGTCTTGGAGCGACTCCCACGCATCGACCATGAGCCAGGTGGATGTCTTTTCAACGGCGAGCTCGCACATGCGCACACGGTGCGTTGCCTTTGCCAGGCCCTCCTTCTTGTAGTAGTCGGATACGGGCGAGTAGTAGCCGGCGAGCAGCTCGTACTTGCCCGACTCGATGATCTGGTCCTTGGCCATCTCGAAGATACGCAGATGCAAGTAGGTGGGCGGAGAGAAGCTGCCGCAAGCTACGATCACGAGCGGCGTCTTGGACTCGTCGCGCATCTTGGTGGGCAGGCGGTGGCGCGGGAAGGTGTAGTCCTCCTTGGTCTGACCCTGCTGGGGTACGCGGCCGTCTCGGAGACGGATGTCTGGGCTGAGACCCTCGACGCCGTCCACCTCGTCATCGCGTTCGGCGGCGGAGGAACCTGCATCCTCCTGCGCATCGAGATCCTCTGAGAACTGCGAATAGGCCGGACGATCTTCGGCGGATGGAGGCACCGGCGAGCTTCGGCTCTGGCTGGAATGACTGCTGTTGGTACGCTGTGCCCAGGCCGATGGGCCGCGGCTCGAATGAGCATCGCGGTGGTTCGCCTCACCGGAGGCTTCCCAACCGTGTGGGCTGGGTCGTTTAGCCGCCTCGGAAGTGGCGGTGGAGGTGAGGCCGAGGACAGGCTTGCTGGGCGAGAGGGTTGCTAAACTGGCCGAGCTCGCCTCGCGAGATGAGAGCTTTTCGTCCAGATCCCACTGCGGTACATCTCGATCGTACTGCGAGCTCGTGTGAGTGCGGCCGTCCGATTGGTTGTGTCTTGAGCTGGCACCATTGGCATCATCAGAGGTGGTGGAGGAGGAAGTCATGCCGCTCAGCAGCGACTGCCTTTCAGCCGTCGGTGTCTTGACGCTAGGATCGTGCGACTGCGGAGAGGGCGGCGAGACGCGAGATTGCGAATGCGAGCGTGTGTAGGGGTCCTGGTCGTCGGCGGATGAGATGGAAGCGGCTTTGGATAGCGGACTGCTGCCGCCAGCGGTGCGTGACTGTCGGGTGGTGCGCTGCGGGCTGCCGGGAGCATGATGCGATGAGCCGGACGCTTCCGACGCGTGCGAAGACGGATCCGAGTCGTGGCTGGAGAGTCGCTGGCCGGCTTCATCGAGAGGGCCAGCGCCACCGACCGCCGCACCAGTGAAGGGCGGGCTATCGAGGTGGAAGCTCTGCACCGATAGAGCGGCAAACTTGAGCGAAGAGGGGCCGCCCGGCCCGGCCTGCGAGTCGGTCATCCGGGGCATCGGAGCAGTGGGCTGGTTCGGGGCGCGGTTGGCATCCGAGCGGGTCGTCGAGAGTCGTCGCGAGCAAGCATCCGAGGCGGGAGGCGGCGCAGCCACAGCAAGAAAGAGACAAGCGGATCGGTAGAGTCAGCATTGGCGCGTCTCGGATGCTGCCGACTGGGCAGGCCGAGGCGAGGTCCAGTCAGCGTCGTGGTGCAGCTCGGGCAGAAGAAACTCACCGTTTGCCGCGACATGTTTTGCGAGAGAGCGTATCAGTGGCCGTTGCCGTCGAAGTCGAGCCGCAGCGGGGTGAGAAGATCCGTGTGAGACAGAGCAGCAGTCGTGTTGGGGAATCCCAGTGTGAGGCTATACAAGAGATCGACGAGCCGGCAACCGAGAACGATTGATGAGCGCCCGAGGAGGAGATTGTGGTCTAATGGGGGTTCGAGCCCGTGGCCACCAAAGGTGAGAGGAGATGGGGTGAAGGACAGGAGGCAATGGTGTCGTCGAAAGGATCAAAGGTCGGAATGGATGGCCGATGGTCGAGGGTGAACGCTGCGCCGGAGCCATGGCATCGGAGGCCGCAGGCTCGTCTGCACGAAACAAGATGTGGCCCCGCCCGTCCTGGCTGGAGCGAGCCTCCGCTAAGCTGACCTCGCCCATCCATCCCCGAAGCCCTTCGGCGCCCTGCCGGTTTTCGGTCCTCTGCCGAACGTGCTTTGGCAAGTGCTTGCAGGGCTCCGTCCTTTCATGTCTCCTGCCACTGTTTCCCTCCTCCACGCCGAGACATCTGATCCCCAGTTCCTGGTCGGCTTGCTGATTCGTGCATCGGGGCGATCCACGCTTCCCAAACACAGCGCAAAAAAAAGCCAGTCCGATCCCGGTGTTCACGGTTCGAGGCCTGTCATGTAAGAGCGGCTTTGTGGTATGGCCGCCGAAGTCACACGGCATTGCCAATCGTGCTTGGCCGATCCAGACCAGAGTGCCGCGAGGCTGCCGCTTGGTTTTCAGAGCGCATGAAAAAGCGGTAATAATAGAGAAACGTGTGAGCACGACAGGCCTCACAGATGAAAATTGGCGCGAAATTCGACCCAGCCTCGTCGTGACTCGACTCGAAGGCTTCTGAGCAAGCCATGCAGACGGTTGCTCAGGACCGACACGGCTTCAATTGGGCATCCCTGGTCCATCAAACCCCCGATCACGAACGTTTGCGGCTCGCACGCAGTACACGCAGGCGGAAAAGCAACGCGTGTCTAGACGGCAAATTGAGAGCACAGTCATGGTGCGAGCTTGATTGGCAGACTTCATTCTCCAGCCTCAGGCAGGTGTTGAATGGATGGTAACAGGATGGCAGACACACTGCAACGGTTGCTGCTCGAGGTGTATGAGCACCTTGCCGCGCGAAGGATTGCATGTTGGCATGGTCGCCTACATCTTCTCGAACGCGAACCCAAGGTAGAGGGTCGCTGCTTGCCACATGTCTTCGTTGACGTTCAACGTGCCGTAGTCGTCCACGACGCCCATCCTTTGGAGCAGCTTGCCATACTCGCCCTGTCGCGACCCTTCGTGATAGATCTCTGCGAAGTTCTTGCGGTAGATGCATCGCAGTCCCGCTTGGTACGCCAGCTCTTCAAACACGTCAAAGTCCACCACGTATTCGGGCACGTTCTCCACCGCATCCTCCAGGAAGAACGTGTATCGGTTACCAAATGCTGGCCACGATTCCGTCTGGTCGAAGATGACCTTGTAGTATCGGTTGCCAAACGAGCGATCCTCCGGATGTCTGCTGGCCGCCATGCGGTCGCGCAGCTCGCGACTGTCGGGGATGGTGCCGATGAACGTGCCCCCCTTTCGCAGGTATCGTG
This sequence comes from Moesziomyces aphidis, assembly GCA_000517465.1. Lineage (NCBI taxonomy): Eukaryota > Fungi > Basidiomycota > Ustilaginomycetes > Ustilaginales > Ustilaginaceae > Moesziomyces > Moesziomyces aphidis. Next base: position 668,313 of record AWNI01000042.1, read on the forward strand.
CAACGTTGTCCAGCATGATCCGCGCCTTGTCTACGCTCTCCCATGCGTAGTGCATGCAGAACTGCAGCGTCACATTGTCAAACATGGGCTCCAGCAGCTCGAGCGGGATGACGTCGGCGAGCGACTTGGAGAAGCAGTCGAATGCAAAGAAGTCGCCGGGGAATCCTCGGTTGCTCTCCTGGTGGCGCGCGATGGCCTGCTCGATCGACACGGCCGCGATGTCGGCACCCACCAGACCACTCGGGCGCACCTTCTCCCACTTTTTGAGGTCGCCTCCCTTGCCGCATCCGAGGTCCAACACGCGTCCTCCGCGTGCTCGGGCGCGGCCGTCCAGATGAGGATCGCGTCCGCGCGCAAAGGTCCCGACGAGCACCGACTTGACCCAGTTGTTGAACTTGCGCAGTGCAATGATGGGCGACTCCTCGCGACCGTGGATTCCCACCTCCCTTCGCTTGTTGTAGTGGTCCGCCACCTCTTCGGCATCCTCGAGCGTCTCTCCGATGGCCCGCTTCTTGGCCTCCACCGCGGCGGGGTCTCGACTGGCTGGATCGCCACCCCTGCCTGACGAGCGCTCGAGTTTGGACATAAAGTCGCGCAAGATCCCATCCAGCGGTTCTCGACTGTCCGTCTGGTGCTGTCGTTCCCACTCGCGACGAAGAGGGTTTCGACATTGCGCGCGCTTGCGATCAATCTCTTCGATGCCGATCGGCCTCATGACCTGCCTCGGCTGCGAAACTCGCCGTGTTGGTGCATATCGAGGGAAAGGTTCGATAACTGCGTGCGAGACGGTCTCGCTGTCGGCGGTCTCTTGGCCCTCTGGAGCACGCACCGATGCAGCCTTCTCCGAGGCATCGTCATGAAGCTCGGACGGCGCAGAATGATCTTGACCCTTGGCCACCCTCGATTCTTCGTTCTCGGATGCCGTGTCATGGCGAGAAGATGGCCGAGCTGACGAGGGACCGTTAGCTTCGCGACGTTCGACCTTCCAGTCAGCTTCCTCTGACTGCTCGTGACCCAATCTCTTCGGAGAAGGGACTGTGCTGGGATGCGAGATGGCATGACTGTTCCCAACGCCCGCTTTGGCGTCGTGCAGGTCATCGTAGCCCGGGATCGTCGAAGCGGGCGTGCGCCTGTTGCGGTCGTACCTGTGCTCCGGCTCGCTGTGGTCGTAGGTAGGCTCCGACTCCCTACGGTGGCGCCCATTCGAAAACGGGCGGTCCCCGTCCTCTGCGATGCTCTGCCTGCGCGAATGCGGATGTGTGGCAGCATCGTCGTTCGAATGCATAGCAGCATCGTAAATCGGTGCAGGATGTTCTGATGGGTACGCACTTGACCGGTCGCTCCCGGCTGGTCGCTCAGCTGCAAGCGGCGTACGTCCAGCAGCAGACGAAGCTTCGTAGTGAGAATTGCGATGGTGCACCTCGTCCGTACGCGCGGATTGTGTCGCATGTTCGTGCTGACGCAGATGCGGGCTCGTAAGGCTGGCCGTGTCTTCACGTGGCGATGCATGATGGAGCGATGATGCTCGTGGCTCGACCACGGGGAAGTAGTTGCTTTCCGCTTGCGACTCGGCCGAGTGGCGGGGATAGGGGGCGTTCGGCGTGTGCGAAGGCACGGAACGTGAGCCAGGCGTGATCGGATAGCCGCCGAGAGAGGCCACGCTTCCTGGGGTGGTGGGGATACCGTTTCCGGGTGTGGGAGGCTGATGTCGGTGGATGGCATGCCCTGTGCCTGCTAGGCTTCCCCGTCGTGGAGACGCGCTCATCGAGGGCGGAGGCATGCCGGCAGGAGAGGCTTCGTTGTCGTCAGGATGCCATGCCTGCGCAGGCCCGGGAACGAGGGACGTGCGCGGATGAGGGTTGTGCAGGGCGGTGGGCGATTGGGGCAAGGGCACGCGCCTGGTCTCAGGCGAGCGAGAGTAGGGCAGCTCAGGCACGGCGAAGCGATGGGATGGCGATGGCTGCAGATGCGCATGTACATTCGAGGCTGGACTCGATGAAGCGCTGGCGTGGGCGTACGAATTGGACGCCGAACGCGGCAGGTGACCATGGCCGACGGAGCCCGAGTGCGATGCGAAACGAGCTCTTTCGGCAGGATGGCCGAATTGCGAGGATGCGAGCCCGGGACTGGAGCCGCCTCGGTTGAGGGTGGATAAGCTCTGTGGGTGTGCACCGGGCGGATAGATACTCGAGGGCGAGCCTCCTCGGTATGGGCCGGCGCTGCTACCAAGCGGCTGGCTGCCAAGGGACCTGTCGCGGCCATGCGGACCCGTGGTGGAGGCTGTATGGTGGGAAGACGGCGGGCCCAAGGGCGACATCTGGCTGGTGTGAGGCGGGGCAGGATGCGAGGCGTGAGAGGCTATGGAAGAGTGCGAGCTCGACCTTGGCCTATCGTGAAGTGCGCCGGCGGTGCCGTCGTTGAGCAGATGCGCCATGCTTGGGCTGCGCTCGGATCGATCCGGCTGGCGTGGGTGATGCGGGGAGATGCGCGAATGCGACGAGCTTGGGTGGTCGTGCGTCGGAGCGGCGTGGAAGCCGCCGGATGCGCTGCTGGACCTACTCATACCATGACCAGCCGTGGTGTCGTCGGCGTGACGTTGAGGCCATCTGTGTGCTTCGCGATGCCTGTCGTGCTCGGCGTCGGACATTTCGCTGACAGCGATGAGGTCGGCGATGGAAGCGCTACGGCGAGGCGGAGGCTGCGGTGGTGGCTCGGCATGATGCGTTTGATGGTAGTACTGGTCATGACGCTGCGGCCCATGATCAGCAGCGGAAGGAGGATACGGGGTGAACGAGGAGCGAGGAGACACCGTGGCGGGGCCGGCGATGATGTCGTGGACGCTTGGTCGACGAAATCGAGTTTCGTCGTCAGCATATCCGTCGTAGCGGCCGAGGCTGTTGCCAGACAGACTACGCGGAGGAGCCGAGGTGTCGTCGTAGTGCGAATGCGGGTGATGCGGATAGGCTGATGCGGAGGATGACGGACGAGAGTCGTTGCCGAAGTGATGTTGGGGCGGTGGAGGCGAGGACCGATCCGACCCACCGGCATCGCGAACGGGGTCGTATCCTGGCATCTGGACGGCTTCCTACGCCTACTGTGTCCGTGGCGCGGACGGGCGAGATGCAAGGAAAAAGCACGGGAGGGCGACCTTGGAACGGAGGCGGAGGAGGTACCGTACCGCGTTCGAGTTCCAAGAAGAGGATTAGGTATGCACCATGCTGAGGGACATGGATGGCTTGCGGAAGAGACGCTGAACGTGAGTGCGGAAGCGTGGGTGCTTTCCGTAAGGTTCTTACCTTGTCGACATGGCCTGGTCGAGCCAACGTTGCTGGTGCTAGGGAGGCGAGGATGGTGAAGATGGTGGTCAGCAATCGAGGTTTGGATGCAGGGCCTGGCAGACGTGCAAAAGTGCGCTCTCGACTCGACGCGCCGTTCGGAGCCGATGCGAAAAATTTACAGATTGTCGAGTCGAAGCGTCACAACAGGCTTTGACATTTTTCGAATATCCGAGAAGAAGCCCGCAAGCCTTTTTTTTTTCTCTTTCTTCCGAGCCCGGTAGGCCGGAACTCGGACATGGTTCCGAGCACGGAAGAGCCGCTCCACCTTGCCCGAGCCTCACTCCACCTTGTCAAGACACTCGGACCTCGATCTCGTCGTCAAGCAAAGCGGAGCGAGGGCTACAGGTCAGCAGAGGGCGAGCCGAAGCACAGCAGCCAGCACAGCAGCCGAGCTTCAGTTGCGCAGCAAGACGAATCGATCGATACTTGCCATGTCTGCGCTGCCCTTCGCCGCGGCTCGTGGTGGGCCATCGTTGGTGGGCCGTCGCTTGCTTTCGAGCCGGGCGCCTGCAGCTCTGGCCAGGCTCCCACGATCGTTCCACGATCCAACAGGGCCGATCAAACTCGCCTCCGTCTCGTCCTCGAGCGTTGCAGCCGCTGTCCGCGCCCTCCACGCATCCTCTGCCTCGCTCAAGAAGCAGGAGAGACGCAAAGACGCAGATGCCAAAGAGTTCTCTCATACGCTGCAATTGCCAAGCACTCCGTTCGGGATCCGCGCAAATGCTGCTCAGCGCGACCATCTCTTCTATGACAGAACGTGTGGCGAGCTCTACGCATGGCAGAGGGCCAGGCACGACTCGACTGGTGATTTCGTCTTCCACGATGGTCCGCCATATGCCAACGGCCATCTCCACTGCGGACACGCTCTCAACAAGATCCTCAAGGACATCACAAATAGATACCAAGTGCTCCGCCGAAAGCGCGTCCACTTCATGCCAGGCTGGGACTGCCACGGCCTCCCCATCGAGGCCAAGGCGCTCGCCAACGTCAGTCCCCAGGAAAGACCAAAGTGGACGCCAAAGGACATTCGCACACGTGCACGTCGGGAGGCGATGAAAGCCATCGAGACGCAGAAGCAAGAGTTCCGCACGTTCGGCATCATGGCCGATTGGAGCAACACCTCCACCTACAGGACCCTCGACCCCGCCTACGAAGCGCGTCAGCTCCGCGTCTTTGGCGAAATGGTGCGCAAAGGTCTCATCTATCGCCAGTATCGCCCCGTATACTGGTCACCCTCCAATCGCACAGCACTCGCAGAGTCGGAGCTCGAGTACCGCGACGACCACACCAGCAAGGCCGTCTATGTCGCCTTTGATCTCATCGCCGGTCCCACGCTTCTCGAAAAGCTGGGTCCGCATGCTCATCACGCCCGTCAGCTCAAGCCGATCATTTGGACCACAACACCATGGTCGCTCCCTTCCAACATGGCCATCAACGTCAATCCTGACCTCGAGTACAGCATCGTTCGCCGAACCGACAGTCAGGGACCCTGCTACCTCATCGCTTCCGACAGGATCGAAGCGTTGGAGTCTCTTACAGTCGACCATTCACCCGACCGTGACGGCGACCCGCAGCTTTTCGGGCCAGTGGAGGAAGTTGCTCGCTTCCGAGGCGCAGACCTTGCCGACAGCACCTATCGATCGCCCCTCTCTTCCTCCCCTACCGCCGCTCGACCGATCCTCATGGCTGACTATGTGACGGCACTTTCGGGCACGGGCCTCGTCCATTCAGCTCCAGCCCACGGCGCAGAGGACTACCAGATCTGGAAACAGCAGGGTCGACTGCAGACAGATGGCATCTTCTCCCCTGTCAACGACCAAGGCTGCTACTCTTCCGAGATCCTGCAGCTGGACGCCTCCCAGTCGTCAGATTCGAGAAGTGACACCTCCATTGGGCGGCGGTTGATGGGCAAGGAGGTGCTCAGTGATGGTGCTCGGGAAGTCATCAGCATCCTCAAGGAACGGGATGCGCTCGTGTGTGCTCACACGCTGCGCCACAAGTACCCATACGACTGGAGATCCAAGCAGCCCGTAATCGTGCGAGCCACGGCGCAATGGTTCGCCAATCTGGACCGCATCAAGCAGCAGGCCATCGACGCGTTGCGCGACGTCGTATTCGTCCCTGCCAACTCGCGTGCGCGACTCGAGACCTTCATCACGGGACGCTCGGAATGGTGCATCTCACGCCAACGTGTGTGGGGCGTGCCCATCCCGGTCCTGTATGACCTCGCCACCGACGAGCCGCTGATGACGGTGGAAAACATCGAGCACATCGCGTCGGTGCTCGAAAGCAAGGGAACCGACTACTGGTGGGAGGCGGATGCTCAGGAGTTTGTCGCGCCTCAGTATCGCGACGAAAAGCAATCCTGGCGCAAGGGCGAGGATACGGTGGATGTATGGTTCGACAGCGGCACATCATGGGCCACTTTGAAGGATCAGCTCGCGCTGGAATCGCCGGAAACGGGCTCATCCGGTCCGTCCAGCATCGCCGACGTCTACCTGGAAGGCTCCGACCAGCATCGTGGCTGGTTTCAGTCGTCGCTCATCACAGCCGTTGCCACGACGCCCGAGGGACAGACGCCCATTGCGCCGTACAAGACGGTGGTCACGCACGGATACGTGCTGGACAACGAGAGTCGCAAGATGAGCAAGAGTCTCGGCAACGTCATCTCGCCCTTGACCATCATCAAAGGCGGCAAGGGCGCCAGCCAGCCGGCCTACGGCATCGATGTGCTGCGACTGTGGGTGGCGCGCAGCGACTATACCACGGATCCACCCATCGGCGACACGATCATCGCAAAGACGGCCGAGACGCTGCGAAAGCTACGGAACACGGCGCGATTCATGCTGGCCAATCTGCCGTCCGGGCAGGCGATCATCCCGCTGGAAAGATCGCAGATGAGACTGGTAAGGATGCGCATGCCAGCGGCGAACACTCTGGCTTTCATGCAGTCCTGCTGACCTCTGATTTTTATGCTTGACCCTTGAACAGCTTGATCGGTTCGTGATGCACGAACTGTACTTGCTGGAGCGAGCGTGCGCTGCAGCGTACGAGGCGTATGACTTTGCGCAGGTGGTCAGGCGGCTCACGGAATTCGCCAATGCGATCTTGTCGAACCTGTATCTGGACGTGGGCAAGGACTGCCTGTATCTGGATGCGATGGACGATCCACGCCGTCAAACCATGGTGAGCGTGATTGACGCCATCCTGCGAACCATGACGGGGATCATGGCGCCGATCACGCCGTTCCTGAGTGAAGAGATCCACCACTTCCGCAACGGCGCAAGCAGCGATCCCATGGAAGACAGCAAGGAGGCTCCTTCGGTCTTTGCAGCCGGTTGGCCGACGCTCGTAAGTGATGAAACGCTTTGAAATGCATCTGCTTTCGTTGGAGACGTCGACTCACCCTCGTCTGGAATCTCTTTCGACCCGCTGTGATCGACAGGACGCGCAATGGAGCGACACGACTACGGCCGGCCATTGCCATGAGCTGCTGAAGCTGCGCGATGCCAGCCTGGTCATGATCGAAGAGGCGCGACAAAGTGCGGGCATCAAGACCTCGTTCGAAGTCGAGATCGATCTGATCGTTACCGAGGATCAGTCGCAGGTCTCGACGATCTTGCAAGCTCACGGTACGTTGTTGTATGGCCACACTTGTCTGCCGCTACGACACATCGCTGATACATCCATTGAACGCTTCTTCACCACGCTGCCAGAGTCGGAACTCACCGAGCTCTTCAACGTGGCCCGAGTGAACCTGCTGCGCCAAGGCTGTGCCGCAGAGGCCGACCCCGAAGCTGTCCTTGTTTCACGCACTCTGGACTCGGGCGTATCGATGCGACTGTGCCGCTCGTCGCGCCACCGATGTCCGCGCTGTCGGACCATGCGCAGGGAAGCCGAGAGCGAGCGTCTCTGCCGTCGTTGCCAGGCGGTTGTCGATACGCTCTCAATCTGAAATACCCCGTGTATGGATGCCGTGCTCTCGTGTCCGAGTGTACAAGTGATGCCCTGGCTCCATAGTCGAGTTGGACCGTTCCATCCTGTTCACCGGGGCCGGTATTTGAAGGGCTCGAGTGCATGAAAGAACCAAGCCCGCTCGCCCAGATTTGCGCCGAGCATGACGGCCGAGCCAAGCATCCCCGCGACTCACCCCAGGCAGGTGGATTACTGGCGAGCGACCTTGCGAGGCTGCTCGATCAGGTGCGTAGGACCCGCCCGACAATGCCGAGATAGCGTGGGATTCGCTTATGCGCGCTCGGCATCAACCCTCGGGCTAAGTGTCCTATCCCGCTGGAATTGATTTGGATCGTACGCGGATGGCCGGCAGCGCTCTCCACATCTCTTGCTCAAATGTAGCGCCTTCCCCGCCCCTGACTTTTGCCCAAGCGCCGCCCGCCGGCTTCCGCTTCGGACGATCTCGTTAGTCTTCACGGACCAGAAGCCGAGCTCATCGCTAGCATGGGAGAGGAGGTAGCATGAATACGCCACAAATGCTGTCGAATGCGACGGAATGCCTGCACTCACTCTGTCATTGGCCGCATGAGCTCTCCAGCTGTTCTGACCGGAGCGACGGCAGTTGGTGAGCCTAGGGATCGGGCAGCACTTTAAATTTCCAACTGTTGCGGCAGCGTCGATGCTCTACGTTATTAATAGTGCGACCGGCAATCTCTCTACAGTGGCCTTGCTTTCCCCGGATTTCCACTCTTCGTTGATCTTGCGCGGCCGTCCGTCTAACTACCACAGCATACAAGCACCCATCCACGGTGCATCACGCCCTAGCCTGGTCACTGGTCTCGCTATTCCAAGTTTCCTGACCCAGAGGGCAAAGTGGTAGCTACGCAAGCATAGATACTTGCACACCATGGCGTCACAACGCCCCGCTCGTGCTACTTACAACTCAACTACACCGATCCGGGAAGAATCGAATCCCTACCTGCCTCTTGCGACCAGCGAAGACGTCACAAGCAACGAACTTCGACCCATGAACGAGGTACCTAAAGCACTCGACTACCAGCCACGCAAGTCTTTTCTCGAACGCATCGAACACAATCAGGTAGCGACCCGAGTTTTTTGGTTCTTTGTTGGCCTTTGGAGCGGCGGAATTGTTAGTTGCGTCGTTATTGTTCCGATCCTTCGAGCATGAAGCCCAGCCGATAGAGAACAAGTGTCAATTCCAAAGCGAATCGCCCTGTGACTTGGCGAAGCGGAGACAGGCTTAATTGAAAGATCCGCCTGGCACGGTGAGATCGAGCTCGTCATTGAGGAATGAGCGTGCCCAAGCGAAGAGCTCGGGGTCGTTGGCGAGGAAACTCCACTGCGGATGACCTGGCTCGACACCTGGAGCGGTTGCATACTGGAAAGGGTCAACTGCCACTGCGCCTGCGCCGCTTAGTGGCGTCGGCACGCCAGGCGGGAGTGCAAAGTGCGAGGAGGGTGTTGTGGGGCCCGGCACGACGGGGGGGACGCCTTGTGCATGCGGGCTCGCCGAGATTCGAGGGAAGAGTCCGGCGTCGGACCCCGGCGTCGCCGTATAGATGGTGCGTGGCGAGCTGAGGGGATGCGAAATGCCTGAATGGGCCCGCTGGAGTGAGGGTGCATGTGCCGCGCGATTGGTAGGCTCACCAGGCGACATGCCGGGAGAGAGGCGGTATCGGTGTGGCAGACGGGCGGTGCTGTTGTCGTTTGCCTGGCCGCCCTCTGCGTCGGGTCGACGACCCGAGTGAGCATAGGCCTCGTTGTTGCGATTTGTCGTCTGTGCCGCGCCGTTGCTGGCTGTGCTTTGGTGCTGCGGAGCGCTGTTGCTCTCCATGTCCAAGAGGCGATCGATGTACCTCGCATAGGAGAGACTCGAGCCATTCTGATGCGGCGTCCAGTTGCCTCCTTTGCGGAGGTACTCGGAAACGCGGGTCACGAGCTGGATGATCTTGGACGAATTGATAAAAGTGTACGTCGCCGCGAGTTTGGTCAGCTTGAGCGCAATCACGACGGCGTAGGTAGCAGTGACGCAGATGGAGTTGTAAGAGTGCGCGAGACGCTGCGGCGATGTGCGATCGATAAAGTCTTCGAGATAGCGGATGGAGACCGAGTGCAGATCCGAGACGATGCGCGTGGCCATCGAAGGAGGCAGCGTAGGCCATTGCAAAGGGAGCGAGAGGAGCTGCATGCGTGCATAGCAGATGTATAGAGAGCCCAGCTCGAACCGAAGCGGACGCGGATGGCTGGCCGAGCGTGAGGGGTTGACCACCCAACGTTCTTCCCACGACGAGAGGTCACGATGGCATCGGTCGAGATAGTGTCGAATCCACGACGAGTCGGCCTCGCTCGAGCCTGGTGTGCTGCTCCCCGAGCCGGAAGCGGTGGTGGATCCGTTGGACGCAGGCCCGGATCGGCTGCTGAGCATGCGGAAGAGCTCCTTGTTCTGAGCGAGTTGAGAGCGGAGCTCGATGAGCGCGACAAAGACGACGTCGGTGTGAAGTGCTTCCGGATGGAGGTGCCAGCCGCGCGACGACTCGACGATGGGATCCTTGGACAGAAGCGAGACGCGGCCGGTGTATTGGGAGGACGAGGCTTCGTGCAGCCAGATGTGCATCCATGCCCTCTCGCGGTTGCGCTGATGCCAGATTTCGTGCTGCTTGGCCGCGTCGGTCTCGGATGGAGCGCCAGCCAGGCCCGAGGATGGGGTGGGAGTCGACGAAGCTTGGTTGGAGGCCTGGTGTTGCAGCGAGGTCGAGAGCGCACGGGAGTGCATGTCGAGGTCGGTCGCGACACGGATGGCGTGGCCAAGCAGGGTCCAGGAGCGATCTTCAGACGGGTTCTGGGCGGGGCGGAGGTAGGCGGCAAGCATGAGGAAGCCCTGGACGATCTCGACGGAGCGCAGATTCTGGCAGTAGATGGCTGGGAGGAGCACGTTGTCGATGTGGAGCTTGAGGTCGTGCATGACGCGCGGTGCGTCGGGGAAGGCGCTGACGGTGGAGGCGAGCCAGCACATGGTGGTGAAGAGGAGGCAGGAGTGCGAGCGGATGTAGTCGTAGGTGTGGATGCGAGGATCAAAGAAGGAGAGCAGAGCCTCGAGCTTGACCATGAAGGTGTTGAAGAGCGTCTGGCTGGTCTCGAGGTCCATGATGCCCGCCGCCACGGGGTCCCACTCGTCGCGCACATCGGGACGGACGATGTGCAGGTTGGAGAGGAGCTGTGCCGATTTGCCGTACGAGGCGTTGCTGAAGAGGGTCGTGGGCGATTCTTGGGGGAGGATGGGTCTTTCTGGAGGCAGCGGCTCGGAGACATCCATGGAAGCCGGATCGGAGCTGCTGGACTTGTCTTCGGCAAGTGCGCCGAGGTTGGCCTGCTGCTGGAAGCGGGCGAGCTTCGCTTTGGCCTTTTTGAGACGCTGGTATTCGGGACGGATGCAGGTGAGACCGTGATCGAGGCATCGCTTGCACTGTTCTGGATGGTCCGAGATGCACTTGACCTTGCTGTTGCGGCACGCGACGCATGCGAGGAGCTTGGATGGATACGGTGTCCCGGCTGCGTGGGAGGACGTGCTCGCGGTTGCGTCCGAGCCGTTGAGGCCGCTCGACGAAGAGGGCGAGTGCTTGATCTTGGGCGCCTTCATTGTTTCCGAGACGGCGCTGCGCAGCTGGAGAGTCGAGCGTTGAAGTTGAAGCCCGGAATGCGATGCAATGCGATGCGATGCAATGCGATGCGGTGCGGTGCGGTGCAGTAAGCGCGCCTAAGCTTGGCTGCCGATGCACGACACTTTGAAGATGAAGATGGGTATCAAGTGACGAGCAGGCGGAGGTTGGCGAGAACACAAAAGGGTCGGATGAGGCGCTACCGTCATGAAAGCGTGAATGCAGACATGCCGAAAAGCGAGAGATGTGCGTGCCGTGCTGCTTGGTTCGGACGATGTTGCGGCGTCGCAGAGGATGAGTGTGGCAAGACGCGAAGAAGGAGGATGCCGTTGGAGGCGCAGACATCATTCGCCTTCGGCTCAAGCTCGGAGCTGCGCGTCCAAAAGGGTGGAGGCAGCTCAAATTGCTCAACGCGCCGCCCGCGCCGCCCGAAGTTCCCACGTTTTCTCGCCGCGCTCGGCCCCGCCCCCATGCGTTTCCCCGGACTTTTTCTCGCCAGGCTGCCTTACCGGACTTCAATACGACCGAAGACTGATTTCTTTTCACCGACAAAACGCGAAAGCGTGAAATTTAATGACCAGCAAAAAATCGAACACGAAAAATCGGACCGGATTTAGGATCTTGAAAGATGAAACTT